>CM053590.1:170791693-170816591 GCA_028646515.1 Pseudochirops corinnae | reverse complement strand
TTCTATATGACCAAACTATTGTACAATGTGAAAGTATTTGCAGATCCTATACATGATCGTGCACCACCATGGGGGGGTGGGGAAGGGAGGGGAGAAAATCTGAAACTCAGGTGATTGTGGAACTGAATCTTGTAAATTAAAAGTAAATGAGTAAATAAAAAAAAATTAAAAAAAAAAAAAGAGAGAGTTTGTTCCTTGGCTAAGGTTTCCTTTCCCCCATTCTATGCTATTATTCTTCCATTTTTTTTCCTCTCCAGAGCTCTTTACGTATGTGGTCTTGACACTGCTTTCCTGTGTTCTTACCGGGGCTTTCATTCTCCCTCTCTCACGTGCATTTAGAAGTCTGGCACATTTCAGCCCCTGCTTTATAAAATCAGGGATCTGTCTTGTGTTCCGGGGTCGAGTACTGTGGACTCTTGCCATCCTTTGGGCATCCTATTTTGAGCCCTGTTGACTCCTGGCCCTGCTTCTTTAGTTGAGAGCATTCAGAAAAATAAGAATTTCTGACCCCTCTGGAGCTTCTTTGCCAGACTACTCTGGGCTTTTTGCCCAAGGTAATAATTGCTTCAAGCTTCTTGTGTCCCTGGAGAGTCTTTTGTCCATTCACTGGGAAACTTGCCACATTTTTACCAGTGCGTCCACTGGCTTTTCTATTGGGACCCTTTTCCCAGTGCCCACAGGTGTCTTGCTCTCTTTTTGGCAGTCCAGAGCTGGATGAGAGTAGGCCCTTATTATGGTTTTATTTTGTAATTTCTTGACTACTATTTAGTCTGATGTTTGTTTTATATACATTTTTTTGTTATATATCTTTTTTTTTTTGAGTACACGTGGGAAAACTAGGTTCTTCTGCAGGTATTTGTTAAATCAATGGGTAAGAATTTATTGATCACCTGTGGTGTGCTGAGTGCTGAGCATTGGCCATCTTAATCTGACTAGACCAGGCTCCTGAATCCATAGAACAATTTCAATATTTTATTTCTAACAAGATGTGTTACACATTGAGGGTTCAGCAAATGTTGTGTAGTGACAGTGACCTTTAATTATAAGTCCTTTGAACAGCCAGCAGCCAGTTTTCTTTTTTATAATTCCCTACAGTTAAGTAATTGGTAAGTGGTGAATATTCAGCCTTTGTTTTTGACTACTCACATCCACTTACCAGCTTTTTGTCTTTGTATTTCATTCCTGCAAAGGTCTTGCTTGGTGGTGGATAAAAAGCCAGCTTTTGGAATTAGGAGGACCTTTGCTCAACTCCTGCCCGGGTCAAATTTTGACTTTGTGTCTCTGGGGCAAATCATGCCCTATTGTTTTAAAAGATAATTTGATAACTGTACTTTATTTCAGTATAGTTGTTTTTGTGCATTTAAAAAGCATTATTCTGCAAAGGAATCCGTAGGGTTTACCAACTTCCAGAAGGTCCATGAAAAAACAAAGATTAAGAGCTCCTATAGCTAAGACTTTTAAAGTTTTGGACAAATTTCCAATTTGCAATGGTAGAGGGAGTTTTCTCTTTTCCTTATAACCATGCAGTCATGTCCCTGTTATTATCAGTCCCCTTCCCTAGCCTGTCCCTTGTCTTCTCCCCCTGCCACCCTCCCCCCACAAAAGATTTTGGTATGTCTTCTAATTAGTTATATGTCCACAAAGCTACCTCTTGATTGCTGGAGTTTAAGATCTATGTATCTCAAAGCACATGATCTCAGAATTTCATGGATCTGATTGAATTCATGCTGCATGCCTCCTGACCCCTTTGTTGAAAAAAAGAGATTGTTAATCACTTTATCCCACTGCTCAGAGTTTCTTCAGGAATGTTTGGTGCTAACCACTCTTCTCCATCTAGTTTTTACTGGGCAACTACTCTGTGTCCTAGGTTAAAGAGAAAGAAGTCTTTCATGGAGGGATGTGTAAGATTACGACAGACCTTCTACCCCTGAAGGAGTACTCTGAATGAAGTCCCCATGTCCATGTGAAGTCTTTGGAGTTCACTCTGTTGATGAAGATCTTGGCAGTGTTCCAAAAGTGAGGAGAAGAGTTAGGTTTCCCACTGTAATTTAAAGATATATGGACAGAGTAGTTAAGGATTCCCAGAGAATCAGAGATGCAGATGGTTTAGGACTCAAGGTGTTAAGAATTACCAAGTAGTGTGCTGTAACTTTGGTGAAGTACAGGACTTTGGAACCATCTAACTTTGCTAACCCAATCAGCTGAGAAGGTAATTGTCACAGGAAAGAGATAAGTACTTAGAAATGGATGGCTTTTGTTTTTTGTGGATATGGAATGTTACATTGCTGTTTTATTAATTAATAGCATAGTGGATAGAATCAGGGACACCTGGTATTGAATCTGGCCTTACTTAGGTCATGTTAATGGGATATAAGGTCTTCCTTGGCCATTAATAGGCCTCATGTGGAGCCCATTAAGGGAAACTTGCTTTGGGGTATGCTTGTAGGAAGGATTTCATCACACCTTTTGCTAATTTCTAATCAGGCACTGAGTCAGGAAGGTTGTGATGCTTTCTGGTTCTGAGAAGTCTGTATGTACTCTGAGTTGGTATTTTGCTTTGGGGGCTGACTTACAGAAGGATCTTGTGATTCCCTGGTTGAGAGTCTCAGTGGCCATATGTGTGTTCAGAGCTCCCCAACTGCTCAGATGTAAAGGCTGTCTTGATCTAGGGATGTAATTAAAGTGTATAGCAATACTCCTTTAGTTCAGGCAGTCAGAGCCCTGTCTGTTGGTCTTTATTTCTTGCTTGTATTTTCTCTGAAGTTCAGAGTGCTGATTTTCCCCTGAACTAGTGAATGGAATTAAAAAAGATTGTTGTTCCCTTAAACAGCTATCTTTTCTAGTAAAGCAGATCTAAGAAACTGTACTAGCGGCCATCCTGGGTGTGCCAGTGTGGTTGCTGCTACAGTCTACTAGCTTTGTGACTTAATTTGGGAAAGACTTTTAGCCAGTTTCTTCATCTGTAAATTGAGGCTGATGACAGCTGAAGCATCAACCTCAGTGGGTTGTTGTGAGGCGCCAATGTAAATCACTTTGTAGACCTTAAAGTACTGTATATTCGTCAATAGATTATAACATCATAGTTTTGGAACTGGAAGACAACTTGGCCATCTTGTCCAGTTCCTTCATTTTATAGGTAAAGAAACAAGGGCCTCCATGCCTTGGCCAGGATACCCCAGGTCCTAAGCTCAGAGGTGGGATCTGAACCCAGGACTCCAGAGCTAGTGTTTTCCCCACTATACTAAGCTGTTATTTTTGCTATTATTGTAGTTATAATTAACCATGGATACTGTTGCTAGATGGGATTATATAATTTCACACCTTTAGCATTGTTTTCTCTTCTCGAATTGTTTGAGTCCTTCTTGGCTTTCTAAATAGTAGTGTCCATTTCAACACCAGGAAAAAACCTTTCTAGGCAGGCATGGGGTTGTCTTTATAATTAACGGTACATTGTTGAAATGTTGTGAGGCAGAAAACTAATCGCAGCAACCAGTTTGGTCTGTTTTGTCCCTCTTCATTTTTCCCCCTCTAGACACTAATGGGATTTCATTTAAACCATTTGGGAGCGTGTGCAATATACCTGTCTCCGTTGTCTAGCTGGCACTGATTGTGGCTCACAACACGTGATGATAGTTATCGTTCTGACTTAAGGGATGTGGAAGTCCCAGGCAGCAACATTCCAGAAGAAAGCCTTGGAATTATTTTATTTTTTAACGATGTAAAAAAATGTACACATGATCTTGCATACATTTATTAGTTTGGTTTAAATCAAACTTGCTGAAGAGGCAGTGATGCATGCTGTTCACAAAAGCCTTACAGTTCCAAGTCTGTTTAATAGAATGAATTGTCTTGTTGTGAAAAAACTGTTATTACATTGTGTGTGAAATCAACCCTGCTATAAGCAGGAGATGGGGTGGGAGGGGGGGAGGCAGTGTGTGTGTGTGTGTGTGTGTGTGTGGTGTGTGAATTAAATCATCTCACTGAAAGATCACTTATGAATAGTAGCAGAAGATGTATTACCATTACTAGAGGCTCTGGAGGACATTCACCCCTTTTATAGTCTTTCAGCTGCTGAAATGAAATATTTTAGTGGTAAATGATACCCTTCTGGAAAATCCTTTTGAAGATTCATTCTCTGCTATTTTTCAATATGGAAAGAGTGAGGAAGGAAAAAAGGGGGGAACTAATTGTTTGCATTGTTCTCTTCAGGTAGAAGTCAGGTTAGAAAAAATCCATCACATTTGATTTGGTTTGATGAAAATTGCCTTGAAATGTTTCTCATGACACCATCCTTATCTGCATCTATTAATGCTATTGCTGGCTGGGGTGGTTTGTTGTAGTATATTCTCTTGGGAGAATGTTGATGGTGTGTTTATTACTGCCTTTTTTTTTTTTTTTTTTTGGTTAAGACACCAGGGTATTAGGTCAGTTCTGATCTTAAACATTTTTATGGTACAAAATTAAAACTATTTTTCTTTATAATTTTTGCTTGTATCTTTTAAGTGTTTGGGTTTAGATTAGGGAGATTACTGTATTAAATATTTTATATCTAGCAGAATGCAAGCTTTTCACAGAGTATATACTTGAAGGAATCTTTACAGAGGTGAATGAATTGATATTGATCTGAGATGCGGCTCTGTAACATGGTTATTAAATTGGGAACTGAATTTCCTTGCCAATAGATTACTTTCATTATAAACTACAGACCTATTTGTCTGCAGTCTATTAGTTCTGTAGTGCCTGTCTATCTCTTGATTAGGAATCTCTTCTGTTACCCCTCACCCCTTTTTTTGTGATTGGACTGGAAAAGGGAATAGTGATGGTATAACAACTAATTTTGAAAAAAAAATTCTGGAAGGATTTAAATTTACATTTGTGTGGGTTTTTTTTAAATTAAACTGATTTTTTTCTTATTGTCATTTTATTTCAACATCTATTCTCCCCATCCCCTAACCACATCCCCCCAGGTTCATTATTATATACACCTGAAAAGACACAAAACAGAGAAATGTGAATAGGCATGTAAATCCTGCTGGGTTTGGCAGGGGCTGCTTTTGTTACAGGTAAACAGTTTGAGATATGTATTAAAAACTTATTTACTGAAGTGGATCTTGAGAGGAGGAAGAAATGGAGCAATGATGGTAATTGTTGTTAATAATACCTAGATTCTTGAGCTTTGTTTAGAAATACAAATAATTTTATAAAATGAGAGCAAGAAGCCCTTTGTCAGGTTGCTAATGAGAGGCTTGACCTAGCTGCTGCTGCTGCTGCATCTTTGGGGATAAGGAGAGATGCAAAATGCACTGTTGCTAGGCAACTCACTTGGCTGCCTTCTGAGCTGGTTCCTATGTGCTAAGAGCTAATGAATCTTCATGTCTGCTTTTTGAAACTGTTCAAAAGCCAATGTAAGATTTACCCAAACATTTAGCATTTATAAGTACCTGGACTGGCCCTCCCATTATTTGCCCATCAAATTAGGCTGCATTGAGCATTGGTTTATTCTGTAAAGTGGGCCAGGATTGAAAGCATAATAAAGTTCTCAGTAATGAGCAGCTAGAAGTATATTTTCACTGCTCTCTGTTGTACAAATGAAACAATTTTTTTTATAAAGCTTTAGTTTAAATATTTATGCCTTTTAGCATGAATGATAACTAGTTACCGCCTTCTTCTCCAGGCATATCTCAGTTGAACCATGTGTATGCCATGTTCTGCTAAAAGAAATCTATTTTGAGAGCTGGAGAAATATGGGTCCTTAAAGGAGCTTAACTCTTGACCTGATTCTTCCCCTTTTGCCTGGAAGTGGTCAGCCCACATGGTTGAATATCATAAGTCAAACAGAAGAGTATGCTCCTATGTTATGTGAATAGGATTCTGAATACTAAGATCAGACTGAAAGCTTTGTTGGACTCTTTGCAGTGCTTTAAAGAGATTTTTGTTATGTTTGTTAAATTTTTAATTTTGTTATATTATACATTACTAAAAACAAGTTAGCTATTATTTCAGGCATGCCGACAGTAGTATCAGATCTCTAGTGTCACAGTATTTCCTGTAAGAGAAAGAGACCAGTATAAATTTTTTCGGATTTTGTTAGCTTAGCATCCTGTAGGATGGGAGCGTTGGTTTTGTGGAACCAATGTCTCCCACACAATGGGTGCTCCTTAAATATTTGTCGTTTTTAAACCTTTTCATAAGTAATGTAATAAATTCCTTTCTTGATGTGTTTCTGGTTTAGCAAGCAATAATGAAAGAACAAACCTTTACACTTTGGGGGGGGAGGGTTATGGTTTATATGTTTGCCGCTGAATTTGAAAGTTTCAAAGTAGTTTCCAGTCTGAATTAGTAAAGGAAGTTTGCTCACTGGGAATTTTCAAAAATAATAATAATAATAACAACAATAATCCCTTTTCCACCCCAACAAAAGAGAACTAGAAGAAACCTTAGAGGTGATCATGTCTAGTTCCTGTGTAAAACAACTGAGAACTTTATCAATGTATCACTACTTCCTCGTTTTTGGGAAAACGTAGAACTAGAGGATGAGCCCTGAAAGATACGTTAGTGATCATCTAGTCCAATCCCCTCGTTTTATGGAGAGTATTACGGTCCAAAGAGGATCAATGATTTGATTACTTTCAGAACTGGGTCTAGAATCCAGGTCACTTAACTTCTGGTTCTAGTTTTTTCCCCCTTGTATGATGTATAAACTTATGGGCAGACCTAGGGATGGCCATAAACATCTGGTTAATCAACTTATGTGATCATAAGTTATTCCGCAGTGATATTTTTGACTGCTTGGTAAAGATTGGGCCAGTAATTCACCCAGGAAAAAAACCGGTTTTATGAAGAATGCATATTTTCCAGATTAGCACATATATTCGGATACATTGTCCATTGTAATAGTTTCTTAGTACGTATGTCTTGGACAGACACTGCACGTAGTTGCTGACTTGGACCCAGAATTTAATAGGAGGAGAGGAGTGAACTAGATTCCATTTGGGAAATTATGCATCACTTTTAATGAGCTCAAGCTGTTTCCTGGACCCAAAGCCTACCACATATCTTTTAATACTGGTATTCTCCTGTTGATCCCATATGGCTGCCATTCAATGGACAGCACAGTCCCTTTTCTTTTATACTATTTATTCTGGTAATATATGTCTTTGGTGATACCTTTTCTACTACTTCTTTCGTGTAAGTCATCCTTGGAAATATTTGAATGCCCACCATGTGTCTTTCCATTGCTTTAATATATTGCCAACGACAACACAGATGCAAGAAATAAATGACATAAAAGATATCATTGAAGACATATATATGTATGTGTGTGTATACGTATGTATATACATTATATGTATATACACATAATATATTTTTACTAAAGAGTATTGAGGCTTATATGTACAAAAATATTTATTATAGCACTTTTGTAATAAATAATTGGGAAAAAAAGGGTGCTTATCAATTGAGGAATGGTTGAACAGATTATAGTATGTGAATAAAATGAAATATTTTTACACTATAAAACATAATAAAAGAGATGGTTACAGAGAACCCTAGGAAGAATTGTATGAACTGATGCAGTAGAGAGAGCAGAGCTAGGAAAACAGTTTATCCATTGACTATAGCATTATAAAGGGAAATGACTTTGAAATCAGACTTAAGAATTCTGATCCATGCAGTAGCTAATTGTGACCAATGATAAAGCATGCTTCCCACCTCCTTGCTGGTGATGGACTTAGAGGTGTAGAATGAAGCAAACTTAATGTGTAACCTTAATTTGCTTGCAAGAAAGGGCTTGATTTTTTTCCTTTCTTTTTTTTTGAGAGGAGGATTGTGGACAGTGATCAGGGATGTGCTGTTCAATGTTTAATATCAAGCTTTCTGAAACAGTACCCTTTTAGATTCAATATACATTATTAACATTTTCCCCTCATTTTCTTCAATCAAGACAATAATTATAAAAAATAAATCAAGCCCTCATTTGTTGTGTTTGCCAGTTTCCAAAGGTGGATTACTCAGATTGAAAATTTAACAGTTGTTTTTTGTGAACCAATGTGAACTCACTCTAGCATATCCCTGGTAGTGACAGTGATACAGAAAAAAAAAGAGAGAAAGGAGCACCAATGAAACAATTTTAAAAATACACACAAAATAGCAGAAGAAAGTTCAGTAGGAGACAGACATGCAGCGCATCGTTGGTACCATTACGTTAAATTTACAGACACACACATCACAATTGGTACATGATGGTGGCTGTTTCATACTCAGTATCTTTCTCTTTCTGTGTTGAAATATTCATGTTTATATTTGTGTTCCTAATTTTAAAAAGTATTTTAAAAAAACCAGTCCAATCTGATGAGTAGCTTGAATGTTGCACTGATATGTATGAAATATTAAGTGACCTAGAGGAAGTTCTCTTGCATTTTGTGGAGAATTTTTGGGTGGAATTTGACAAGAATTTCACCCGAGAAGAAGAAATGGATGGTCGTGATTGTGCCAGTGAAGGGAGTGCCCATATTGATATCTCTAGTAGTAATAGGCCAGGCATCACTCATGCTCTTCTGCTAATTTAGGTTCAAGACTGGAACTGGACCAACTGACAGGTAACAAAAAGAGGTTTACTTTGTCATAGCAAGAAGGGAGAGGATATTCAGCAAGGATACAGAACTGATCCGTTTGGATGCAGCTTCCTTGCTTTTCCCATGATGGTCTGTCCATTAGCCAGAAGCCTGAAAGAGGAGTAGGTGACTTTGAGGACCCTGGCTTTTTTTAAATTTCAGTATGTACCTCAACCACCTTTTTGTCTTTGAGTCAATTAAAATCTTGAGAATTATTTCAGTGGAGAGATTTAGTTGCCTTAGTAGATAGAGAGCCAGCTTTAAAGCCAGGAAAGCCTGGGTTCAAGTTCCACATATTTCTGTGTGACCCTGGGAAAATCAGTTAGCTTCTCAGTCTTCTGGACAGCTCTCTAAGATCTCTAACATTATGAGTTGCAGAAAAGGTCCAGACCTGTGACTGTGGAAGGAGTTGCCTCACCCTGGTGTTTCTTCAAGTATCACTGAAATTACTGGTCTGACCCTTATCCCTTAAGGAAAAACTGACTTTGCTTATGTGGAGATGGGCTATATGCCTTAGGATATTGCTTCTTCCGCTGGAATCTTACTGAAATAGCTTCTTTTTCAGAGGGCTAGGACTGACTCGCTCCTTTGTCAAGCATAGAATTACAGAATTTTAGATCTGAGGCATCTTGGAAATCCTTGTGGAGTAGTAGATAGCATACAAAATTTGGAGTGAGGAGAGCTGAATTCAAATCCATTCTCAAACAATATTTGTGTGATCATGGACAAGCCATGGGATAAGAGACTCTAATAAGCATGGGCCATTAGACTGTCTTTGTACTGAATTTAGGACCTACTCTGGAAGTTGTTCTATTTGCAAAACAAATCCCTGATAATGACTGAGTTTGAGAGGAGAAAATATGTCTGCCTCTCCTCTTCCTTCTAGAGATGGGGGAATATGGGTATGAAATACTACGTTTACAATCAGACATATCGAATGTGACTGATTTTGCTAAACTCTTTCTTTTTTTAATGTTTATTCCTGGAGATGACTTGCTAAAGAAGGGAGAGAGGAAGGATGTTTTCAGAAATAAAAATGATATAAAAACAAAGCATGTCAAAAAAAAATAATCTCTCACTCTCTACCCTTTTTTTCTTGCCTCCCCTCTCCCTTCTCCTTCTCTTCATAAATTATTTCATTTTCCCAGAAGTCAAGTAAAGGGAAAATAAAATTCAATTAATTAGTTCTTTTGGTTAGTTGCATTCTGGCTAATCAGGTGGTGAGCTATTATAGCCTACTATATGCCAAGTACTGTGCAAAGTACTTGGAATAATTGAGATTTTACTATATTTCAAAATAGAATATAACATCAGATGTTGAAGAAAGCCTTTTGGAAACTTGCTTTGATATTTCCTCTCAACTCAAGGAGTGATTGTCTTCATGTTAATAGAGTTATCTGACCAGGTTTGTTTATTGCTCCTTAATGAGGCTGTATTTTATTGTCATTTAATGAGTACCAAATGAGATCTCTTTGTAAGTGTGTGTCTGTATGTATGTTGGGGGGGGGGAGAGTAAGGGGAGATGTGGTATTTAAGATCTAGGATTTATTGCTGGAAGGGACATAAAGGTGATCAAGTCTAAGCCTCTAATTTTTCTCATTTTTCTGATGAAACTGAGCCCCAAAGCAGGGCAAGGAAAGACTTGCTAAGTCTCACAGCTTAGTAAGTGGCAGGGATGGGGTTAGATCCAGTGCCCCTCCCTGTGCTAGGTGACCTCACTCTGCAGTAGAGATACGCTTATTAGTTGGGTGTCATACAAAGAACACTCAACCAAGTCAGCCCTGGATTAAAAAAAATTGCTCAGATCACTCACCGATTTGGGAGAAACCTGCAGTTTGTTTTGTTTTGTTTTTCCTGGAAATAAATAAATATTTTATTTTATTGGAGGTGGGTACCCTCGTTAAGCCATTTATAACTCTGAAGGTTAATTCTTTTCTGACCATGTTTTTTGTCCACCATATCCCTGATGCCTTTACCCCAGGAGCATTTCATCCAGATGAAGTGTAAAAAGTTTTTATGGGAAGAGTTAGGAGGATGCTAGAGAGATGTGTTTTTGGAAAGAAATGGATTACCAGGTATCCTGCTGCTAGGCCCTGTGAATGCTAGTGTAGGCCAGATGGCACTTTTTTCTTTCCGTTTTCCGTAGCCTTTTCACAGGCCCACTGTACTGGCCTTCTCACCACCACACACATTTCCCCCTCCCCAGCCCCCACCGCCAAGAAGCATCCTGTCTGTTTAAATAATATGAGGCTGTAAGAAAGCATTCATGAATTTAAAATATTCATGCCATTTTTTCTATTTATTTTCTTAATAGTGAAGGAAATTGTGGATCTGGGAATGTGCTTTCTTTTAAAGAAAATAAAATTTTCATTAATTTTTAATATTATTTCCTTTATCACAAAGAAAAAATAGTTATCATTCTCTTGGTTCTGCTTTCTTCAAATCTCTGTCATTTCTTAGGAAGCTCTACTCTCTGAATCCCACATATTCATCAGTTCTTTTGGAATAACCATACTTCATGAAGTTCCTATCCTATAATCTTCACAGTAATCCTGCAGTAATAGACATCTGCTTTTTTTCTAGTTTTTTAAAATTTTTGTTATTGCAGAGTCTCACCATGATTTTTAAATTTTAGAATTAAAAATGTATAAATATATTTTAATAACCCTTGTGTTAATTGAATATTTAAAGGGTATATTCTTAGTAGAAGAATTAATGATTCAGTGGTTATGAAATGAGTATTTGTGTGTATTTATGTATATCCCAGATCTATCTTTCCCCTGTCTCTACATCACACACACACGCACACACAGCCCCAAAAGAAAAAATACAACAAAATCTAGCCAAAAAGAGGGGAAACAGCAGCCATATTCTCAGATGAGCACATTAAGGAGGGATATTTGTTATTTCACTCCCAAAAGTATAATTAAAACATTTGCTTAAAGGCCACAAGTTAGAATATATCGTTTTATAAGATGCTAGTAAATTTCCTTTCTAGAATTAAGAGTCTGTCAGAATGTCTTAGTAAAAGCTGTTTCCAGAAGGGATAATTCATTGAGATACAGGGAAAGGCAATCTAGGGTAACCTTTGTTTTTAATTAAAATGGGGATTGAGGAGCCAACACAAAAAATTTGTCTCACTTCAATTGCCGAAAGTGAAGGTGGTCGAAGTTCTATTCCAATAATCACTCCACTGGATGTGAAAAACATAAATCACCCCCAAATATATACTTTCTAAGGTTGTGGCCCTTAAATGTATGCCATCAAACTCTTCTATGATGTATCCTCATCGTTAAGAAATGTTTACCGAATAAATGCTCAGTGTTTAGTATTCTCTTTGGCCCAGAGGAAGGAATGAATCAAATCTGCTTTCCAGGAGTATGGATTTCTAAGACAGACAAACACAGGGAGTAAGAACAATAAAAAAAAAATTAGTAGACGGGCAAAAACATAGTTGTCCAGTGCAACACTTGGAAAATGGAATGACTCTAAAAATATCACAAACACATTATTTGGTTATTTTTCTTCTGTTTTACTTTTCTTATGTTTAAGTGTCATTGTGTGTTCAGGGAGGCTTAACCACTTCTTTTCTGAACGATGTTTTATCGTTTGTACCACACAGCTTGGTACTTCATTCTATGCTATGTTGCCGTCTAATTAATAGACCTACAGGGCCTTAGGGCTGGAAGGAACCTTATGGATCATTCAGTTCAGCCCTCCGATTTTTGGGAGATGGGCATCTCTGCCTGGAATGTACACCTTCTGTTTGTCTGCTTTATAGAGTTCTTCTCTTCCTTTAAGATGTAGCTTAGGCACTATCTTCCACATGAAGCTTTTCCTACTTCCCCAACTCATGGTACTTTCCCTCCCATAGTATCTTGTACGTAACTCTTCTGTGTTAAAGCACAAAACACATATCTGTATATTTAATAACTCTGTATGTTTATATTTATGCTAAGTACTTGTTAATTTTTTATGTACTTGTCTCCCCATTAGAATGTAAGTTCATAAGGGCAGCTAGGTGCCCTGGAATCAGGAGGATCTGAATTCAAATCCAGCCTTAGACACTTAACACAAAAAATACTAGCTGTGTGACCTTGGGCAAGTCACTTAACCCCAATTGCCCTGCCTTCCCCCTCCAAAAAAAAAAAAAGAACATAAGCTCATTGTGAGTAGGGGTTGTATGGTTCTTCATATTTGTATGCCTGGGGCCTAAGGCGGTGCCTGGTACGCAGTAGTCCCTTATAGATTGATTGATTGATTTTGCTAGTTGTTCAGTCATTTCCCACTCATTGTGATGACTTTGGGGGTTTTCTTGGCAAAGATATCTTCTCCAGTGCATCTTACAGAAAAGGAAACTGAGGCAAGCAGAATTAAGTGACTTGTTCAGGGTCACACAGCTAAAAAGCGTCTGAGGTCAGATTTGAGCCAAGGAAGATGAGTCTTTCTGAATTCAGACTGAGCTCTCTGTCCACGGAGCCTCCCAACTCCCCACTTCAGACACATACTGGTTCTATAAGGAGATTGTAAGTTTCTTGAGGGCTTTTGGAGTTAGTCCTTTCTTATTATCCTGGAGCCTCGCTACTCAGATAATTGCTCAGTAAGTGCTTTTCAGCTGCAAGAGAAAAGGATCTTGGAGGAAGGGAATTATAAATTAAGTTATTTAATTGTGCCATTCTATTACTTGCCATCACTGATATTATGAGCATTTTACACATAAATTTATTATTTAATTTCTGTTTTGCAATTCACTGGGCATAAGAAAAATGGCATTTGTCCTGTTTTTATCTAGGTAAGTAGCATACTTAAAAATGCCCTTTGTATTTGTTCTAGGTACCAAATCTAGTCCCTGTTTTGATGTTCAAGCTTGGAAGACCCCTGGAACCTCTTTCCTACATTGATATTTTGTATACTCTACCTACTTTGGGTGTACATAAGGTTAGTATCTTAACAGAATTACCTTTTCTAAAAAAATCTTCCATTGTTTTGGGAATTTTTTTTAATAAAGAAAAAAACATTTTGAAACTGATTTTATGTCATGAGCAAATCTTACAAATTCTTCCGAGTACAAAGCTTGTTAGCTTAAGATGGCTAGAAGCATCTGGGTAGCAGAGTGGCTTCGGGGCAGGAAGAGCTGAGTTCACGTCCTGTCTCATGTACTTATTAGTTCTGTAACCCTGGTGAAATCACTAGACCTCTCTCGGCCTCGAAGGCGTCTAACTCCCCTTTCAGCTCTAAGCCTCTGCTTCTGTGATGGTGCAGGTGGTTGGGGGTTCATGGAAATTAGAGATGAAAATGAGCACAGATCCTGTAGTTCATCTCTTTCATCTTATAGAAGCGGAGATGGAGGCAGATGTAAGGTGATTAAATGCCATGACCAAGGCTGCTCCGCTAAGAAGGGGCAGAGCCAGAATTGAAAACTCGGGCCTGTGCACTCTGAATCCAGTGCTCTTTCCATTGTGTTGCTAAATGCTGCAAATAACTTAGGAAGCATTTTGTAGGAATATTAATTATAACCTTCAGATAAGATTAATCCCTGTGCCATCAAACCTGATGGTTGGTGTCCTTGCGTTCACCTACCCCTTACACACAAATATTCAGGGGCCTGTGGACTGCAGTCTTCATTTAATTACATTCTTAAGGTTAATGTGAAGCAACTAAGTAGCATTGGGGAATAGAGTATTGAACCTGGAATCAGGAAGACCTGATTTCAAATTCAGCCGTCTTCAGACACATACTAGCTGTATGACCTTGGGCAAGTCACTTAATCTCTGCTCTGCCTTAGTTTCCTCATCTATCTGGGGTGTAATGAGGAAATGATGAGTGTTGTTGATGAGTTGTGTCTGACCCCTCTACTCCCAACCGCAATCCCTAAATTGGGGTTTCTTGGCAAATATAGTGGAGTGTTTTGTCATTTCCTTCTCCAGCAAACACAGGTTAAGTAACATAGCTAGGGTCACATAGCTGGTGACTGTTACTGAATTTGAACTCAGGCCTTTCAGGCTCCAGGCCCAGTGCTATATTCATTGAGATAATATTATGTGTTTACATAATATTATAATGCCAAAATATATAATAAAACTTATGATATAAAACATTTATTAAATTTGTATTATCCTATAATTATAAAATAATAACGTTTAGCATTATAGAAGGATAAATATTTGTAAAGCGTTTTGCAAACCTGAAAGTCCTTTATTATTTGATAGTTACTTAAAGGTATCAGTCTGAGAACAGTCCTTTAAACTGCTTCTATATTTTCCAGGTTTGTGTTGCCCAGATACTGCGCGTAATCCAGGTTCTGGGAAATACTCCCCAACTTAGAGCTGTCACTTTACGCCTAATGACATCTTTGTGGGAGAAACAGGTGAGCCCAAGATCAACTGTAGTGAAAATCTTTTGTTTCAGAAGTGGAATGTTTTGTCACTGTAAATTATGATTCATTTTAGGTTAAAAAAAATTTTATTAAACTTCTTGATTATGCCAGGCACTGTCCTAGGCTTTGGGAATATAGAGACAAAAACGAAACAGTTTCTGCTTTCAGGGAGTATACATTCTGTCATGCTCTGGCAAAGGAAACTTAGAAGAATCTGTTGGACAGTTAGGATGAGAACCCAGACAGAACAGGGTCATGAATACCTAGAGAGGAGAGAGTATCTAGGAGAGAAAGGAGTCAGCAGCATCAAATGCTCCAGCAAGGTCTGCAAAAAAAAAAGACCATCAGGTTTGGCAATTAAGAGCGATTTTGGGGAAAGTTGTTTCTTTTGAGCAATGAGATCAGAATCTTATACACAAGAGATTGAGAAGTGAGTGAGAAGAGGTGAAGGAAGCTTCTTACGGCTTCATAATGAATTATGCCAAAATCTTTTATTTTAAATACGGTTACATTATTGAGGAAATACTAGAAATTTTGTTTACCAAAATTTTAGCAAAGCTTTGGACAAAGTCTCATGTTATTTTTTGGGACAAGATGAAGAAATTAAGGTTAGGCATTTTATAGCAGCTATGAAATTTTGTAATAATAATTACAATATTATTTGGAAAGTAACTCTTTTTGATAAATTTAATTCTTCCTAGGATCGTGTGTACCCTGAACTGCAGCGGTTCATGGCATTGTCGGATGTACCATCTTTGTCTGTGGGCAAAGAGACCCAGTGGGAGAAACTAATTGCCAAAGCAGCCTCCATCAGGGATATATGTAGACAAAGGTAATATGTCCACACAAGTGCATATACTTATACATGCATACACAGTTTGGATTTTAGGTTCTTGGTGCTAGGAATCCTAGAATCAGGAAATCTGAGAGTTGAAGTAGACAGAGATCACTTAGTCCAGAGATTCTTAAGCAGGGTTCCTTGAACTTTTTTTAAAAATACTTTGAGAACTGTATTTCAGTAAAATTGGTTTCCTTTGCAATCCTATATATTTTGTTTTATGCGTTTAAAAAGTTATTCTCAAAAGGGATCCATAGGTTTCACTTGACTCCCAAAGGATTACAAGAACCTGTGATTTAATACAGCAGAAGTTTAAGCGTCCCCCAGACAGCATCTGCCAAGTGAATCCCAGCCTGTATTGAAAGACTTCTGGGGGGTAGGGTGGGGTGGAGAGGGAAAGGAGCCCACTATTTCTTCAGGCACCTATTCTACTCATAGATCTAATTGTTAGGACATTTAGCCTCATACGGAACCTAGATCTGCCTCCTGTTTCTGTTCCTCTTTTTTTCACTACTTCAAGAAGAATAAACCTCATACCTCTCCTCCATGACAGCTGTTAAATGTAATCTATATATTATTTCATCTATATTATATTACTATATATTGTTATCATATAATATATTATCTATAATATAATCTTTCACTTCTTGTAGCCAGCCTCACATGATCTTGAGATCTTTCACCATTCTAGTTACCTTGATCTGGCCACTATCCAGTTTATTAATATTCTTCCTAAAATACAGCACCCAGAACTAAGCATAGTACTACTCCAAGTGTGATCTGACCACAGGGATTGTCACTTTTCCAGTCCTGGATGTGAGCCTCCCTTAATGCAGCCAAAGGTCACATTAGCTTTTTTAACTTAGCTATCACTGTTGAGTCATTGAGCTTACATTACCCTACCCTCTTCCAGCCCCCACCCCCCAGCCTCCCTAGATATTTTTTAGATGAATTACTGTCTAGCCATCCCTTTCCCAATTTGTACTACTTAATTAAATTTGTTTTTTCCACCTCAGATATTAAGAGTTTGCAGTTATCCCTCTTAAATTTCCTCTTTCTTATTTCTGCCCAGCATTCTAAAGCAAGATCTTTTCCCAATCCACGTGGCATCAGTTTGTTAGCTATCACTCGTAGCCTGGTGTCATTTGCATGTTGGATAAGCATGTATTCATAGTAATTAAAACAAGGGATAATGTGCTAGAGTTACTAAAGAGCTGACCTTGTAGTCAGTCTGACCTGATCTCCAGTCATGCCTCTTACACATCCTAGCTGTGTGACCACTGGCAAGTTACTTCTCAGTGCCCCAAGGTAACTCTCCAAGAGAAATAATTTTCTCAGTACAGTTGCTGATCTCTGTTGATAGAAGGAGTTTCCTTATTGGAGAGACCCCTACCCTAAAGAAATTAAGTAGAGGATTTTAGCACCCACCCTCTACCTGTCTTCTTCCTTCCTCCCCAGGGCCAGAAACAAAACATTAAAACAGCCCAACGTACAGATATTTATCTAGTACTTTGTTGTTGGCAAAGCACTTTATGTAGATTATTTCATTTAATCCTTTCAACAAACCCTGACAAAGTAGATATCACAAATATCTCCATTCTGCAAATGAGCTCAAGTTAAGTGGCTTGCCTGTGGTCATACAACTAACACATTTCCAAGTTTGATTTGGACCATATTTCTCTGGACTCCAAGGCCAACTTTTTTCCCAAAATCGCATGTCACCTCTCTTGCCATCTATGCTTTAAGCAACATATAGCCACACAGAGATATCCAGACATTCCCCTAGAGATCTCCTTCCATAGTAGCAGAACCATTAATGACTGCATTTTGGGTCTACTCATTCAGCCAGTTCCAAATATACCTAAACTTTTACCATTGTCTAACCTACATTTCTTGATCTTTTCCTGAAAAATAGCGTGAAACTTTGTCCAAAGCTTTGCTAAAATTTTGGTAAACAAAATTTCTAGTATTCCCTCGATAGTGTAACCATATTAAAAAAAATCCTGGCATGATTCATTATGTAGCCAGAATCACTCTTTGATCATTGCTTCCTTTTCTAGATACTCAGTAACTATACCCTTGCCAAAATGAGCCCTAGAATTTTGCCAGAAATCAGTTAGGCTAAGTGACCATAATTTACTTTTCTCTTTCAAAAATTTGGGACAGTTGTCTTTCCCTAATCCTATTATTGATTGTCTTCCATCTTTTAAAGATCATTTACAGTGATTTTGCAATCACATCTGCCAACCTGCTTAACAGTATTTTGATGGTGTTCAAGTTGGAGGACTGTTTTAGGTACTTGCAAGAAAATCTGAGGAGGTTGCTTTCACTTTGTAAAATTGAACTTGACCTTTTTTTCTTTCTGTGGCTAACTATAAGACCCAGTTAATATCTTTTTTTACAACTCTTGTATACATTTTTCTGCATACAAATGTTGTTTGCAGAACACAAAATGCAAAACATGATCATCCTTATTTTTTCTAAATTCAGAGTCTTGAAACTGAAGTACTAGACTTATAGGCACAAATTATTTTACTCACTCTACCTAAATGTATTATTATTTTATTATCTGTAATTATAGGGATTTTATCAGGGAAGGAGTTGTTTTGGCTGTTAACTAAAAAGAAAATAGCCTGGAATTGTTAATGATATTCTGTGCTTTTAAAAACTAGACATAGAGGAATCAGGGAGATGGCTTCTCTTCTCCATAACTAAATAAAGTAGGAGTGGTTGAGATTCCTTCCCCCTTCCCTCCCATAACAAAATTACACTTAGTGACATTCCATTTTTCAATAGCTTATTTTCTTTCCTGTGCTGTTAAAAATATGAGGGGGGAGAGAGAATAAATTAGATACTATTTAAAACTAATTATAGTTCTATAATTTAATAGTCTGCCATCCTGAATGTTTTCAAATTCCTATAAGACAGAAGAAGGACCTGGCAGTGCCATGGGCTACAGGATCCCGGGACTGTTTTGTCTTCTTCTGGATACTCTACTACCCCCTCAAAACAGGAAGGTGACCTTAATTGAGAAAGTATAACCCAAGGTAAAAAAGGCATAGCTTTACCTACTCTGTTCCCATCTTCTTCTCTTATCCTAGACTTTTGTCTGAGTTAATTGGAATCTAAAATTGCCTTTTCTTCTTTGCAAAATATTTCCACAACCCAAGTCTTTGTGAAGAATTAGGGTGGAATCAGGTAAGATGTTAATAGAAGAGGAGTCTGTGCCAGTTTTTAGGAAGGGCAAAATAGATTAAGCACAGATGTGATGAAGCAGTCTTTGCAGCATTGATGCTTGTCATTCCATGCAGAGGGCCTGTAAGTATTAACACTGATTCAGTTTCCTTTTTTTTTCCCATGATTTTTCAATAGACCATATCAGCATGGGGCAGATATGTTGGCAGCCATTTCACAGGTGTTGAATGAATGCACAAAGCCCGATCAAGCTACTCCAGCAGCTTTAGTATTGCAAGGTCTTCATGCACTCTGTCAAGCTGAGGTAGGCTTCATTTGTGTTGTTTCAGAGAATGTTGCAGAATAAAGTGCCTGGGCAGAGGGGAGCTCAGGGTCCACCTGTTCATTCAGAGAAATGTTTCTTCGGTGATCCTTTTAGAGAGCTGAAAAAACCCATTTCACAGTGACTTTTTAGTAGATAATTGAGAAAAAGGAATCTTTTATTAATAATCACATCATGATTTAGGTTTTTCAGAGACTCTTACATGATTTCGTTTTTACTTCCTAACAGCCTTACAAGGTAGATTCTTTCAGGTGTGGTTATCCCTAGATAATAGAGGTGACAATGAGGTCTTGGAGAGTTTAAGTGACACCCCCAGCCATAGTTAGTAAGTGTTGGCAGTGGGATTTAAACCTGTCTTCCTGACTCCAAGTAAAGCACTTCATCCATGCTGCCTGTTAATGTGGCTTTTCTTCAAGTTTTCGGATTCTCCTGATCTTAGTGAAGACTAAGCATTGAACCCAAAAATAACTTGACAAACTACATCTTCTTGTTTTGTTGTTCCTTCATCATCCTTCCTCGTTCTCTTTGTAAGGTTACAATAAAAATTTTTGTTCAGAGTACTTTAATGAATTCATTTCCGGGCAGCATTTCTACCCAGGATGGGCATTAGTGATCAGTGGAAGAGAAATGTGGACTGATCCAGGATCAGTTTTACATCCAGGGAAAATTATTAATTACTTGAAGATAAGCAGAGTATCTGTGCTCTTCTAGAGATACGATGTGAGACAATGAGTCAATGTTAGAGCTAGGATTTTAAATCATATTCTAAAGTTTTGTTGTCTGGGAACCTATTCAGGTCTCTTCCAAGTGTTACAGGTGGCAAACACAATCTCTCCCTGAATGCAGAAAATCACAGCCAAACCACACAAGTTTTATACATTGATTTTACAAAAGAATTTGATACTCTGAGAAGATCTTTATTGACTCTTGGAAGTGATCATCCAGCTTGAGTACCCTGAAAAAGTCACTGAAATCCTGGTGTTTTCCCTCAGTTACATGACTGATTAAAATAGTGGGTGACTTTACCACCATCAATAGAGCTTAATGGGGATTTTGTAACATAATCACCGTCATTCATTCTTCCAACATGAGTGTTGGAGGAGAGCCAAATTTTAGATAAGGTCTTTCCCCTCAAAGCCTTATTCTGTTTCCTCACAGAGTTATGAGGTGACTTGAGATTTTCAGTGACTGCAGAATGTTTAGTGAATGGAAAGCCTTCTAAATTAGAAGAATTTTAAATAGGGACCAGTGATGGACTATGTATCCAGTTGAGGTGGTGGATGTGAGGCTCATTTGAGGCTCATTAAATTTGTGGACCTAATTGGATGATTTTTTTTTTCTGTTATAATTCATAAAAACTCTACTGAAGCACAGAGGGGTTGTTATCTGCATTGATTAAGGATTATATACATTTGAGTAGTATATACATGAAGGAGTATATATGAATGAAGTTTAAGAAGGAGTATTATTATGGCATAGACAGAAGCCTAGGAAGAGAATGGAGGAGGTGGCATTTAAAAGATAGGGACTCAAAACAAGAAGACAAATGTGCCATGAGAAGGGTCCAGGTTTCCAATATTACCCTGAGGATAAAGTTGCAGATACAGTAAACAATGCAACAAAAAACCAAAAATTCCTCCAAAATATCTCATAAGAAAATTACATAAAAAGAAAAGAAGAAAAAAGCTACAATAATACAAATAAATATTATGCAATAAAAGTCTAAAATAGTGACATTGGAGAAAAACCAATGAATTGTCATCAGCAATGCTTCTAAAAATGAAGCTGTGTTTATTGCAAGAATTTTTATCATGGTTTATACTAAAGGAAATTTTAATTTGCTATTAATAGGAAAAAACTGGTAAGAGTGAAAAAAATTTTTTAGATGGTACAACTTAACAACTTGATATTTTTGTGCATAATTTTAATTCAATACATGTTTACTGAGAGATAAAATTGACAAGCTTCAAGACAAATCAGCAGAAAAACATATAATAGAAGCTAAAACTATCAGTATATAACTAGAAGACAATCTGATGATCAGATTATGAATTTAGAGATAACTGGGTCCTTAGAGATTGTCTAGTACACAAGGGAGCTGAAGTCCAGAAAGGTCAACTACCTTGTTCCCTCACACAAATAATTAGAACAAGTCTGTATTCTAATTAGTCTTCCAGTTCCATGGTACCATGCTGCCTCTAATGACTTATCAGTAAGTGTGGAGTTATTTAGAGTACAGATCTTAGAGAGCTAATCCAAAAGCTACTACCCTCCCTGAAGAAGAAAAGTGAGAAGAGAATCTGAGCATTCTGTTTCAGGAATTCAAAGGAAAAAATTTTCTACAGTTACTGAAAGAACTAAAGAAATCCACAAAATATTGAGTCATGAACTTGAGTTTCATCTCTGCCAGACATATTCTTATAGTTTTGTTGTTTAATGGTGATATAGAGTTGATTTTGCAATCAGACAAGAAGAAAAAGATTACCTATCAAAAAATGCAAGTTTGAATTGCAGAGGTTTTTTCAGTCCTAAGGTGAAAAAATTCTAGATCATGCTGGAATTTGAGATTTTACAATGACAAAAGATGGTCTTTTAAGACTTCACAAAAATTCTTGGATATGCACAGGAACTATGTAGAAATACTAGGTAAGGGGCGGCTAGGTAGCGCAGTGAATAGAGCACCAGCCCTGGAGTTAGGAGGACCTGAGTTTAAATCTGACCTCAGACACTTAACACTTACTAGTCGTGTAACCTTGGGCAAGTCGCTTAACCCCAATTGCCTTGCCTTCCCCCCTCCATAAAGCAAAAAAAAAAAAATACCAGGTAAGCTCTTAAGTAAACTTTAAAACTATGAAATGTACTCTATGGAAATTTTGTTCAAGGATAGCAATTCAGTAATAGGTTTGTTTAGATCAGGGTATCTTAAGCTTTTTCTACTCCTGACCCCTTCAGTGCTTCTTAAACTGTGAATCTGATCACTACCCACAGTTCAAGAAACATTGAATTACAATTTTGGTCATCTCAGGGTAACCACTTTGGGAGTGGAGAAGAAGACAACGGATATGTTGATGTGACTCAGTATCACTCAATATTACCCCAATGTCATCAGCTTATAGTGAGTGTGATGTAATTGTAATTTTGGCTAGATTAATAAATATGCATATTTGTCTAGCTTAACATAAGGATATTGTGTAAACTCCATAAAAGGAGATATTGGTTGGATAAAAGTTGACAATATATTATTTTCAATAACAATTAAAGGGTACAAACAAATCTCCACATAAAAGAACATTTATAAATAAATAGTTGATACCTCAAGTAGATATGCAGTCTTATGAGTTTAAGAATTACTTCCATGGGGGCAGCTAGGTGGCGCAGTGAATAGAGCACCGGCCTTGGAGTCAGGAGGACCTGAGTTCAAATGTGACCTCAAACATTTGACACACTTACTGGCTGTGTGACCTTGGGCAAGTCATTTAACCCCCAATTGCCCTCCAAAAAGCAAAAAAATGAAATAAAATAAAAAATTTAAAAAAAAGAATTACTTCCATGGATACAGATCATAACCCATCCATGTCTGATTACCTTTGTGACTCTTTCCATGTACCCCCAAAAGTTGGCCACATAGTGCCTACCCAAAGTTCTCCAGTTCTTCCCAATTCCCTCCTGATATCATGAGGGTACCAGTGGAACATTTTGTCCATCTATCTGCATAACTCTCTCTCTGCCTTCCCCCATATCCCATCTTTTAATTTTGTCATACAATTCCTTGATGACATCCTTTACTCCTATTGTTTTTTGTTGGTTCCTCACTGGTTAGATATTGATGCCTGTTCACACTTAATCATTTATCATCATTTATTTACTGTGTTTTGGGTGATACTCATCTTTAATTCTTCAGAGGAAGTAGTGTTTCAAATTTTTCTGGCATATGGCAACACTGGTAAAGTGTTTGTGTTGAAAAGATGAGCTTAGCTGTTATCAGAAGGTTGGGGTCAATAAAAGTGCTTTGCAATTTCCCAAAGAGAATGTTTGCATGGGAAAGAGATCTGTAATCATTCAGAAGAGTTTGGCCTCTCCATCCACACAGGAACACCAAAATGGATGAAATGTGTCTATTGCATAGATGTCATCATGCATCTGAATGAGTATTCCATAGAACTTGTCCAACAGACTGCATATTTAGGGTAGTGCAGGTGGTCAGAAAGATAGACCCAGAGTTGAAAATGAGGTATGTAGGATGGGTGAATATTTCATATAGATTTAACTTTTTATAAAGTGATTAATTATAAGAGGGATGAAAGAGACACTTGGTTACTGACTAGCATCACCAATGAAGGAAAAGGGGAGGAGGAAAAGTGAGAGTGAAGGTAATCCCAGAGCAAGACTTTTTCATACAGTGCAGAGGCTTTGAATTAGAAATTTTTGAAAAATAAATTATACAACAAATGAAAATTTCAGAAAAATTCCATAATACTGCCTAGCTTTTACCTAGCTTTTTTATGTTTGTGAAGCACTTTATATAGGTATATCATTTGATCCTCACAACCCTGTGAGGTAGGTGCTCACTACTTATCCTCATTGTACAGATGTACAGACAGGTCTTGGTCACAGTCATTTGTATCTGAAACAGATTTTGAACTCAGGTATTCTTGATGCCTAGTTCAGCAATCTATCCTCTGTATAAACTAGCCACCCACATTAGGGCATATGTGGATGTGAAAAGATTGATATTAGATTAGATTAGAAATGTAATTTTTGCTTATAAGGCAAGTAATATAATGAGTATATTAATATGGTAGAGGTAAAGCACAGAATCACAGGACATATGAGTTGAAAGGGGCCACAAGCCAGTTAGTCTAACCCGTACCTGACTAAACATCGCCTTTGTGACTTCCTAATAAGTGGTCATCAGAGCTCTGCTAGAACATCTTCAGTACAAGATAAATTAAATTTAATAGTTATGAATATGATATGAATAGTATAAGATAATATGAATATAAATTATTTTAATTCTCCTGTAAAAAGAAGAAATCATTATGGACTAGATTAAAAATTTGCAGGATTTTGCCTAAGGGAATCAGACCTAAGACATAGATACAGAAATATTTAAAATAAGTAGATAGAATAAACATTTAAATTATTAAATATCCAAAAAATATTAGTTTATTAATTTCTATTAATAATGAATATTTAAATAATATTTAAACTAATTAATATTTAAAATAAAGAGATAGAATAAAATTTATTATGTTTCACCAGAATCCAGAAGGTCATGAGTTTGCACAAGTGATAATGGACAAAATTGAAATCAAATGGGAAAACGTTATGAGATTTCTGTATAAATCTAAAGTTATACTAAATAACACTGACAATGCAAAACATCAGTATTAAATATATACTGACCTAAGAACATAGCAGCTACCTTTTAGAGAAAGAAGTTATTTGAACTTTAAATACGATAAACAGAAAAACAAGAATATCTGAAGAGGAGACTTAAAGCCTCTAGTAAAGTAATGCAACAAATCAAAAATTAAGAAAAACTAAGAATT
>CM053590.1:170750483-170791193 GCA_028646515.1 Pseudochirops corinnae | reverse complement strand
ACAGTATGTCCCTGGTGCCTATGTTGGACCTCCCCACTTTCTTTTATTCTTATGATTTGTTGTTGTTTTTTTAAATTCCTTTGAGGTCTAGTTCTAGAGTGTCTTCTTTCATAAAACCTGTACTGATACTTTCCTAAAACTGCTTACAGAATTGACTTTCTTTTCTTCAGTTTTGGATAACATACCTCTTTGTATAAGTTATTTGTATACATGTTCATGTCCTAGTCATCATTAGATTGAATTTTTAAAATTAAAACCGTAGTGATAATCAATAAGAAAGCTAAAAGAAGAGAATACAGTATTTTGTGTAGTAATTTTATCATAGTGATAACAGAGTCACCCTGATCAAAATATTTTTGGATAAGCTATTTTCTTGCATCCCTGTCATTATCCAGCAGCTTAGCCTACTCTGTTTTCTAAGAGGTGAGTGGCATATTTTATGATGTCTTCTTAAATTATGATTGGTCACTGTCTTGACCAGAGTTCTGTAGTCTTTTTTGGGGGGTCTTTTTTTTTGAAAGGGGGAAGGCAGGGCAATTTTGGTTAAGTCACTTGCCTGAGGTCACACAGCTAGTAAATGTTAAGGAGTCTGAGGCTAAATTTGAACTCAGGTCCTCCTGACTCCAGGGTCAGTGCTCTCTTCGACATTGCACCTAGCTGCCCCTCTGCCGTCTTTTAAAGTTGTTTTCCTATATATTATCATTGTTATCATGCAAATTTATTTTCCTTTGTTTTGCACATTTTACTCTGTGTCACTTCAGAAGGGTTCCTCAGAATTTGTCATTTCTTGTGACATAATCATAGTTCATATCATTCATATACTCCAACTTGTCCAGTCACACTCTAGTTGATGGCCACCCACTCTCTTTTTAGTTCTTTGTTCCAACAAAAAGTAGTGCTATATTTTTGTACATCAAAGTCCATTTCCTCTTTCTTTGACCTTTTGGGGGGTATATACATCTTATTGGTATCATTGAGTCAGCTATACCCTGCTTATTAGATTTTTTTAGCCACTTGAGAGCAAGAACTGTGCCGTAGTCTATCTTTTTGTTGACTGTGCTTTGAACATTTTTGTTGTTAAGTTTTTGCAATCATGTCAGAGTCTTAGTGTTCCCATTTGGAGTTTTCTTGACACAGATACTGAAGTGCTTTGTTATTTCCTTCTTCAGTTTATTTCATAAATGAGGAAACTGAGGCAAACAGAGGTAAGTGACTTGCCCAGGGTCATATAGCTAGTAAGTGTCTAAGGCTGCATTTGAACTGAGGAAGATGAGTCTTCATAACTCCAGGCCCAGCACTCTATCCATTGTGCCATCTAGCTGCCCAATTTGAGCATAGCTTTATTATCTGATCTGAATGGAATCTCTTTTCATCATGTGCCTTTTTATCTTTTCTCTTAGTTGCATCTCTCTTTTTAGTTTAGACGGCAAACTTCCTGGATGGTGACTCAAACAAATGTATTTTATCGACCTTCATGGGACTTTGCTCGTTTTAATTTACTGTAACATCATTTAGAAATGACTAAAGCACTGTGCTCTGGAGCTACCTGTACTAACTGTATGAATGTGTAATTCTGGTATTGACATTCTTCTAGATCTGTTTAGTAATGGATAACATTAAAAAATCATAAGGGTTTGTTCCTATCTGAGTTTCAAAGATTATTGTAGCTCTTCTTAGGTTGTTCGATGTCTCTGAGGCATTTTGTGTGTGTGTGTGTGTTCGCAAATCTGCTGTTTGTAATGTGGTGTGTGGAGTTGTAAAATTCTGGGCTAATCTTTTGTTTTTTTGCCAACATGACTTCAACAGAAGCCAGCATACTTTCTATGGGGCCATTTATTCTGGTCTCTAATTGATATCATGTGTGAAGCATTGTATGCAGGCCAAGTGAGTTTCAAGAATGAACTGTTCAGTGTAGTTTCTAATCTGTTTCCCAGCAGTTTCTGGAAATAATGTGTGTGTCTCCACCTTACTTTTTTTTTCTTTCTCTTTATCTTCTTATATCTTTGGTCTTGGACTACTAAATTGAAAAAACAAAGCAGGAAAACATCGTAAATAAGAAAATTTTGGTGATAAAAATATATTAAATAAATCTAACTTTATAATGAAATTGTAATTATGATAAGCAACATGCATAAAATTGATGAAGTATAAAAAGTAGATTTTTATAGGATTTCATCTGCTCTTTGAAAGTAAGAGTTCTGTCCATAAGCCAGAAAAAATTTTTTCCTACATTGTTTTTCTTTCTTCCCTTTATCCCCCATCCTCTTATAGATCATATCAGGAATGTTCATTTGTCTTTGGCTCAGATCAGAGAAACCTTACAAATGTTATTGCATAATCATTCAGCAGCATCACAAATGATAAATTTAAAGGGAAGCTTATGCCCAGTTGTCACTCCATGAAGGGTGAAACCTTTGTAAATTCCTCCTAGCAACAGAAAGACTGGTTCTGGGTATCCTAGCTTAGCACAGTGAGTAATGTAAGTAAGAATTATTTAAAGTTTCTTGGAGTTTGGGAAGTGTGAAATTGCTTTTCTTAGGGTCAGTTTTTTGCTTTGCTTTGGGAATTGGTAGATTTAATTTAGAATGGAAATAATTTCCATTTGTCCAGTGTTAGTACTGTCTCCTTAAATTCCAAACCAAAGATTTCTAGTTTTCCAGTGAGAAAAACAATGGTTTTTCATTCATTTTTCTCTCCCTTTTCCATTTCAGTGCTGTCATCTTTTTTGCCACTTTTGATTTCCATATTTTTTAAGGCTCTAATTACAGAAGGTTACCCTTGAGATTCTCGACCTTACATGTTAGTACTCTTAACTTCACAGGTCAGATGCTACACAAAACAAACCAAAGCTATATGGAGGGGTGTTTTCTGTTGATTCTGTTTGTCTGCAAAAGTGCCTCTTTTCTAAGAGTTGCCTCATTTATCGCTCTATGCCTTTTTAGCTAAATGGCTCTTAATACCTATATATGGGGATCCTAGAAAATTAGTACCTCCATTTATGAATTTTTCTCCCAGGGCAATTTACCGAAGCCATATAAAATGACAGAGAAGCCTGCATATTCTGTTCTTTTTTCCCCTCCCCCACTAGCATTTCTCTATAGATGACATTTTGAAAGTGTTGTCTATTTGAGACAAGCAAAATGCTTCCAGTCACTTGAAAGCCTCTGAAAATGTTTCATGGTGATATGTCTGTCTCTAGTTGACCTTGACATTTACTGAAATTGCATGAGAAAACCTTATTTTGCTCATGCAAGATGTTTAATTTGCATGTTGAGACTGTTCACACGGCTTGCCAATCCCCTCTGGCTTCCCAGTGTTTATTTTGCATTGTTTATTTTGCTGTCCTATTGGAGAATGTGACTTGCTACTTGGTTATTATGCCTCTAGAGCCTCAAGAAAAAGGTTTTTTTAGGGCAGAAATCAGGGAGATGGATTTCTGTATTTCCATTGTCTAGACCAGTGGGTGTCAAACTTTATTTTGTTCACAGTACAGGACTTGTTTGCCACGAGTGTTTGTGTCACAGGGACCATTTGAGTTGACAGTGCTACTTAAGACTCAGAGGGTTTGGGCATGCCCAGGTGATTGTTCTCTACCAGATGCTGGAGACACATGCCTGTGATTAGAAATATTAATTCCTCACTTAAATTCCGTACTTTACAGGACCACGGCAAGCTAGTGTGCTGTAGAGGCCAACTTTAACCTCCTTCAGTCTCTATTTCCTTCATCTCAGCTTCTGTGAACTCTCTACTTTGAAAGATTCATCTATACACTCCTTAAGATTAGGGACTTACTGATGATTCTGCCACCCTAGTACTCAATAGAGCACTCAATAAATGTTTGTTGAACGTATAGGTGAATGACAAATGAGTTCATGTTGCTAAGGAAGGAACTCTGCCATCTTTTAGAGTAGGCATTCTATTCGTTCCTTTTTTTTTCTTTACAAAAATATTTATATGTAATCCTATATGACTTTGACAAATCATTATTGCCCTAAGCTCCTGGAAGGGTCCAATTTCGCGTTTAGGACTGGCAGTCAGCTTATTGTACTTTATTGCCTAGGGCTAAACTGAGTCTTCTTTATTTAAAATGCCGATTTATATGCTATTCTTGAATACTCGATCACTTTCTTCTGACCCTTGGATGTATAAAATAGATTTTTCAGTGAACTGTGTTAAGATAGAAATTGACTAAGTTGTGATGAGAGGTAAATGCCCTTTCATTCTACTTAAAGACATAATTTTCCCCCAGGATGATAATCTCTCTTCATCTTGTAAATTCTTCAGTATAGTAGTAAGGGCATGGAACTAGGGCGATCTGGGTTCAAGTCCCAGCTCTGTCACTCACTCATTCTTTGACCTTACATCAGGCTTCCGTTCTCTTCTTATCTCTTCCTCCAAATGAAGAAGTTGGGCTCTGATTTCTGAGGTTGGTTTTAGATCTAACAGCTTGTGAGTGAGGGAATTAATGTCCTTTGTTAGCTCAGTTTTCTGTGCCAGTTTATATTTATAATCAATCAGTTGGTTGGTGAAAACACATTCATGAAATGCTTCCTGTATGCCAAGCACTGTGTGCTAAGCACCAGGAAACAAAATGTGAATGACAGTTTTCTGCTTTGAAGGAGCTTATACCCCAGTCGTGGGAGGCACCATGGATAGGAGGGGGACAGCTACATGAAAAGGTATGGCTGGTCCTTAGGTTTGACTGGTGGAGCCCAGCATTCCTTAGAGTGCACTGGTTAAGTTAGGCGACAGTGTTCAGGAGTCCCGATGTTTTGAGGCAAGAGAAAATGTAGAATCTTGTTAGTCAAACAGTGTTGTTGGGGCCAGATGGAAAGACCTGGTGGTCTTCTCTCGTACCAAGGTGATTACAGTTGGTAACTCAGTTCATCAAAGTGATGTAAGTGGCTATGACCACCTAGTAGAGCAGAGTACTTGGAGATGTCTGGCCCATCTCTCTTGGCAAAGGGAGAAGTGATCCCAAGTTGTGGATTGTGAGTACTCTGGGTTCCCTCCCTGAGGGCTGACTTGACTCCCTGAGCTCAGAGATCACCTTCTTTCCTTTCTTCTGCCACTACTCCAAGTGGATACCCAAGTCTGGAACTCACTCTTTCTTTCTTACCCCTGTCCACCACATGGAGGAGGGACCGCCAAGAATGGTTTTTCTAACATTTATTTATTAAGGAAAAAAAGATAATATAAATTAGAAACAAGTCTACCAGTCTGAGGCACCTAGAAACATAGGAAAAATAAACAAGCAAAAAAAACAAAGCTACCCACTCTCAAACTGTCTCACACTAGACTTCTAATTATTCTCACTAACTAGAGCAGCCGTTCTCAGCCTGTGGGTTATGTTCAATTTGTAACAATGAAAATACATCTTGCATATCAGATATTTACATTATGATTCATAACAGTAGCAAAATTACAGTTATGAAGTAGCAACAAAAATAATTTTGTGGTTGGGAGTCACCACAACATGAGGAACTGTGTTAAAGGGTTGCGGCATTAGGAAGGTTGAGAACCACTGAAATAAGAGTTTCCAAAGTCTAGCTTGATTCATGTTTGCCTTCAGCCATGAAGCATCCATCTCTGTTGGGGCTTCTGAACAAAATGATGTTTTGGTTTTTTTTTTACCCCAGAACATCTCCAGGGTGATTTGGATGTCACCCAACTGGATCAAGCTCATCTGCCCTTCTATAGCATGCTCCCAGTCATCTAGCCGGCCCCCATATTACATGAGGTAGGGCATTATATCCATATTTCAGCTAAATCACTGACCATCTAATTGGTCTTCAAATCCAGAAGTGAGTTAGTGAGTGAACAACAAGGAAATAAAAAAACAAATAAATGTGCGTGCTTTCTCTTTGGAATTTGACTTCCAGCTTTGTCCATCACTGGAAACATATTTCTCCAAAGGTGCCAGTGAAGTCTTAACTGCCAAATCTAGCAGCCTTTTCTCAGTTCTCATTCTTCTGAACCTCTCAGCAGCATTTGACTCTGTTGACTACCCTCTCCTCATGTGTAATTAATCCTCTAGGTTTTTGTGATTTGGTTTTCCTCTTGCCTAATTGTTCTTCTCCGTCTCTTTTGCTGAATCCCAGAATTCACACTCTCTAACTGGGTCCATTCCCAGGTTTTGTCTTGGATTCTCTTCTCTCCTTTCTCTCTTTATACTCTCTCTCAATGGGTGATATTGTCAGCACATGGGGATTTAACTGTTTACTATATGAAGATGATTCTCACATCTGTAAATCAAGCCCTTGTGTTCTCTCCCCTCCCCCCAACTCTAGTATGAGAACATTGTACCCATATTTCTACTAAATCACTGGCTTGTCTAATTTACCTTTCTTCTGATCCAGAAATGCAACTGGCATTTGGACATTTCATACTGGATGTCCCATTTAAACATTCCATACTCAGTGTCCAAACCGCCTCATTATCTCCCCCCTCCCCCCCAAAACCACCCCTCTTTGGAATTTTCTTGTTTCTTTTGAGGGTACCATACTTTGTTTAGTCAGTCTCTCAACCTCAGCATCATTCTGAATTCCTCACTCTATCATTCCACTTATTGAATAAGTTTCTAGATTTCGTCATTTCTAGTTCCACAACATCTCATATCTGTCCCCTTCTTTAGCATTCACCTCATGTCTTTCTGTGACGTGGATATCTCTTTACAGCCTGCCCCCAACCTATGTTGGAAGCCTTATTTAAAATTACTGCACTTCATGGATTTCTGGCTAAACTGACCTTCTTGTGTTGCTAGAATGCACTACAACCTTTTCTCCACTTCTTCAACTCTGGTTTCCTTCAGAACTCAGCTTTAAGCAGCACCTTCTACTAAAGCAGTGCTTCTCAACCTTCCTAATGCCACGACCCTTTAATGCTCATATGTGGGTGTATCTACATGTGGGCGGACCCGCCTGGAGACGGATAGAGGAGCCGTGTCTCGGTTCCTAAGACCATGGGAAATATGTGTTTTCTGATGGTCTTAGGCAACCCGGTTCGACCCCCAAAGGGGTTGCGACCCACAGGTTGAGAACTGCTGTACTAAAGTGTTTTTTATTCTCATAGCTACTTATCTTCTGCCACCCATCACCTTGTATTTATTTTACACAAACACACATTTTACACATACATACATGCACACAAACATGGGTGTATATTTTCTCCCTTGAATGAGTATAAGTTCCTTGAGAGAGGTTGTTTCATTCTTGTTCTTGTAGCCCTACTGGAACTTAATCGATGCTTGTTGATATATTAATTCTAATCACCTAAAACATACTGCAAGACAACTCTGAAAATACTCAATGAAGGTCTTCTGTGTCATTCAGTTTTTGTTAGCTATAGTTTGATTATTAATTATTGCTTATTAATTAATTAGCAGACCTGATAAGACAGCTATCTGAAAATAAAGAATGGAATACACAGGCATCAGGAAAGGGGGAAGAAGAGAGGCCCTATCAGAGAAAGTGGGAGAGTCCCAAAGGTGAACTTTGCCTTTTAGACAGCTTTGCTCAGGTATGGCCCCACCATGCTTTTCTCTTGTCTCCCCTTCTATCTGTAATCCCTTTATTTTATACTCTTAGAAGTTAGCTTGGAAGGCTCTATCTGCTTCTATACTTCTTGTATATTTTTGTGTATCTGATGTGCAAAAATCTGCCTATAAGAGTCTAAAACCAGATTAAAATGTTATTGGGAAATATTTTGCAAAATAAACATACAGTAGGACATAAATAATGTTAATATGTGGTTTTCTAAGTCAATATGCAGCCATCGGGATCCTTAGGCATGGTTTAGTGGGCCTTTTATCTATTTGAGTTTGACACCACTCCTGTATACAATTACTATGACAAAATTGAAGGTGATTTATAGTCAGTCCTGTCATTCCAAATTCTCTTTTTCGTAAAGATGGAAGATATTTTGCAAAGGAACATTTTATTAAAGTTTTGCTCCTGGTGGAGTCCAGCATTTGTGATCATGGATAATCTGATATTATGGATAAACTGAAGTTTTTATAACTGTATTTAAATGGATCTTATTTTGGCCAGTAATGAGCTATTATTTCTAAAGGGATTGTGTAACCAGTAGTTCTTAGGAAGGAGAGGTATATGACTGTGTTTTAGTTTTGTAATGGAATATTCAGTCTAGACAATTAACAAAAAAAAATTAACCCTGATTTGTGATTTTATTGGTGTATCTTTTCCAGTGAGGAAATGCAAGTGGGCACCTTCTCTGCAATAAATAATGTTAGATTAGCTTGAGCAGTTAAATGATTTACCCAGGGTCACGTGGCCACCATGTGTCAGAAAGTGGACCAGGATACAGGCCTTCCAGACACCAGAGCCAGCTCATTATCTGCTTTGCCATACTGCCTTAAACAAATGTTAAAAAGAAAAAAAAACAACCACCTTACAGTACATCAAAAGATGAAAACAAATATTCTGTACACCAAAGAAGGCCCTCCCCAAAGCTTGAGCTCGGGATGACTGGAGCTCTGAACTGTTCCCCCCCTCCACCCTCCCCTTATCAGCTGTGATTCTATAATGGGAAAAATTAATAGGCGTCTCAGAATCATGAAGAAAAGCTCTTTCATCTTCTTCAGTTCCAAGAGTGTGCTGTATTTTCAAAGAAGAGCATTGTATAATTGAGTAATAGATATCTAGGATAGGGCATTTCCTGGGGATTCATGACCGGCTGGAAGAGTTCACTTCAGGCCATTTGTCACAGCCAGTGTTTTCCCCGGAAATGCCCTGTGCCAAGGGTGTGTGTGTGTGTGTGTGTGTGTGTGTGTGTGTCTGTCTGTCTGTCTGTCTGTCTGTGTGTGTGTATGCATGTGCTTGCGCATGTGCATGTGTGTGTGTGTTTTAAGGGCTATTCTTACTTTATATATATATATATTTATTTATTTTTAGAATTTAAAAGGGAAAGTAACTTTCCTTGTTCTTCCCCCTCACCCCGGCCCCCCATTCCTTCCATCCTGCCGTAACCCTTTCATTGTCCGTGGATCTCCTTCAGAGCACCATAGGGGGCAGAGGGTGATTTTTCAATGGGGCGCCGACTGGGTGAGAATGTTTTAAGGGAGTTAGTGCCTTGTAAAAAGCAGCCAAGTGCAACTCTAGTTTTTGTTAAGGCACTTTTTTAGGGTTATAAAAATCATTTATTATGGAAATGTAATCCATTGCTACAAGGCCAATCTCCCCAGCTGTATACAGTAATGTTTCTGTCACCAGCTGTGGCTTCAGTATTTATTACGTTCTGGAAAACTTTTGCCTTTGTTTTGTTTGTGGGGGCCTTTGAGGGTGGCCCTTTTGTGTGACTTTGCAAATCTGTGTGTTAAATCTGGTTTGTAATCCACCGGAGAATGGACTTTCTTTTCTCCTGTACTGTGACTAGAGGTTATTTGTAGTTGGGATGCATTTTAATTTCACTGCCATCCTTCTCATCTTCGTAGACGTGAAAGTGCTCTTCCTAAGGCTTTTCAGATCTCTCTCGTTTATACATGGCAGAAGAATTATTTTCAGTTGGGACCTTGAACCTCATCCTTGTTTATATTCAGAAAGAAAAAATGTGTTTATTGTAAGATGTGTTTATTTGTACAAATGCCCACCCCATCCTCGTTGCTTACATTAAAAATGAAGCCTGATGGTAGATGTTTTGGGAGAGAAAGACTTTGAATTTCCAAGATGGAACTTAACCTGCCTATGGATTTTCTCAGAGAAGATTGAATGAGTAATCCATGCTTAGAAACAAAAATACTTTTGGAAGAACTTAAATAGAAAAGATGGGGGGCAGTGACTTTGACTTCTCACTGTTCTTTAATTACTTGTTTGTGCTTTAAAAAGCACAGTGAGGTCATATAAAGTTGAGTGGTATTCTGGAAACTGATAATAGAAATGTTTTCAGATGAAGGTACTGAAATTCTTCCTTCATCTCTGTTTCTCTCATTTTTACCCTTATAGACCTTGCTCTCTGGCACTCTGGAACCCCAACTTTTGAAGTTGTACTCTTAATGGATGACTAAATGGAAGGCAGTTTCACTCTTTAGCACAAATCACATTTATGTTGGTTTTAAAGAATGGCAGCAAGAATAGTTTTCGTACTTGAACTGGAATAATTATCTCAGTGGGTTATTAGGCAGTAATCTGATTGGACCATCTGCTTATGATGGAAAAATGCTTGTGTGAGTGCTCTGGGTCAACATGAACACTGTTCAGGGTTTCCAGCAGTGAGTTTCCGGATCTCAATCACTTGCTGAAGGCATTCTTTAAAAGATCAAACGGAGACGGACACTGGGAGGATTTTAATTATGCCAGTTAACATCAGAGGAGCCAGGGTCTGTGGCCGCAAATCATGCTCATCTGAATGAATGGCACTGAGCTGGAAATAATGTAATGACTCAAATGATGATAATTGTGTGCCATTATGCTATTCCAGTGAATTAAGAATATTGATTTAAGCTTATATGTGGGTGTAGGGTTTTCTTCTGGTGAAGGGAGAGGTGGGGGTGGTGGGTAAAGAGAGAGAAGCAGTGAAGGAAGGCGACAGACTTGATTGCATTGTTGTTTTGAAATGGTTTGGGAATTTGAACCTTTGATTGAGAGTGTCATTTTGGTACTACCAAGGAAATTAATAGACCTATTAAAAAAAACCTCCTTCAGTATACTTGCTTTTTATCCTTTAAAAAGACCATGAACAGAGCAGCATTCTGTGGTCTGGTGACATTGTATCTGAGGCATTTAAACTCATTTTATCTCTCTTACCTCCATGTGTTGAATAAAAAAAAATTGGGCCCTCACTTCCCTCCCTAGAATTGATTTACGTAAGTATGTTTATATTCATATAGACACACATATGCATACATACATATACATTCACGTGTGTGTCTATATGTAGTGTGATATATGTAGTGATACCATGAAGAGGGCTTAGGTAGAGTTCTAAAAGTAGAAGTTCTCAGGATAGACCTTGCTGTCACTTAATCCTTTAACGCATACCACATGTTGTAGGCATCAGCAAAGGAAAGAGAATTTGCACAGAGAAGTGTTAGGAATTGGGATATAGCAGAGTTTTGACAGGATATGCTAAGGAACGTTTGCACAGGTGCGTTAAGGAGCAGTCACACAGAGCCAGCTCTTCTCTGGCATAAATGAGCCAAGTTGTGGATGCTCTTTTAAGTTCAAGACTATTTTTGTCTTAAAAGAAGGTTAAAGTAGACTTTTGGGGGGTGTCAAGAACATACTTGTAGTCAGGGGAATGATTGTGTATTTGGGTTTCAGTTTAAAAGCTATTAATGAGTGTCTTGGGTGGAGCTAAACTAGCTTCTTGCGGTGAGAGGACTTTCATGTCTTATGTCTTCACTGAATCTCCATAAATGTTGGGCTTCTTTCTCCTTGTAACAACAGCTGCTGTCCTGGTATTTATTGTACCTGTGGTGTTAAATAAGGTGTTCTCTTTCTAAAGAACAGTGGCTTACTGCTGCTACCTGATGGTAATAGTCATTGGAGCAATTTACTTGCCTAGGATGTTGGCGAGATTATATGACTTTCATCTGGAATAGTCTGGCTTCCTGGAAACAAAAGGAGGTCTTTGAGCATGTTTTATTTATTTCCCATTTAGGGCTTCAGTGGGAGTATACTTCCTTGTCTTTTACCTGCTTTTTAGGCTACTTTATAGAAACTATAGAAATGTGTGAGAAAATGGAATGTCTGTGTCTTTCATCCCACGTCTGTCAGACTTTCCTGAGCCCTGCCATTAAGTGGATCTGTTGGTAGGAGATTTGAAGAATCCAGGGAGTGTCATTCCTTCAGAGTGAAGGAATCAGTAGATGGACAGATCATTGGTTTTATCTTCTTGGGCATCTCTTAGACCAGTGGTGTCAAACTCAAAAAGAAATGGATCCCTGCTGCTGTATACCGACTAAATAAATAAATATTACATTATCTATTGTTGTATTTTCAATTATTTTGTTAAACATTTCCCTATTAGCTTTTAATCTCATTATCAGGACTGGGAACTTGGGGTTTGACATCTGTCTTAGAATTCTAGCTCTATCTATGCTTAGATCTGACCCCCTTGGCTTGAAATAGAGAGATGATAAAAATTCCAGGCAAAGTTACAGAATAGAAAGATCATTGGACTTACTCTCAGAAGACCTAGGTTCATGTCTTGTTCTTGATGTTCTTGACACTTACTAGCTGTATGACCAAGACCTTTGCCAAGAGAATGCAATGCCAAAGGGCAAGCCTTGGAATCACGGGCTCATTAGAGTTGACAAGGGATCTTAAGGAGACCAAGGATCTTAAACCTTTCATGTGTCACAGACCCATTTGACTTCTTGTGAAGCCTACACTTTCTCACAGTGATATAAATATATATATAAAAAGGAACCAACAATATTGAAATACAATTATCAGAATGTTTTTTTTAAGGCAAGTTTGCAGACCTCAGGTTAAGAACCCCTGGGCTCAGTGATTTGTAAGGTCCATTTCAACTCTAATGGTTCATGAGCCTGTGATTCCAAGGTTTGCCCTTTTGCATTGTATTCTTTAGGCATAGGTCGTTTGGCCTCCAGCTTTTTCACAAAGTGACTTGGGCTCAGCAGCGGTGGATTCAGTGTCTTCTCTAACCAGCTATTATTACCAACTGTTCTCTCTCAAAACGTATTTACATCTGAGTGCAGTCAGTTAACCTTCACTCATTTTCAAGAAAAGAAAGGACCTTTCACTATCTTCCCCTTTAGATAGCTGGGAACTATTAGAATTTAAGATTCCTACCTCTGTAATCCGCCTTTAATCACCAGGCCTCACATCTTCCTTTTTTCATAAATTCATTGACTGCCTTTTTCTTCCCCCACTTCCAGATGTAACAGGAGTTCTTAGGAGCCTCAAATAGAGGTGAAAAAGAAGTTGTGGATAAAAAGAGGGGAGAGAAAGAGAGAGAGACAGAGAGAGAAAGAGAGACAGAGACAGAGAGAGACTGAGAGAAGGGGGAGAGAGAGAGGGAGGGAGAGAGAGACAGAGAAAGAGAGAGGAAGGGGGAGAGGGAGGGAGGGAGAGAAAGAGACAGAGAATAAATTTGGGAGGACAATAAATATCTCGTACAGAATAGTAATGACTGGCTTTCCTAGGATTGGTTGATGCATTAAAGACTGCTGCATTTATTTGGTGCTGATTTGTAGTGAATCAAGTCAAATCAACAATTATTAATCACCTTCTGTATGTCTGGCCCTGCTGGAGCTACATAGCCAGTTGGAACAGTCCGAGGCCCAACTGGGGATAAACATAAGCCCACTATGTAAAACATAGTTTGCATCAGTAACACAGAAATGAAAATTCAGTATTTGTGCTCTCTTTTTCCCCATTTTCTAGCTTAGCAAAAAGGCAGAACTTCAGGCTGTGAAGAGACAACACTTTTTTAGTTTGAGGTTTAGTCACTTGGAGAACATTGTTAACCTTCAGTCTGAAACAACAGGAATTGATGCACATGGATGATTTCTCACCTTTGACTTGTGAGACTAATAATTTTCTCTCGTAAGCCTCCATCTTCGTAGTATTTATTTGTGCGGCCTTCTCTGGGCATTGATTCACTTTGCGGTTTATTGTGCTGTGCTTCAGCTAACTCGTCACTTTAGTAATCTTTGTTTGTTGTTCCAATTTAGGACTTGTTCACAGACATCCCCCTAACTCACCCACGGGTTTGAGGCCTGTCAGTTACCCTCAGAATACCCTGTGCTGAGCTCTGGGCATTCAAAGAAAGGCAAAAGACAGCTAATTTCTCATCTCAAGGAGCTTGCAGTCTAATTTAGAGGCTACCATTCTGGCAGAATTGTCATTTCCTTTAACTGTTCCTCAATACCAAACGCGAAACGTAAAGTAAATTGTCTCTTTTGTGGAATCTAACCCACAGCATCTCGTCAGGTTTTTCTTGAGTATGTGTTAATGAATTCATTTATTTTCAATGTGAAAATTTCCTCAACTTGTGGTCATGGCATTTCTTGCATGCATAGAGATGGGATGAAAGCTATTCTGTTCCAGAGAAAGCCACATTTCTTCTGCTCCTAAGTAAAACCTCCCCAGAAAATGATTGGTTCTGTAGGTATGTAGAGTTGCAAGAGAGTTCAGGAATCTGTGAATTTATCATTGTAGGTAGATTATGGAGCCAGTTTTCCAAGATCTACTATATATTTAAGGTGATTTTCTACATTTTAATAATAACAATAGATCAGCAGTTCTCAGCCTGTGGGTTATGTTCAATTTGTAACAATGAAAATGCATCCTGCATATCAGATAGATTCATAACAGTAGCAAAATTATAATTATGAAGTAGCAACGAAAATAATTTTATGATAGGGGGTCACCACAACACGAGGAACTGTATTAAAGGGTTGCAGCATTAGGAAGGTTGAAAACCACTGCAATAGATGGTACTTATCTTTATACTTTATCTTAGCTTTCAGGTTTATAAAACATTCTATATCTCATCTTATCCTAACAACAATCTAAGGAAATAGGTACAGCAGGTTGTATTGTACCCATTGTACAGATGATACAACCGAGGCTCAGAGAAGTGAAATGATTTGCCAGTGCCCCTGGAACTAGATAATAAATGTCCAGCGTATGATTTGAACCTAAGTCTTACCTGACTCTAATTCCGTTCATACAGCTAGAAAGTTTGTGTGATTGAGCCAACCAAGTCATTCATTCAGCAAATATTTGTTAATCACTTATTGTGTTCTGAGCATTATTCTAAGCACTGGGGATATAAAGAAAGGCAAAAAAGGGGGGGGAATCCTTGCTATTGCTGAGGTCACATTCTGATTAAGGAGACAAAGTACTGGCACCAGAATCAATCTGGCTACCCTGGCTGTTCTCTCATCTTCTTCTTTTTGGTGCATACAGCCCCTCTCTTCCTTTAAAATTCAGTTTGGGTTCTCTATTCTTCACCAAGTCTTTCCTGATCCATCTGAAAAATAGTACCCTCCATACCAAGCACCTTGTCTTTAACTGCTTTTACAAATTTCTATTTATTCACTTTATATTTTTGCTGTATATGTTTTTATATGTAATCATTGTCTCACCTGTTACAATGGAAGCTCCTTCGGAGCATGAATTGTTTAATTTTTTTATGTCATGTGTGTCTAGCACAATACCTTCCATATATAGATATTTAATAAAATCCTTTTTGATTGATTGATGGTAAGTGAAAGATATTTTGCTATTTCAGGGATCCTTATAAATCAACAGCATGATTTCTCTAGTACTGGCATAGTTTAGGAACCTGAGATTATTGTGTAGGGGGATAGCAATAGTTCCTTGGTGTAGGAAGAATTTAAACTGTTACCAGAGGGGACCTTCCTGCCTGAAGATGGTGGGATTAAGGATATAATTTGGGTGCTCTTGGAAATGATAGGTCTGCCTCCTCAATGTCTGTCTATCTTTGTGTAGGTCTAAATGCTCCAACACGAATATTATATCAAGCTGTAGATGCTGCCAGATCTGCTGCATCTTTAGTAAAAGTAATAGGGGGGATAACAACTTGGGCCTTGGTTCATTTTGTCAAAGAGCCCTGTGTAATGGCCATCCACACCACTGTAGAAATCATTAGGCAGATCTCTTCTGTCGGGCCCAACTCCATTGGGATAGATGGGGAAAACCAAATTAGTCTCTCCTTACCCTAACGAGATCCTCTGTGTCGCTACTGGCAGGCATTTTTAGTCTTCAGAGGGTAAATATGGCATCTAACAAAAAAACACACCAATAAAAGAAACCTCTTGGTACTCCCTTGTTATGGAGAGAGTAAGGATGTCTTTACATCCTTCTGTCTTAAAATCACTCAAGATCAGGCCTACAGGGTCATAGACATTTCCATGTACAACATCACACTTCGTTTAGTTATTTCAGAGAGAGAAAGAGAGAGAGAGAGAGAGAGAGAGAATTAATCAACCTTGTTTTCTAAAGAATGCCCACGTAAGTATCTTGTGCAAGCAAGTGGACCATCCGGAAAAGACTGAGGAAATTAATGGTTGATGTAAGTCCAGTCACTCGGTCAACAAACATTTCCCAGATTCCATCTCTATGCCAGACATTTCACTACGCAAGAGAAGGATTTGTTGAGGCAGAGGTGATGAGAGAGTGTGTTCCAGGTTTGGGGGACAATTTGTGCAAATGTATGAAGGTGGGATATGGAATGTTGTGTGGGAAGACAGAGAGCATGGCACTTTGGTTTGAAGTGTGGGAGTGGCAGTGATGTACAGTGAGGCTGGAAAGACAGATTGGAGCCTGGTTATGAAGGACTTTAAAAGCTAAAAACCAGAATCTGTATTTGATACTAGATGTATTAGGGAGCCTTTGGAGTTTATTGAAGAGAGGAGTAGCTAAATAGTTCTGTGGACTTATAGGGGACAAAGCAAAACTAAAGAAAACCCTTGTGCAGCTAGGTGGCAAAGTAGAAAGAGTAGTGGGCCTGGAATTAGAAAGATCTGAATTCTAAGTTGACCTCAGGTCGCACTAACTGTGTGACCCTGGACAAGTCACTTTGCCCTGTGTACCTCAATTCCTCATCTCTAAAATGAACTGGAGAAGGAAATCGCAGATCACTCTAGTATCTTGGCTAAGGAAACCCTAAATAGGGTCACAAAGACTTGGATACAACCAAAGGAACTGAACAACAACAAAACTGAAACCTGTATTGATCCTGACTTAGCTTCATGAGTCTAATAGGAGTTCAGGTTCTCCCTAACGTTCAGCACTAACTACGCTATCAATGGCAGCCTCTTTGTTAAATACTGAGTACATCTGACACACAACTTATGTGTATATTCCGGTGGAGTTGTTGGAAGTATATGCTAGAGCCAGACAGATTTTAGCAGGTGTTGGATGTCGTGTGGGTGAAAGGAGCTGGCACCACCAGCTGTGGGGCACGCTCTGGGAGCCTTTGCAGTTCCTGACCCTCCACCAGTCTTCAACATGCCTGTCATAGCACCAGCATCTTTGTGAGTAGCAAGACAATCTGTAGCCATGTAGGCTCAAGGATTGTCAGTCACATAAAGAGAAGAAAAACTCCACTTCTGATTTGACTTCCTATAATTGGACACATTTTTCAACTGCCCTTAAATATTTAGGAACGTTAATTGGCTAGGGCACCTGTAGCTGAGGTCATGGTCAGTCTTTTCTGAACCCGTGATTATTTCTTGTAGCAACTTGACCTTGGCTTACATTCAGTTGCATCCCAGACTGGTGTTCATCAGCCTCATTTACAGTTGGTTATTATCTGGGAAGAAACCAACCTGTGATGGACATGTTCTCATCCATTGCCTGTGCATTACATACACTTAATGATCTGAGGAAGCAACTGTTATGTGAGTCTGCTCAGCTTACGTGCGATTAATTCTCCTGAGTATAGCTTGCAAGATATGTATACGAATATAGTAGCACTTACTGGAGCAAAGAATTGGAATCAAAATAAGTGCCCATAATTGTGAAACGTCTGAACCAATTGTATATATGAATATAAAGGGCTTTTTGCACTTTAAGAAATGATGGATATGACAGATTTGGTGAAATGTAGAAAAGACTTGTATGAACTGATGCAGAGTGAAGTGGGTAGGATGAGGTGACCACAGTGATGATGTGAGGGGAATCAGTTTTGAAAGACCTGAGAAATCTCACTGAGTAGCAGCCATTCATAGCTTCAAGAGATGGACCATGAAATAACTTCTCACCTCTTGGCAGAGAAGCAGAGAGAATGATGTAGAGTCACAGAATAAGACATGTATATATATACCTATATATGTGTACACACACACATATATATATGTATGTATGTATGTATTACAAGGGAGGGCCTTTAATTGGAGTGAGAAGAGAGGAGGGGCGTTAATGAGTAATAGATATAAAAAAAAGAGCATTCATAACATTTTTAAAACAAAGATAATGTAGTGTAAAGACTTTCCCTAAGTCTTTACAAATGTTACCAAAAAATTAACTCAGCATGCAAATGATAACATTACAAGTGGCTAAGCTTCAAAGAAAACTATTAACTCAAGACACAAGCAAAAATAATTATGATAAACAGTACTTAATACAAATATTTCTTTTTCTTTAGGAAAGGAGACTTCTAAATTGTGACTTATACTTTAAGTTTCAGTATACAGTAAATAATAAATGTAGAGCTTTGGTTTATTGCTTATCATTTCCTTCGTAGGTAAAAATTTATATGCACCAACAGTACCTTGAGCTGTGAGGTGGGTCACAGCTTTATTATCAAAATAAGGCACTGGCTAATGAAAGACCACTCAGGATAGACGCCTAATATGGGCAAGGTTTTGTACTGATGAGTGGAGCCTTGTCAAATGATGAAACGCCCTGTAGAATTCTTGTGTAGAATTCTTTTGGAATATGAGCCCTACATTGTGGAGGATGGGGGTAACTACCAGGGAAGTGATGTCTCGTTGCATTTAATAAGGGAAAAGGCTCATGAGTTAAGTTTTGTGTCAGCTGGTACATGTCATGTCCTGTAAATTGGTTATTTAATAATGTCAAGTACCAAAGAAAGAGGAAATAGGAAAGGAGGCAAGAAAAATAAGAGTCAATTAGTCAGCAAACATTTATTAAGCACTTGTTATATACTAAAAACTGTGCTAGGCACTGGGAATGCAGATTAGAAAAAAAAAAACAGTCCCTGCCTTCAGAAAGCTTATAGTCTGTTGAGAGAAACAATGTATATGAATATTACTAAATATTCCATTATTCCTAGCTGAAGTATCCATGCTTACCTGGATCATCTTTGAATACTATTTTTTTCAGAGTGAATATATAGATCAAAAATCTTGAAGGAACCTTAGGAAGTTGTCTTAATATAATTCATGTATTATCAGGTGTGAGAAACCTCATTTGCTTTTTTTTTTTTGTACCTACCTCTCTTATGCTCTGTGTGTGTGTATGTGTGTGTGTGTGTGTGTGTGTGTGTGTGTGTGTGTGTGTAAATACATATATTTTATTCCCCACCCACCAACACCTGAACTACATCAAAATCATACTCCTTTTTTTTAAGCATTAAAGATCTCTCCAATTACCTTTATTTATTTTTGGTTGTGCCAGATTGTATTTCTTTTTTTTTTTTTAATCTTTTTTATTATTAAATTATTTCTCAGAATCCTACTTCTTAAAAAAACAAACAAACACCTTCTCTAGGATCTCGTGTTACATTGTTTGTCAACCAGAAGCTTCTTCTAAAAACCAAATGGAAATCTTTAATGTTGATGTTTAAACTTGTTTTGTCCTTCTCCCTGCTTTATTTAACTCTCCACCCTACCCCGTTTTTCTTCTGATTCTCGTCCACTTAGTTAAATTTGGCAGAAGTTGTTTTCAGTTGTTGAGTTGTACTTGGTGGGGAGGTGGTGGCAGAGAAATGAGTCACTACAGCTGACAAATGGTTGTGTAAAAAACCCAGGGAATTATTTGTGGTCTCCCAAATGAGTTTCATAGGTTTATAAACCCTTTGCAAGAGAGGAGCTATATAGCATACTTACCAAGCGCTACTGAAAAACCAGTCGCTTTAAATAAGGTTTAAAGGAAAGGTATCAAAATCCATTTCTATTACAAAAAAATTTCATAATTGAAATTTCTATTAAAAGAATCCCTTAGCCAAGCATCAGTATCATGATCGTGATAGAGGAATAATAAACCCATGTAATGTGAAATTAATTTTACTGATTATTTAGGTTCTGCCATTTATCCTTCTGCCTCTAGTCAGTATCAAAAAATGTTAGGATAGGATGGTAGGCCAAATTCTGTTAATATGGAATTTCATCATTTCCCACTCAACATCTCTACTTCTTCACCATGTTCCAGGGACCTCATCACGGGGAAACCTCATCCTTCAAGATCAAATCATCATCCTTTCCCCCTCTGTTTTGAAGGTACAGCTATGAATTCTAAAAACCCCCATTTAAGGAGAGGACTCAGGAAACACATCTCCTTGTTTCTCATCTAATTGGCCTACTCTGAAACTTCTCCTTATAGATAGGCTCAGTACCCTTCTCCTTTTCCCAGCTCCAACTTTAACCTTCTTTTTGTGTGTATTTTTGTGTATTTTCCCCTACTACAATGAAAGTTCCTTGAGGGCAAAGATTCCTCTCTCTTTCTCTCTGTCTCTCTCTTCTCTCTGTCTCTGTCTCTCTCCGTCTCTGTCTCTCTCTGTCTCTCTTTCTCTCTCTGGCTCTCCTCTCTTCTCTCTGTCTCTGTCTGTCTCTGTCTCTGTCTCTCTCTCTCTGTCTCTCTCTTCTCTCTTCTCTCTCTCTCTGTCTCTCTGTCTCTCTCTGTCTCTTCTCTCTCTCTCTGTCTCTCTCTATCTCTCTCTTCTCTCTGTCTCTGTCTCTCTCTGTCTCTCTCTCTCTGTCTCTCTCTTCTCTCTCTCTGTCTCTCTGTCTCTTCTCTCTCTGTCTCTCTGTCTCTCTCTGTCTCTCTCTCTCTGTCTCTGTCTCTCTTTCTCTCTCTGTCTCTCTCTTCTCTCTGTCTCTCTGTCTCTCCTCTCTCTCTGTCTCTCTCTGTCTCTTCTCTCTTCTCTCTCTGTCTCTCTGTCTCTTCTCTCTTCTCTCTCTCTGTCTCTCTGTCTCTCTTCTCTCTCTCTGTCTCTGTCTGTCTCTGTCTCTCTTTCTCTCTCTCTTTCTTGCTCTCACTCTCTTGCTCTCGTGATCTCTCATGCTCTCATTCATATCCCTCACACTTATCATAGTGCCTGGCACATAGTAGGCATTTATTTAATGAGTGTTTACTGACTATTGACTAATAGTTCCCACGTATACCAAAGTATCTACAGCAGCAAAGTGTTTATAGCAATATTTTTAGTATTTTCATGATAACAGAGAATAGGAAGCAAAGTCAATACCCCCTGATTGAGAAATGGCTAAACAAATTGTATTAGGTCAGTATAGTGGAATATTACTTAGCTGGAAGAAATGGTTAATGTGACAAATACAGAGAACTGTAGAAAGATCTGTATGAACTGATGCAAAATTTAAAAAAAAAATGTGAATGCTGTGACATTATAGAGAATCAGCCTGTCTTGAAAAAAGAGGTTATGAGAAGTCGCTGTCACCCTACTGAGTTAAGAGGCCCACAAATGTTCCATACTACAATTATTTTCAGACTTTGCTGATGTGTCAGTTATCCTGTTTGTCATTAAAAAAAATACTATTATGTGAGATGGCCTTAGGGAAAAGGTGGGAGAAATAATACTGAAAAATATAGTGATTTTTAAAAACAAAATGAAATAATAAAACTTACTTTTAAATTGTAAAAATGAAAAATAATGGAATTTAGTAAGTTTAATTGTGAAGTCCTATCCTTGAATTTTTAAAATTGACTTTAGAAGTACAATATGGATAACTATAACTATAGTTATAGTTATATAACTAACTATAACAGGAATTTATGCAAAAATGATCTTTTTGGTCATATAGTTATAGTTATATAACTAACTATAATAGGAATTTATGCAAAAATGATCTTTTTGGTCATATTTATTATATCAGTAGTACAGTTTAACAGCCTCCAGAATGTATCGAGCTGGATTAAAAGAATCATAGTGTGATGAATGAGTGAAGTGATTGTCCTATATGTGCTGCTCTTTTTAGACCCGGGATACTGGGTTCAGTTCTACGTACCATATTTTAGGAAATTTGGAGGACAACCAGGGATGTCAAGGGGAATGGACATATGATACAAGATGCTTTGAAGGAACTGAATGTGGTTAGCTTTTGTAGGATCTTGTCAAGTTATTCACAGAATTTCTTTATTTCTTTCTCTACAGTAGATATTGGTGAATAAACTTTAATTATATAATAGTCATTTTACTATGAACAATACAATGCTAGATGACCAGATATTCCTGAAAGGATGTTTCCTTATAGTCTTTGGGTGCATGATGAATCTCATACTTTTATTTATCTTTCCAAAGAAAAACCCCATGAGCCATTTCTCCATTTAGGTTCTTAATATTTTCAGGTATTCATTATAGTAAGAATGTCATAGGATGTTAAATCTAGATTTAGAAGATATTTCTGAGGCCGTCTAATCCAATCCCCTCATTTTAAAATGGCGGCTGAGGCACAGAGTGGCCGAGTAACTTGCCCAAGGTCATAAAGATAATAAGGGATAGAGCCCAGTCAATATTGATATGAATGAATGCATGAATGAGAAAAAAAAAGCCTCTATTAAGTGCTTACTATATACAATCTTGTTCACTTCTTCTAGCATTTTATAGACAGGTATACAGTCATTGTAGAAAAAGAGAAGAGTTGCACATATGTAAGGGCCGTTTTGTTTTTATCCTATATTTCATGGGTTGTCATGGTCAAAGAAATTGATCGCTTATTGACCAAACTGGTGATGAGCCTCTTTGCTTTTCCTTGGACAGGAGGCCAATTTGTAACAACCAGGTCTATACTTTCAAGACTTCTCTGCTTCCCCACTTAGAACCTTCCAGAGTTTGCAGAACTTCCTCTTCCATAGCCTTTGAAGACCCAGGTTTTTGCCCCACAATGATTAGTTCTCGCAATAGAACGTAGTCAGTGATTCTTACACAAAACAATTTGTCTACTTGCATCAAGATTTCCAGTTCTCTCTGCAAATCAGAAGCTTAGAAAGGACCTTGAGGATTCAGAGGTTTCCAGATACAGTATCATACTTCATTTAACCATCCCAGAAAAAAAGAGAGAATTGATTGTTTCTTAAAGAATGCCTTTAGAACTTTCCTGTGGGAGCAATTGGGCTACAAGAAAAGCCTGAGGGAATCAAAGATTGATCAACAAATATTTCTAAGTATGATTTGTGTGCCACACACTTTGCTAGGTGTATGGTTGCAAATGCAGTGAATGAAACAATCCCTCCTCAGAAGGAGCTTTTTCTTCAAATGGTCTCATTGTCAAGATCATATAAAATTTGTACGGAGTAAGAGGTCAGTGTGAAGATTAATTTGTAAGCCTTAAAGCATGGTATAAATGAGATTATCATGATTACCACTTCTTTATTCATTTATATATATTCATCTGAAGGCTTAGGTTCTACTTGTGGCTTTCTTCTTGGCTCTTTTCCCCTGTGAATTGCTAGTTCTCCATATGGGTGCTCTTCTTCTTATGTCCAATTCTGGAGGGCAGTTATTCATGGCTTCTCAAATGTTATTTCTCACAGAGCATAAGCTGCGGCAGGTCCTCCCGACCTGAAATGGCTTTGGTGGACCATATGTTTATCATCTGACAATCCGCTTAGCTAAGTTTAGAGAGGCTCATCATCATATTGGTTGCAAGGTGGTGCACTTTTCAGCTGTAGGAACTTTTGAAGACTTTCTGCATCATAGAGGAGTTGTGCTGTATCTCAGTAGCCTGGACTGATGACATCACAGCTTGCATGTGCATTGGTGTAGGATGCACCTGCTGATGTCTGTGGTTTCTAGCTTGGCAGGTAGATATCCAGCAGCTGTTTTCTTCCTTCTCTTTTTCATTTTAAAGCCCTCTTGATTAGATTCACAAGAGTCCAGGCAAATATAATTTTACTCATCCTTGTTAGGCATACTCCATAGCTGGCTAAAAGCCCATCATTCCTATATTTTAAGCCCTGGTTCAAAAATTCAAATCCCATTCTCAGGCGCCATCTGCTCAACCAGCTGTTCACTTCTGAAATCCTTCTTTCTATTCTGAAGCCCTTAACTTCAGTCAGCAGTCATGATGCAGATACCACCTGCACCCATAAGGTCTTTTGTTTCTTGCCTAGGATTTCGTAATCCCTAGCAAAGCTTTCTAAGATCCTTCTGAAAATATCATTTGTCCCTCTGTCTATCCATATAGGGATTTTCAAGGTTGACCAGTCTTGGGAGGCTTTCTCTTGTGTTCTGAGCACATTCCTTAGAAAGATAGCCAACCTATTTATTCATATTTTCCACAAAAATATTGTGGGTCTTTTTATTCATGTTGGGTTGATCAATACATAGCCAATATTTTTAACTCCACTGGTGTACCCCACTACCTACTGCCTCCCCTGCCCCTTCTCATGCCAGGGGATAAGGGTTCACAGGTAAGGAGCAACACCATATCAACTGTTCCATGGCCCTTTCTGAAGCCATGCTGACTCTCAGGTAGATAATTATCTACCAGGTGAAGGATCAGCCTATTAAGGAGGACTCTGGCAAGAATCTTGCCAGTAATGACTAAGAGAGAGGCCCCCCTGTGATTGTCATAGCACAATATATTTCCTTTACCTTTATAGAGATGGACAATGGTGGCATCATTGAACTCCTGGGGGATAACCTCCTCTTGCTAGGGAGGTAGACCCCACCCCATTGCCAGTTTTCTGTGTCAGTCCAGGACAGACTGTGTTCTGTATTCATTACCACAAAATCCTGCTCAACTAACTTTATCCAAGACCCAAGAATTGCTCATCATAGTTGTGCCTGGAGATACTGATGCAAGCCATCAAGGCCCAGCTTGGTTCCTAGACCACAGTAAGCATTTACTAAGCACCTATTGTGAGCAGATACTGTCCTGTGTGCTGAGGATAAAAGGAAAAGTAGAAAGACAGCCCCTGCCGTCAAGGAACTGAAATAATAACCATTGACTACAGGGAGTCATTCATCAGTACTTATGTATTTCATATCTTCCTAATTTAATCTTATTTTAAAAGTTTATTTTAAAGTACTTTGAATGAATGAATGAAAAAGCACTTAAGTCCTTATTATGCACCAAGTAGTGCTAAGTGTTGGAGAGATGAATAGATAAAGAAGATAGTCCCTGCTCTCTGAGAGGTTACAGGCTCTTTGAAAGCTCTTGAAATGTGTGCCTTACTGAACACTGATCTGACACCGACTGCTCTTCCCCATCCCCACTTGGTTTTGCCTCCATGTTTGTGGGAAAAGCTAATGTGTTAAAGTAGGGCATGCCTGGCAAGACTTGATTGCAACAAGAACTAAATACCTCTGTACTTGTGCACAGTAGTCATAGCTGACTTCATAAACGAAGCTTTTGAGTTTGCAAAACATTTCACACACATTTCATTTGATCCTTACAACCACCCTCTGTAGGTGCCATAGGTATCGATAGTCTTTATTTTACAGATCGTGAGACTTAACACTCAAAAACATTAAGTGACTTGCCCAGGGCCACACACAAGCAAGGAACAGAGATGGGATTTGAACACAGGTCTCATTACACTTCTTTTCACAGTAATATCATTACTATTCCTCTATAACCTTTCATAAATAAACCCTGTTATTATGCTGGCAAGTGTCTTCTCCTTTAATCTCCCCCTTTCTCCTATACCAGCTCCATTACTGTTGGTCCAGTTTCTTAAGACACAACTTTAATGGTTAACCCTAGTTTCAGCTGACCTCTCAATTCAGCACATATCTGTTGGCCTTTTACCGTGTATAGGTTTTGCGGAAGATGCTGGAGATACAAAGTCAAAATAATTCCTGTCCTCCAAGAGCTTACATTCTGTGTGGGGTTCACTAGATGTGTATAATTTATACAGTATGTGCAGGATATATTCAAAGTGATTTCAGGGGGTGGGGGGAGAAAATGTTAAAAACTTGATCGAGAGAGAACAGGAAAAACCTGGCCCTATAAACTATGTCTTCAGGATCCAAGAGGCCAAGTTTAGGAGAGAAGGCTTCTTCAACATGGGGGACTACTTATGTAAAAATATGGAGGTGGAGGGTTTAATGACATATGTTAGGAATAGCTTGCAGGCCATTTTTGTTGCAAAAGACGGGGCATGAAAGGGAGTAATATGAAATGAGACTAAAAAGTTGTGTGGGAGCCAGATTGTGGAAAGCCTTAAAATCTAGGCCAGGGATTTTTTGTTTTTTGTTAGAAACACTATTTTAGGAATATCAATTTGGTAGACATGTGGAGAATGGATTGGGGAGGAGTAGAAGCAGGAAGGCCGATTAACAGACCATTGCAGTTGTCCAGGCTAGAGTTGATGGGGGTAATACAGACTATGAGAGTAGAGTCTACAGGACAAATGTAAGAGGCCTAAAAGTAGAATTGGTGAAGTTGGGTGACTGATTGCACATGGGGGTGGGGAGAGAAGGAATGGGGTCAAAGATAACTTTAAGTTTGTGAACTTAAGCCATCAATAGAAATGGAGATCTTTGCTTTTTTTTTTCCATTGTAGGGGGGAAGGCTGGGCAGTTGGGGTTAAGTGACTTGCCCAAGGTCATGCGGCTAGTAAGTATTAAGTGTCTGAGGCTGTATTGGAACTCAGGTCCTCCTGACTCCAGGGCCGCTGCTCTATTCACCGCACCACGTAGCCGCCCCAAAATGGAGATCTTTAGCAGACCTGGTAGGGGGAGGGGGGGGCCTGGGGAAGAAATATAATTAATTCCGTTTTGAGCATGTTGAGTTTGAGATGCCTATAGGGCATCCAGTATGAGATGCCTGCCTACCCTTGAACTCCTAGGTAAATTAATTGTTCCTAGTATTAATTCTACCTACTATCATCATGATTCTTGAAATGTTTGTAAAAACACTATTCCCATGGCTCCGTCTCTGATAATGTTTGTATAATGTGGTTTTTTCACGGGACGAAGGAATAAAGTTTAGTGTTGTGTGCACAGATACGATGCGTGGTCCTTCCTAAGGAGACGTTCAGTGGGCTTATGTTGTTTCACTTTGCTAGAGATTTGCTTGATCCATAGTTTGGCCAACTGCAGGGTGACTCTTAAACTATCTTCTTTTTGGTCTTTAAATATCTGGGCAAGGATTCTTTTATCTCTCTAGTAATAATTATTACAAAAAAACTATAGTGGATTTAATCTTTTCTGTCCTTTTGAAGTTTGAAGTAAAAATTAAAAAAAAAAAACCCAAACCTTTTTAGTTCAGTTGTTCAATGTAGATGAGTAGTTAGTTATTCTCCCCAAACCATATTAAAGTGGAAAGAAAAGGATAAAAAAAAAACGGTGCAAAAATTACTGAACTGGGCAGCAGGAGACCTGGGATCTAATCCTGACCCTACTGTTAACTAGCCTTGTCGTTTTGGGCTAGTTGGTTTGTACTCCCCAGTGTTCTCATATAAATAAATCATAGTAGTTGGGCTCTATGGTCTCTGAGTTTGGACATTCTACAGGGAAATTCTGTTCATCATTGAGTGTTTTCCAGCCGTCAGTTAAGCAGTTAGTCATTCTGGTTAGTGAGCAGTTACTAAGCACTGATCCTTTTAAAGCTTATTTTAGCATTGGTTATAATTTGTTGACTTTTAGGATGGTCGAATGGCAGTGGTGATTCCTGAGATAGCTCCCCTGAATATTCCTTTCTCTTTTCCCTATTGAAATTTTCCTTTGTTGAGGTGAATGGTTTTAGCTTTTCTATTTACTACCCCTGTTACCTTGGGAAGGTCTGGGCTCTGGGCTCCAGTTTTCTTCATTTGTAAAATGAAGTGATTGGGTTTAAATAATTCCAGGTTCCCTCCAACTTGAAATCTGATGGTCCTATGAGCCCAAGACTCTCTGCAAGGATTTCACTTGTTTCTGGGCTTAGAATTAGACCTCTTACTGTGGTACTGATCTGTCTCTTAACTAAATTTGTATAACTTATTCTGATCTCAGAAACTGATTCTGCCTTTGTCCATGAAGGAAAATGGATGAGTTTTGCCTCTTAAAAATCTCTGTGTGTTGGTGGTTGGGCAGGGGAGGGGTCATTTTCATCAAACATATAATCAGGTTCAGTTTCAGCAGCCGTCAACACTGGTTATACTAGAAGTGTATTCGTGGAGCTGCCTGTTCATAAAATGGACTTAACTCAATAGGCATTCCTAAAAGCTTCATTTTTACAGTTTAAAATTGCTCTCTAAAGTGTTTTCGGGGCCATTGAAGTGACTGCTTAATTCAGCAATTACTTTTGATACACAGCATGCTGATTTTTCAATATAAAATGGCACTAAACTATATTCCTCAATGGAATGGAATTCATAACAATCCTTTTATGAAATAGGTTCATAACAATCCCTTCAGCTCTTTTTAAAGCTTTGATGGATAGTATTGGATTCTTGTTGATGGTGGAGATTCTGGTTGCTTTGCTTTTAATTTCATGTCAGCTGAAAAAAAAGTTTATCAGCAGGTGAGCTTTGTGGATTGTAAATCGTTTTGGGGGGTTGTGATTTTGTGGTATTTCTGCTAATTGTAATAGATTTCCAATTTTTGAAGTAGCATTTAAAATTACCTATCATTTGGGGGGTCACTGGAGACTATAACCTATAAACTATGGACTGTAGCCATTTCCACATGGAAGGATATTTTCTACATATTCTTACAGTTGTCATTTGGGTGCACAATACAAAAGAATCTGACAAAAATTGCTAATGAGTTTGTACACAATGCTGTATAACTGAAAAACACACTCTCCTACATGGAGCTCTTTGCCAAAGCACTGCCAGATCACGTAAGTAGATGGATGTAAAATGCATTAGAAGGCACTGCTCCCTGTACTAAGATGCCTTAGGAAATCTGCATCTTTTCATGGGGGAAGTTAGGAGGTGGATGGGGGACTGGAGAACAGAGATTTTTCATGTCTAATAGCTGGGTATTTGGTTGCTTGGGGATTTGTTAGGCTGGTCTCCCTCTTTAATACGTTCCTCCTATAATTTTGTCATTCTCCTTATTACAGATCCATGTGCCTTCCATTCACATCAGGACCAAAGACCATAGATTCATAGATTTGGAGTCGAAAGGGACATGGGAGGTCACAGTAGCCCAGCCCCCTCATTAAATGGATGAAAAGAAACTAAGGTGTAGAAAGATGGAAGGACTTGTTCAAGTTCCTATGAGGAGGAAATGGCAAAACTGAGATTTTCTTTCCTTTGTGCGACACTGCATCCTCATGTCTGGAACTTCTGTGGTCCCCTTGCTAAAAGTACAAGATGAACCAAAAGTCTTCATGCATGCGTGCTTGCTCGTATTGTGCAGTGCTTCCCAAAAGCGTTCCTGTGGTAGGGGTTGCCCCATTTTTGTGGGGGGAAGGGATTCAGTAGTTGAGAAATTTGTACAGATTTGAAAGGGACCTCAGAGGTCATCTAGTTCATCCTGTTACACATATGAGCTCCCCTCCTTTGTCAATCTTTATCAGTTTATTGACTGATTGATTGATTTATTGCTTTTTGGAGATGCAGTTGGGGTTAAGTGACTTGCCCAAGGTCACACGGCTGGTGAGTGTTAAGTGTCTGAGGCTGGACCTGAACTCACGTCCTCCTGACTCCAGGACCGGGGCTCTATTCATTGTGCCAAGTAGCCGCCCCCACCAATTTATTTTTTATAAAACAACAAAACAATGCAAAATTCCCTAGAGCCAGTTGTACAGACTTCATGTGACAGACCTGCACCCCCCAGTGTCTTATTACTGCTAGAGTTCCTCCTTATATTGATTTCCTCCTATGACTTTCTCCCAGTAGTTCACGTTCTTTTTTCTGGGAACAAATAGAATAAGTCTAATGCCTTTTCTGCGTGACAACCTTTCAAACATTTCAACATTAACATCGTATCCTCCCTAAGTATTTATCGTGCTCTTGAATAGAATTGGTGTAGGAGTTCTTCATGATCATTATAACATCACCCCTTTCAGCTTTTCTGGGGCAGATCCACCAGGAAACTTCCCTTTGGTCTTACTTTCCAACCCTAGCATTTTTGAGTCCTCTTCTTCACATAGTTTTTAATTGTGCAATTCAGAGCTGACTTAATTCTGTGACATTCACTTATCATCAGAGTTTGTCGATGGACAGTGACTTAACAAGTCAAGTCAACAAGCATTTATTAAGTACTTGCTGTCTGCCAGACATCTTGTTAAATGCTTGAGATGCAAAGAAAAGTACCCTCCTCCCTCTTCTGCTCTCAGGGAGCTCGCCTTCTAATAGGAGGAGACAGCATGAAAACCGTGACATAGACAGAGATGAAGGACATAGATGTGATCACCTGGAGATGATTTTAGAGACAAGCCACTAGCCTCAAGGGAGATTAGAAAGCGTGAGGAAGGGGCCCAAGCATTTATTGTTTAAAATGTGCTTTTTGACACACTGTAAAGGACCAGTAATTATTAGCAATTTATCTTGGAGCTGTAATTCTGTCTCCTTTTCCTATGCAAATAACAAACCACCTGTAGTTTAGTAGGTGAGTTTTCAAGATTCTCCTCAGTATTAGAGAAGTTAGTGAACTTTCTTTTTTTCCCCCCCATAAATTAATTTATTTTTAGTTTTCAGCATTCACTTCCATAAGTTTTAAATTTTCTCCACCTCCCTCCACATCTCCCTCCCCAAGACAGCCTGCAATCTGATATAGGGTCTATATATGCATTCTTATTAAACGTATTTTCCCATTAGCCATGTTACATAGAAGAATTAGAATGAATTGGAGGAACCATGAGAAAGAAGAAGCAAAATGAAAAAAGAGAACAAATAGTACGCTTTGATCTGCATTCAGACTCCATATATCTTTGGCTATATGTGGATGGTATTTTCCATCCTGAGTCTTTCAGAGTGTTCTGGGTCCTTGCATTGCTGAGAAGAGCTAAGTCTATCAAAGCCAGTCATTTCACAGTGTGACTGTTACTGTGTACAATGTTTTCCTGGTTCTGCTCATTTCACTCCACATCAGTTCGTTAATGAACTTTCTCACACATGGATAGTAAATTTCAGAGGGAATTTGAACCTATATCTTTCTGAATTCTTTCTGATTCTAAATCTGTGGCTCTACCCACTACTAAATACTTGTCAATAATTTGAAAATATGAATAGTTAACTGTGTTCGAAAGTACCACAACCCTACTATTATCTTTGAAATTTTAAAATTTTCGTACTGCTTTGTTCATTCCTTGTTAATTTTCAATCCATCAGGAATCCCTGTTCTTTTTCTTCTATAATTATAGGTGACAAGTCCTATTCTTTCTTACCTTTTTATAGTTAGTTTTTCTCTCCCAAGTATTCTACCCTATTATTGTTGCCTTTCCTGAATTTAATTCTGTATATTTTTGACTGCTTTTGCAGTTTGAGTTGAATTCAAATCCTGGCTTTCTGGTTGCTAATATACCCATGTACTTAGCTGCAAACTCAATGAATATGCCTTCTCTTCCAGAAGGCTAATTAACCTAATTAGCCTAAATAAACTATTTGAGCCCCGCCTTCCAAATACTTCTTGTGTCCTTCTGTTGTCATTGTCATCATCATTGTCATTGTTGTTCAGGTGCGCAGGTGTGTCTGACTCTTGTCACCCTATGGGCCATACGGTCCAGGGGATTTTCTTGGGGAATATCCTGGAGTCGCTTGCCATTTCCTTCTCCTGTGGATTAAGGTAAACAGAGGTAAAATGACTTGCCCAGGCTCACACAGCTACTAAATGTCGGAATCTGGATTGGAACTCAGATCTTCCTGATTCCAGGCCAGGTGCTCTGTCCAGTGAACCATCCAGTTGCCTCCTACATCCTTCTGGGTTACCATTAATCCAACTTCTTGTGTATTGATCCTTTACTCAGTTTTGCAGGCATGTTATGACTGTAGTTTAGGGTTTATTTTCCTTTCTTTTTCAGTTAGCATGTTTTATGAGATAGAATAAAAGAGAAACTTTGACAAACCCAAACCAGAAAAGGATTATATTGATTGTTCCCTTGATTTAAATAATCTGTAACTGTCATGACAAATCTCAATGAAACATAGAGATAAAAAGAAAACACATGACTACAAAAATCAGAGTACCTCTACACTTAATTTTATATTTACTTTTATATGTATATATGTATATATAAAATTATAATAATTTATACTTTGTAACTTTGATAGACCAGGTCACACTCCCTTTATGATACAGTTTGCAACCCATTTACATCTTTTTCTTTTTTTCTTCCTTTCTTTTTAAAATCTTGGTGATATCTTTTTTCTCATTTTAATTTCTAAAGATAACTCTCTCCCTTCCCCTGCCCTGTACTCTATCCCTTGTAAAATTGTAAGAGAAAGAAGAAAAAAGGCATTTCAATAAAGCCATGCAGCACCTGGGTCTGAGACTATATACACCTTTCCCCATCCATCAGCCCTCCCTCCCCTCTGGCAAGGAGGGGAGGGAGGTGTGTTTTCTTAGCTCTTTTCTCCAGGGCCAATCTCAGTTATTATACTTAACACAGCATTTAGTTTGCTTTCATTGTTCTTCCCCTTTGCAGTCATTGTGTATCTTGTTTTCCTTGTTCTGTTTACTTCACTCTGCATGAGTCATGTAAGACTTCCCACCTATCATTTAGTATTCCAATACATTCTTGTACCACAGTTTTAGTCATTCCCTGATGAATAGAAATTATACAATACCCAGAAGACATGTCCACCCAGCAAACTTTCCTCCTTCTTCTCTTTAAGAAATGCTGACGTCAGATGGTTGCTTCTCTCCAAAGCCCCCAGCACTTCTAATCCTTAGTCATATCAAAGTCTTGAATTGTCTCTACTTTTTTTAAAGCAGAGTGTCTGTCTTTTAAAGTTGAGTTTTTTAACCTTTTCGTGTGTGACTTAGACCTGTTTGGCATTCTGGTTAAATCTATGAACCCCCCTACTCAGAATATTTTTAAATTCATAAAATAAAATGGAATTGCAAAAACAACCAAATATATTTGAAGTAAACATGTAATTTTTCCTGTTCATATTCAGAGAAGCCCTGAAATCCAAGGGTTCCTGAATCCCCACGTGTAGCTTCTCTGACAGAGAGAGCTCAAAACTGAAGATCTCCTACCATGCCTCTCTTGTAGGCTTGTCATCTCTTTCTCAGACTCTTTTGTCTGTTTTCTTATTCTCTTAATAGTCTGTGGTATGTTCCCATTACAATTTTCTTTCAAAATGTTTCCCCCACTCCCTCTTGCTCTTCAAATCAGTGTTCTCTACCATGCTTCTCTTCTCGGGTTCCTGGGTTTCCTCATATGAGTATACATCTTCTTAAAAGAAAGAGTAGAAATTCAGCTGCTAAGAAGGAGGAAGGAGGACCTCTCAGGCATAGGGGAACAGTTTGAACAAAGGCACAGAAACAGGAGAACCCAAGGTGCTTTTGATGGGGAGAGTATATAGCAGGTAGGCCAAAGAAAAGTAGGATGAAGTCAGGCCAGAAAGGTGTTGGGGACTTCAGGCTCTTAGTTGTGAAAGAAATCTCATTTGATATCAGAAAAAGGATAGATAAGTTTTCTCCCCATTAAAAGAACCCACTTTTCCTCATCAAATCTTTTAATAAAGCTTTTACTTTGTTTGAAGAAGCATTGGGGCAAAAAAATTAAGCTGTTCTCATGAATTTCTAGAAATAGCTTTTATTGTCAATGGAGAAAAAGATAGCTATCTGTTCCTCTTCAGAGGAACAAAGCCATACTTAGAGCACAAGAATTACTGGCAAAAACATTTCTTATTTTGGGAATCATATTTTTTTCTTCATTGGTTGCGGCAGACAGTCTCTTTAGTGAGCTTGTCACTTTAGACTGCTGTTTTGTTGTATATTTGTAGCAATCTGATTTATTTTAGACGAGGCTGCATTTCTTGTGAAACTAATTTGGCATCTGGTGAGAGAAATCACAAGTGGGGAAAAAAAAATCATCTGTCCTATAAAAAAACCCTCAGCTTGGGTTCAGATTAATTGTAATCTTGTGTCAGTCAAAATAGATAAGACCCTGTGTATATTTTGAGGGAATTTTAACTTCTTTTTGGCTTTAGACAATATGAGAAAACTAGTATTTAACACTACCCAGAATAATCACATTGACTCCCCTTATATGTACTTACGTACTCAGTCTCTGTTTTCATATGGTAATTGTATTGAAAAAACCCAAATAATTCATAGAAACATTGGGAGACTTGTATGAACTGATGCAGGCCAAAGAAAAAGCAATGCTGGGGGGTGGGGAGAAAAAAAAACATGTACCATGATTACATTAATGTAAATAAAAATAATACTACTGTTCAGTTGAACTCAGGTTGAAGATAGTGACCAGATGTATTTCTGAAAGGCTGAGGATGAAACATACCTCCCTCTTCTTCGTAGAGGTGTGGAGAACTCCTGGCAGACTGTTGTACAAATTGCCAGACTAGTTTGTTCTTTTGATTGGCTTTGCTTCAGTATTGTTCTTTGCAGTAAGACGGCGGTATTGGGAGGTATCTTGGATAAAAGGGAGAAAACCCCCCCCAAAATAAACAAACCAATGGGCATCAGTAAAACAACAGAAAATCTTGGTAGCTAAATAGACTGGTGGATTCATGTATAATCATCATGATCTGTTCTATGTGGAAATTCTGATTTTATTTGAACATGTTAAGTTCTGAATGTTAAAAATTAATTAAAAATAAACTAAATAATACTAAAATAGAACCCTCAGACAATAAGGATAAATGAGCAACTCTCATTTGTAAATCCCGGTCATTATAGTCCTCAGAATATAAATTCGTCTCTTATTGTAGCTCCTTGAAGATGTTTTTGGGTGCTTCTTTCAGCCTTTTTTCTGTTGTCTGAACACTCTTCTGCTGGTAGACTAGCTCCAGTAGTTTCATTATTTCAGTACCCCAGGTATGAGCGTCCCAGCAGAAACTCCATTTTCAGTTTCCTATTATATCCAGCATGGGTTCTCCGCCCTGGCTGAACTTCAGGGCTGTCTTTAGGCCAGTGAGGGGCAAATCAGCCTCTAATGCCCCGCTCTCTTCCCCAGATCTCTATCTTCTTTTCTTCTACTAGGGTCTCAACCACTTAGTGACAAATTTGGTCTGTGGCACTCTGGGCAAAATGCTCAGTCTCTCAGTCAACAGACTGCGTTTGGTTGCTTAAATATCTAGGCACTATGCTAAATATTCATTATTTAAAGAAAAAAAGATGAAACCATCCCTGTCTTCAAGGAGTATGCATTCTGTTGGACAGAATAACATTTAATCACTTTGACAGGTTGAAGTGTGTGTGTGTGTGTGTGTGTGTGTGTGTGTGTGTGTGTGTGTGTGTGTGAAGTAAATGCAAGGTAATTTGGGGGGGGGGGTAGAGGCACTAGTAGCTGAGGGGATTCATTAATATGGAGAGGAAACTGAAACTATGATGTCAAACTTGGAGCTTTCCCAGGTTAATGGATTAGATTCTTCTTGTTAGGTTCATCTGATATAAGGGCATTCAAAAGTAATTTTGAAATGTCAACATACTTTGAAAGAAATCTGTTCACATTACAAATGTCAAGTCAAGGAGTGGCACCTTAAGTGAAGAGAAAAAAAAAGAGGAAGTAGGAAAATGTGACTTTAGGGGTGACGCAGCCCTACTTATTTCCATCCCTGACCCAAAGAGTAGTTTTGGGTTCATGTGGCCATATTGTGCAGTTGATTCTGGGGGGAACAGACACAAGCACAGATTCCCTTGGTCTAACAGTGACTAGGAAAGTAACAAACTCCCCCTGACCCCTCCAAATCTGTGTTTGTTATCAGTTTCTATTGGTTCAGTTTATGTTTAGGTTTTTGCTAATGTTTTGAAAAAATGTTTTTAGCCCATTCTAAATTTTGCGTTTCCGTTTGGGAGTCTGGACCTTTTCCTTTATCTTTTCAGAAAAGTCTTCAACTACATGGTTTTCTTGTTGAGATTGCTCTTGTTCATGAGTCTTTTTTTCCCCCCTTTCCAGGTTGTTTGCATTCGTTCCACGTGGAGTGCCCTCTCTCCAAAGCTGAGTTGTGACACGCGGCCTCTTATATTAAAGACGCTAAGTGAGCTGTTTGCTCTAGTCCCGTCACTGACAGTGAACACAGCTGAATATGAGGTATGTATTTGAGACCCACAGAGCCCTTCCTTTTTTCTTTTGTGGGGATAGCTGTGTGTATGGTCACAACTTTTGATTCTGTCAGTTTTTTCTCCCTTCTTCAACAAATAATATTTTGGTTTTGAGAACAAAGATTTGCACCCTACAGAGCCTGAAATATGACACTTTTTCATCTGTATTCATCTAGGATCTTGACCACAGGTAAAGAGAAATTGGCATCTTAGTCTTACACTTTAGTTGTCAAGTAATATTATCACTGCAACAAAGCCAGTCTTTTTATAATTATGGTAGAAAAAAGAAACCCCAGATAGTTTTTAAAATAATATGGTGCATAAAACTTGTGCTCACAATTTTAATTAATCTTGTAAATGTTTTAATTCTAAAAAATAATTTCTAAAGACCTCATGGAAATCAGGGTTGTGTCGCCCAATAATTCAGGGCTCCCATGTCTGTCTGCGTATTTTTCCTTTATTGCTATGCTTACTTGGTGGGTAACATTTATTTTACTGCAGAGTGGGAAATTGGGTAATTGCTCACCTTCTCTTGATGTAGGAAGCTGAAATATTTGGTAGGAGATAGAAGGTACCTTTCTATAAAATTTGTCTGCTGCTAGCTGACATTTTATTAAAATTACGTGGCTAAGTGAGGATAAAATAGTAATAGAAATAATATTTATGGGACGTGTAAAGTGCTGTAAAATACTTTGTGTACATGATCACATTTGGACTTCAAGACGACATGACTGAGGGACAGAGATCTTATGTGGTTTGTCCACAGTCAGAGGTTGAATTTGGATCCAGTTTTCCTGATTGTAAGCCAGCGCGTGTTATGCTGTGCTGTAAAAACCTACATCTCCCTCCCATCTTCCTTCTCTTTTCACCCACCCTACTTTTTTTTTCTTTCAGCTCAAAGAACAAAATTTTATCTCATAGTCTTAAAGAATGAAACCTTTGGTTTGTTTCACTTGGTGCTTAATATATTTCTGCTATCTGTCATCTCTGTCCAGTAGGGTTCTCTGTATTGCATCTTGGATATTAGAGATAACAATAAAGATTACATAACGTAAGAGGGAAGATTTGTGTCCAGCATCAGGTCAGTTCTATATAGAATATTGTACATGAAGATATATTTGTCAGCCGACTCTTACTTAATATGATAGCTCACATCTGTTTAAAACCAAGAGCCAGAATTATATGTGTTCAAGAGAAACTTGAAAGGTTTCCAGGAAGAACAGGGAGGAAGCCAGGATATTAATTATTATCACTATTATTTTAAATACAGTGTTAGAAAATCCAACTATTAACAATAAGACAAGAAAAAGAAATTGAAAAAATGAGCATGGAAAAAGAGAAAAAAAAATCGTTATTTTTTATAGATAGCTAAAAATCAATTGATATAGTTAATAAGTAACAAGATATATTAACAATAAAACTAGTCAGGAAGAAATAGAAAGAAATTCCATTCAAGATAGCTATAGATTGTATAAAATATTTGGGACTTAACCCACCAAGCTCTGTAGAGGTAGCTAGAAGGCCTAGTGGATAGAATGCTAAACTTGGAATTAAGAAGACCTGAATTTCAATCTTGCCTCCAACACTCCAACCTTATCAGTCTCAAATTTCCTCATCTGCAAAATGAGAATAATATATCACATTCTTCATGGGGTTGTTGTTAGGATCAAATCAGAAAAGTGCTTCGTAAACCTTAAAAGCACTTTATATAAATTCTAGCTATGTTAATATAACTATAAAACACCTTTCATCTAAATAAAGATGGATATAAATAAGTGGAAAAAATGTGAATCCTGTGTTAGATTGAACTAATCTAATTAAAATAACAGTACTATCTAAATTTATGTATTTAGTACCTGATCAATCAAATTATCAAATGATTTCTTTGTAAAGCTTAGGAAAAAATATCTAGAGAACATGTAAATCTAGAGAAACACTAAAGGCCAATAAGTCAGGGGAAATAATGAAAAAAAGTGAGAAACAAAGAGTCTATAGCAGCAGCAAATTGCCAACTATACTACCAAGTAGTAGTCATCCAAACTATTTGGTACTGATTAAAAAATATCAGTAGAAATGGATGAGATAGATACACAGCAGACAGAAACATAGCATTGGAATAGTGTTTGTTAAATCCAAAGATGCCAGCTATTAGAATAAGGGCACCCCTAAGAAACCTAGAAAGTGTTCTAGCAGCTATGAAGGTGTAGAACAGTGGTTCTCAACCTTCCTAATGCCACAACCCTTTAATACTCATATGTGGGCGTATCTGCATGTGGGCGGACCTACCTGGAGATGGATAGAGGAATGGTGTCTCGGTTCCTAAGGCCATCGGAAATACGTGTTTTCTGATGGTCTTAGGCAACCCGTTTGACCCTCAAAGGGGTCATGACACACAGATTGAGAACCACTGGTATAGAATAACCTTTCACCCAGTATACAAAGGATGGGCTTCAAATGGTTACATGGCCCAGACATAAAAGGTTGCATCATATACAGATGAGTAGCAAAGGTGAAATTACCTTTTGTGTCTTGGACAAGGGAAAAGATCACGAGTGAACGATGAATAGAGAGGGATGCAGAAAATAAAGTTGACAATTTTGATTGCATAACATTAGGAAGTGTCTGTACAAACAAAAACAGTGCATCTAAAATTAGAAGGGAAAGTTAACTAGGGGCATATGGTAGGAGGGGCAGAAAACTTTGCATCAAAGTTTCTCTGGTAAAGTCTCCTTTCTAAGATTTATAAGGAACTGATTCAGATTTATAAGAACATAAACAGTTCCCCAATAGATTAGTAATCTAAGGGTATCAACAGGAAGTTTTTAAAGATGTCCACGTGTAAACATCCACATGAAAAAACACTCCAAACCACTAAAAATGAGAGAAATGCAAATTTAAAGCAATTCTGAGTTCAGCCTAATGCCCTTTGGCAACAGTTACTGAAAAGGAAAATGACACATGTTGTAGGAGCTGTGGGAAAACAGGCACACTTGTGTACTGTTGGTGGAGCTGTGAATTAATTTTTCCAGTTATTTGGTAACCGCTTTAGAATTATGTCTACCAGGTGAGGCCAGTGGCTGGGACTAGGGCTGGCATTCAGGTCGGCTCAGGAAGCCCTTACAGTTCAGCTGACGTGTATTATGCACTTGATGTGTGGTCAGGGTAGATACAGTCTCTGCCATTAAGGAGTTAGTTCACTTTCCTGTAGGAAGAGGGGAAACATTTATTACATTTTTAATTAAACATTTCTTAAATGCTTCTTGTGTACCAGACTCTTGAGCTAAGCGTTTCATAAATATCTCATTTGAACCCTAGGCAGTAGGTGCTGTTAAGATCCCCATCTTACAGTTGAAGAAACTGAGGCAGAGGTTAAATGACTTGCTCAGGGTCGTTCATACAGCTAGTAGATATTTGAGGCTGGATTTTAATTCAGATCCTTCTGATACCAGCTCCCATGTTCTTTCCACTGAACTAGCTCAGCCTCCTCACCTTCACCTGCTGGCTTCCTTTGAGTCCCAACTGAAGCCCCATCTTCTAGGGAAGCTTTTTTTTTTTATTATTATTATTTCTTTTTTGTCTTGCATTTTGCTTGTTTCTACATATTTGCTCCCCCTATCCCCCAGTAGATTGTGAGCTCCTTGAGGACAGGGACTGTCTTTTTCATATATAGACATATATATATATATATATGTATGTATGTATGTATGTATGTATGTATGTATATATGTGTATATATGATATATATATACACATAGATATATATGTACGTATGTATATGTGTATATATGTATATCTATGTGTGTGTATGTATACACACACACACACACACACACATATATCCCTATCATTTAACAGAATGGCTGGCACGTAGGTCGTGTTCAGTAAATGTTTATTGACTGACAGATGAGTGTGTCTTTTGACCCAGCAGTGCCACTACTAAGGCTATACCGCAAAGATATCAAAGAAAGAGAAGAAAAGGCCCAAATGACCAAAAATTGGAAAGTAAGGGAATGTCTATTGGGGATTGACTGAACAAATTATGATCTATGAATGTAATAGAATATTATTATTGTAGCATAAGAAATGATGAAAGGAATGATTTCAGCGAAACCTGGGGAGACTTAGATGTACGGAACCAGCAGAATAATCCTTTCCTTATGCCCTGTGATGTATGTCCTATAATATAATCTGTAGAAATGCTCCTTCAATTCATTTGGTGTTTAATAAGTTCAGGATATTAAAAAGGAAAGAAAAAAGGTTAATGTTTATGTTCCAAGCGCACATTAAGGGTGCTGTGGATTTCTTTTGACTTGATAGCGTAACTTAATATCAGATGAAAAAAGTTCCCATTTCTCTAGCACTTTAAGGTTTCTCACTTGATGTTCATATGACCCTGTAAAGAAGGTTTTATTATCCTCTTTTTAAAGTGTGAGCCTCTCAGAGCCTAACTGACCTGCACAGGCTGTCACTGCTGGTATTGTAAGTGGAATTCAAAACCAGGTTTTCTGTGACCCTCATTCAGATGTTTAATTTGCTAATAAAGTTCTACAATTCTGATTTTGCATTGGTGCCATTCTTAGAATGTTAGAGCTGGAGAGCAAGTCCTTATGAATCATGCAGAGCTCAGTCAGTTAGGGTTGCAGAGTAGACCTGTGGCCTTGTGAGTATAGGAAACTCCCTGGTGAAGAAATTGCCTCTCACACTGCTGGGTATCACCTTATTTGCCTCTTAAGTTGCTGGTTAAATGACTTGCCAGGAATTTTCAGAGGCAGAAATTAAAGATATCTTTAAACATATGGAAAAATGTTCTAAATTACTATTGATTCGAGAAATGCAAATCAAAACAACTTTGAGGTACCACATCTCACCAGTCAGATTGGCTAAGATGACAAAACAGGAAAATGACAAATGCTGGAGAGGATGTGGAAAAATTGGAAC
>CM053590.1:170716792-170749983 GCA_028646515.1 Pseudochirops corinnae | reverse complement strand
TTTTTATTTGTGATTTCTGTAACTGTAGACTCAACTCATTAAACTTACTTTCTTATGTTTACTTTATTCATTATTTTAATAACACAAAACCCATATGAAAGGTAATCAATCTGATTTAAACTTTATGGGAAAGCTAGCTTACCAGGCATTTTATCTCAGCACAGTATTCACATCAAAATAGGACTTTAGCTTACATAAACTTTCAGCAGAACTGGTAGGTAAGGAAAGGATGTTATTGTTTTAAATAATGGGTAGGGCTTATACATTTAAAATTATATAGGGACAAAATCCTTCACTAAAGGCCTCCTCTGATGCCTCATCCTGATATGAAATTTTTCCTTAAGCTCTGGAAGGTTATGGAGAACAGTGAGAAAGAAGCATTGTAAAATCCTGCTGAACTGGAAAAAAACCAAAACAAAACAAAAACTTCTGTTATCCAACAATTAACCAAGCTAAGATCTCAGAGAACCAATGCTAGAAGCTTGATCACCAGGTGATAGAACTGAACTGGTTAGAGCTGAAGTAGTTCTAGAAAATTACCTCCTTAGCCCTACAGGGGATAGAATTTTCATCACTGGAATGAATGTATCTAGCAATTAGAACTAGGAGCTTTTGAAGTACGTAAAAAAGAGATGAAAAAAACCCTGTTTTCTTGATGAGATTATTAAGTAGGTCATTGCCACTATGATATTTAGTCTATAGACTGGCTCTCATATACAGAGTTGATTGTTAAAACGACTATGAACTAGATGCTTTTGTAAGATTAAATTCAAATACCATTCAGTCTCATTGGCATCATCTCCTGAAAAAAATTAATGAGTCTGAAGAGGAAAGGGTTTTTACAAGTTCACTGATGACACTTAGGATCCTCACTCACAGGAGCTTTCATGGATTGTTTTGGCATTTCTGGCTCTTGATAAAGACATAATTCATTATTTGAGGCAAACCTTGAGTGCAAATTGAATTTTTTTTTTATCTTATTTTTCCCTGTATCAGTAGAGTGTGACCACAAGCATAGGATCTCTTAACTGTGCCTGTAGAACCTTATATGAGGATGTACTAGGTTACTACGTACCCCTCTAGAATATGTATGGATGAACCTCTTTGGCTCGAGGTTGTGATTTAGTTACACATAATGAGTTACTCTATAGTCAGTTAGGTAACAAGTATTTCTTAAGGACTGAGTGTTTGCCAGGTTCTGTGTTAAGTACTAGGAATACAGATACAAAGAGAAAGAAAGATCCTCAAGACAGAATGGGATAGGTTGGGCATCGTAGAGAATGTTCCAAGAGCCAGGAGTGCCACGTGAAGTGGAATAAAAATATGGATGGGCTGGGTGTTCTTCTTGTTGGAAATTCAGCTGCGTGGGCAGATGGGTGGAGTGAGCTTCTGAGGTTAAGAGGTTCCTATAGCAAGACAGTCTGAAAATTCAGAAGTACAGGTATGAAAGAGATAGGACCCTCTACTCTATCGGAGACTTAGATCTCGGTCTGATACACATACCTCTCTACCCCATAAAAACAAAGCCAAAAAACATGTAGTTATTTAAGACTGCCAGACAATGTGCTTGGCACTGAGGATGGAGTGAACTTTTGAAAACCCTGTGAACTTTTTAAAATTCTGTCCTCTAAAAAAGATGTGAAATGAATACCCTGCATCAGACAACTTACATACTAGAATAAGGAAACTGGATTCAGGTTAGCATAATTAAATCCAGTTCCTGGCAATATAAGCATAATAATATTCAGTCTCTCAACGAGCATTTATTAAGTACTTACTGTGTGCTAGATACTGTGGTAAATACTGGGAATAGATATACAGAGAATTGACCTTATTTCTCTTTTTACTTCATATTCCTGTGTTATGCTTAAGACTTATTTTCATATTCAAACTCAGGTATGAGATATGAGAGCATGCTGCAAAAAAATTGTAGGAAAAGCTGTTTGTTGATTAAAAAATGGTAAAGGATAAATTCACCAGCTAAACAATGGTAAAGTTTAAGTTAATTAAGTCAGCTCTATCCATTGCTCAACATGTTGATCTGTTGAGTTTCTAATGGGAGAGAAGATGGCTGAAAGTTTTATTTACACAAGAACTTGACAGATTAAGTATATTCATATAGAATATTCACACATTCAGTGGAGGATATATAAAGTGATGTTGGCTGCATTTCAACTTTTTTTTCTTAGCTAAACTATGAGCAATGAGTTGGTAACCTTTTGCTTTTTGTGTTGTTTTTTGTTTTGTTTTGTCTTTTTGTAGTCTAGTGGGAGTGTATGGTAGACAGCTAGGCATATAGAAAGTACTCATTGAATACTCATTGAGTCAAATCATTCCCATTATTCTTTTTTTGGAGGAGGAATCATTCCCATTCTAAATAAACTCCTAGGCCTGGATTCTTGAGTTTTGATTCTTGAGTTCTTGAGAATTAGACCTCAGCACAGTTAAGAAAACCCCTGCTTTATTGTGCCTGCAAAGGTTGAAAACGGCGCTTCCCCATTTTAAATGGTCTGCTCTGCATTTTCTCCTTTGGCCTGTTAGCTTCTCTTTCTGTGTCTAGCAACCTCTAGTGGTACTGAAGGAAATGACAGTTATACTCCACCGGTCATCTCAGATGTTTGGTTATCTTGGGGTCATAGGTTTAGAGCTGGGAGGAACCCTGGAGGTTTTAGACTTGAACCTCCTCATTTTACAGATGAAGCAGTTGAGTATTGGAGAGATCAGGCAGTTCCACTCAAGTCTCACAGGTGTTAAGTGATGGAGGTGGGAGTCTCAGCTGCTTCTTTTGACCCTAAATCCATTTCTTTACATTCTACAATATCCCTTCCTTCCTCCATCCCCATCTTTCATAGCACCAAAAGACCAAATAACAAAGGGTGCAAGGTCTAATTAGAAGCACCACCACAAACAAGGGAACCAATACTCTCTTTCTTATTGTCCTGCCCTGAAGTGTGTTAGCAATCATAAAATAATTAGAACAGTGAATTATTTGTCATCCCATAGGGATGCCAGGTCCTAGGCAAAGCAAATCATTCATGTCTACATTCCCTTTATGCGTACACTTTTTTGTCCTAATATGAAACAGTTGAGTTATAAATTCTTTTAAATCACTCCTTAATAGATGTGCTAACAGACTCTCGCCGTCTCGGTCCGGTAGGTGTTGCTCTAATATGGGCCGCATGTTGGACTGCAGAAATATGAAGCCTCCTACCTTCTCTTCCAACTACCACCCACATCTACTGGCCATAAAGATTCCTGCACTCTGATTTCACAGCCAAGTACAATAACATGACATTAATTCTTTACAATCCAAACACAGCACGAACTTGAAAACCCAGGGCCCCTCAGAGCACACACAGCCTTATAAATAATACATACAAACCTCCATGATTCCTAAAATTGAAGAGTAGTCATTGGGTTTAATCACTACCAATCTTAAAGATACTTTATTGACAAAACTAAATTATGTTTCTCTTCAAAGTGGTCTTGTCATAGATCCAGGATTTGTTGCATAATAGTGATATAAAAGGAATATTGATCAACAACTTAGATGATTGAGAGTAGTTCTTTTTAAACTGAGTCAAAGCATCTGACACCACTTATTCAAAGCTTTCTGAGCCAGCCTTTGAGTGAATGAATGAACTTGGTGTTGGTAATGAGTGCTATGCTCGTGGAATCTATCTGGTGGCTGACTTGAAGAATTTGCCCTATAATTGACCCCAGATTCTACTATGAAACCATTGACCCTTCTTTATAAGTCACTTCTGAACCCAGCCCACAGGAGAACTTGTGCCCTGACCCACAACTGACCCTAATTTTCTGCCCTACAGCTGAAATTTCACCTCTTTTCATAACTGAACTCTGGTCCCAGCCTCCACCTGACCACTAACTACAGTACAAAATTGATATTTGATATTTATCTATAGCCAACCTGTATATCCTTTCCTAAAGCTAACTTCTGATCCTAGCCCAGATCACTGCTGACCTTACCCCATACCTGATACATAACCCTTCCCCACAACTTAAATCTAACTGAATCCAAAAATGACCCCAAATTCTACCCCATTGATATCTTTTGACACCTTCACAACACCAGTGCTGACCTGTGATTATCCCCCAAACTCACATCTAAGAGCCTATAGTTGACTCTACATGTTGATTTACAATTGTTGTCTAAATCATCTTCATTGGGCCTCAGTTTCCTTAACTATAAAAGAATAATACTACTTTGAACAGAGTTGTTAGAAAGATAACATGTTGTAAGTCTTAAAGCAGTATATAAATATGGATTTTTATTGTTCAGCTCAATGAATTTTTTTGCATTGAAGGCATCTTTGAAATAATATATTCATCCTGCAAGCACTTATTAAATACATTTTATGTTCACTTTTTTAAAAAAGTATACATCAAATATATAGCATTCAATCACTGGTTTTCTTGTCCTTGCCTCTTCTAATCTTTTTTTCTTTCCTGTGTATTTTTAAATGATTCATTGATAATTTTTTGAGATACTATCTCTGTGGTTCCTCCCCCCCAGTAATAGTCCTTCCACTTAATTTAAAACCGTCTTTTGTAACACATAAGTATAATCAAGAAACTTTATTTTTTATTGGTTACATCTGAAAATATGTCTACTTGTAATCCATTTATCAAAAGGTAAGAAGCATCCTTTATCTTCATTCTTCTCGAGCTGTGATTAGTTATTGTATTGATCAGAATTCCTAAATCTTCCCAGGTTCTTATCCTTTATATCCTTTATAATATTACAGTTGGTATAAATCATTCTCTTTCTGCTCACTTTACTTTTTCATTTTATACATGTCTTCCCATTTTCTCTGACTTCCTCCTTTTTGTTATTTCTTATGGTATAATAATTGGTTTGAGGTGGAACCTCAGAGTTGTTTGAATTTTTATTTCTCATAATCAGTGATTTGAAGCATTTTTTCACTTGTTGATAATAGCTTTCATTTCTTCTTTTGAGAATTGCTTGTTCATATCCTCTGATCATTTGTCTGTTGGGGAATGGCTCTTGTTCTTCTATGTATCAATTAGTTCTCTGCAAGTCTTGGATTTTAGACCTTTATCACAGAAATCTGCTGCAAACTTTTTTCCTTCTCCATCTCTAAGTTAACTATTTCCCTTATAATTTTTACTCCATTGATTTAATTTGTGCAAAAGCATTTCAGTTTTATGTAGTCAAAATATGATTTCCTATGACTCTCTGTATTCTTCTTTTAAGAATTCTTCCCAAATCAACTATAGTTTCCTTGTAATTGTGAATGATACTTCTTTCTAATTTATTTAGTAGAGGGGATAGGGAATAGACATCTGATCCCATTGATATAGGGAATCTTCTGATAAAGAATATATCCCTACCAGTACAGATTAGCTTTTCCTCTGCAACTTATTGCCTTATAGAGTTACTAGGGCATGGGAGGGTAACTGACTTGCTTAGGACCACACAGACTGTATGTTTCAGTAGCAGGAATTCAACCCATGTCTTCCTGACTCTGAGGCCAACTTTCTATTCACTCTGCCACATTCCTGTTTTATATGACCTTAAGTATGTAGGTCATGTATTCATCTGGACTTTATTGTTTATGATGAGATGTCCTTAGTTTAATTTCTTCTAGGCCACTTTTTATTTTTCCTAGCCTTTTTTTGTAGAGTATTGTGTCTTTCCCAAAGAGCTAGAGTCCTCGTTACAGAGGCCAGAACACTCTGCTCTTAGATGGTTCACTTGTATATTCTTGTGTATCTGATCTGCTTCTCTGATCAACATTTCACTTTTTTTAGCCAGTACTGAATAGTATTGATGATTTCTATTTTGTGTAGTGTATTTTTAGATCTGGCATTTCTTATTTTTTCCCCATTATTTTCCTTAAGAGTTCTTCCCTTTTTATTTTTTTTTCCAGATGAGTTTCATTACCAATTTTTTCCAGCTCTATAAAGTAATCCTTTGGTTTGGCACAGAATCCATACATTAATTTAGGTAGTATTGTCATTTTTATTATGTTATCATAGTCTAACCATGAGTAATTAATTTTTCTCCAGTTATTTTCATCTTCCTTTATTTCTATGAAGAAATGTTGTAATTATATTGAGACTCCTGTATGCACCGCAGCAGGTGGACTGTTAAGATATTTGTATACATTTTAGAATGTGTTACTTTTAATGCAATTTATTTTTCTCTCTGTTGGGTTTTATTGGTATGCAGAAAGACTGGTACTTTTATGGATTTATTTATAGCTTGTTACTTTACTGAAGTTATTGTTTCTTTTAATTTTTAATTGAAATTCTGGAATTCTTTAAGTAAACCATAATATCATCTGTAAAAAGTGATAGTTTTGTTCCTTCCTTGCCTGTGCCCCCAGTTTCTTTTTCTTGTCTGTTGCTAAAGCTATGTCAAATAGTAGATGTAACAGTGGTCGTTCTGGCTTTATTCTTGGTCTTATTGGAAAAGGCTCTAGCATTTCTCAATTACAAATAATGTTAACTTTTGGTGTTTTATAGATATTGTTGACTATGTTAAGGGAAGGTACATTTATAGTTATACTTTCTAGTGTTCATGAAAAAAGTTACTGCATTTTGTTAAAAAAATTTCTGTTTCTATTGATGTGAATCTTGCTGGTTTTATTTTAATTGGGTTTGTACTGCTTATAATTTTCTTTTTTAAAGTAATTAAACCTACATTACTGATACAAATCCACTCTGATAATACTCTCTAATGTTTTTATTGTGTTGCTATACCTTCATTACTAATATATTAATTCAACATTTTTGAATAGATACCCATTTAAAAGTCTTTTGTGATATTTTTTATGTGAGAAGTTTTATAGAATGCCATATTTCCCTATTTTTACAAACAAATTATGACAAATTAGAATTACTTCTTTAAATATTTGATAGAGTTTACTTTTAAATCCATCTGGTCCTGTGGCTTTTTACTTTAGAAGTTCATTTATGGCTAATTCAGCTTCTCTTTCTGAACTTGGCTTATTTAAAATTTTTATTCTTGTCAGTTACTGTGGGTTATTTACATTTTTGCAAATATTCACTTGTCGATCTAAGATAACAATTTTGAGGCATATAATTGAATAAAACAGTTTCTGCATAGTGGCTTTAATTGTCTCTTCACCTCTTTATTTTTTGTTTTGTTGATTTGGCTTTCCTCTCTTTTAAAAAAAATTGAAATTAACAGTCTGTCTATTTTATTGTTTTTCATGTATTACGTATTTTTATTAACCAATGCATATTTTATTTCAAAATTTCAATTTTAGGTGGATTTTTTAAAATGTGTTGCTTTTTTCAAGTTCTAATTCTTTCTTCAAAGTTCCTTTATTGAATATAATTTTTATTGCACTGAGTACAGTCAAAAATGTTTTTAGTATTTCAGCTTTTTCAATATTTGTTTATAAGGTTTTAATACCCTAGTATAGGGTTGACTGTGGCTTTGAGGTCACATGTGTGGCCTTCGAGGTCCTCAAGTGTGGCCCTTTGAATCAAAAAGGATTTGTTCTGTGAAGTTTGGATTCAGTCAAAGGGCTGCACTTGAGGACCTAGAGGACCACATGAGGCCTTGAGACCACAGATTTTCCAACCCTGCCCTAATAATACATGGTCATTTTTTTGGTGAAGGTGCTGTGTACAGCTTAGCAATAAGTATATATTTCTTTTTATTCCCATTCAGTAATTGTCAGAGATCAAGTATATGTAATTTTAGAATTATCTTCAGATTCTTAACCTCTGTTTTTAAAAAAATTTCATTAACTTTTTCTAATTTTGAATGAGCAAACAACTCCACATATTATAGGTCTCCACCTATTATAATTTTTCTGTCAGCTTCTCACTGTAATTAGATTAGTTTTTTAAGCAATTAATTGCTATGCTATTTGATACATATACATACATATGTATTGATATAATTTCATTATGTATGATTCCTTTAAGCAGAATATAGTTTTTCTACTTATCTTTTCAACCGTGTCTATTTTTACTTTTGTCTTTTCTGATACATGGATAGCTATCTCTGCTTTTTAAATTTTTCTCTTTGGATCCAACCCTTCATCTTAATTCCTTGTGAATCTTTGTTTCAAGGATATTTCTTGCAAATAAATTTTTTTTTAAATTTTGTTTTCTAATCCTTTCTGTAACCCTCTTCCATTTTATGAGTGAATTCATCCCATTTCCATTTATAGTTATGATTATTAATTATATTTTTCCTTCTATCATATCCTTTATTCTTTCTTTGTTACTGTCCTGTTCCTCTCTTCTCTCAGCCTCTTTTACAAAGAATAAAATCAGGAAAGAAAATAACAATAGCCAGCACTTCTGTAGTAATTTAAGGTTTTGAAAGGGTATGAGATATATATATATATATATATATATACACACACACACACACACACACACACACACACACACACATATATATATAAAAATTATATGTATATATTACAAATATATATATATAATTTCATTTGGGACTCACAACAATCCTGTGAGTTCCATGCTATTATTATAAAAGGAATGTGATCAGCATTGTTAATCTGTAATTAAAAGTGATCCTATTGCTCTACTCTTTTTCTCTTCAAACAAATCAAACCTCAGTCACTGGAGCTTACTTTTTTTAGCCAGAGTCATTATTTTCTCAGAGTTTCTACTTTATCTTATTGTAGAGTTACTCTCTTCTTCAGAGTTTAATTTCTTGGGCTTCTCTCAGCCCTCAGTATCCTCCTAGTATTTCTTTATCACGGTTTCATCTTTTTTTTTACTTACATATCTGTATCTCCAGACTCAGTTTCTTGATTGAAACTTTGCACTCACATCAGGCTCTTCCCTTTCCTCCTGCTTTTTGGGGCAGAGATGGTCTGGCCTTGCTTGTTTCTATGCTCCCCTTAGTATGCATATTGCTACCTGTGTTCTTCTGGATGAAGGGGCTTAGACAGGGTCCCACTCTTCAGCAGTCCCTAACCTTTGACCTATTCTTCTGGCTAGACTGATATTTTTGCCTTTGTGGCTCCTCTTTGTCCTTACATAGTCTCTGACTGGACTCATGTCATGCTATGATTCTTGCTATGGGCTTTACTTGGATCGACTCAATTGATTCTGTAGCAAGCCGCTTGCAAGACCCCTGCTCTTTTGCTGCTGTGTTTCCACAGTGGATGCCAGGGTGCTGTGGTCTCCACCCATGTCATTCTCCTCTTCCCTCCCCTTGGCTTTTCTCTGAGTCTATGGTAGCTTCTGACAGTTGTCATAGGTTGAAGGAGGAGCTTATAGCCTCTTCTCTTTGGTTTTATCATTCTTCCTTTTGCTATGTTTTTAAAAAGTTGGGCTTCCCTAGGACCTTTTCCATCTCCGTCTTAAACTGAAGTCCCTTGAGCTGAGCTTCCAAGGAAACTAGTGAGTCTATGATTTGGAGTTGAGGGATTCATTCTAGGTATGGAATGTTCAGAGTCATGGAAACAGAAAAGGAAACATTTTGTACAGAGTATAGGAAGCAAGATAGTGTGACTAGAATCAAGAGTGCATGAAGAATAGTTAGGAACACTAAGTCTGGAAATGTAGACGGGAGACAGATTCTTGAGGACTTTGAAAGTCAAACAGAAGAGTTTATGGTTTATTCTAGGAGTAAGTAGAAACTGCTGGAACTTCTTAAACAAAGGATTGATACATGGTCAGACCTCTGTGCTAGTAATCCCATTTTGGCAATGACATGGAGTATTGATTGGTGAGAAGAAAGTGGAGGAACTAAGACCACCAATTAGGGGGCTCTTGCAGTAATCAGGTGAAAGGGTCATGAGGATGAGGATCTGAACAACTAAAGTGATGGTGATGTCAGTGAAGAGCAGATTGTACGAGATATATTGTGGAAATAGAATCATCAAGACTTGGCAAGTGAGGGAAGACAGAGAACAGGGATAACAGAGTTTGTGAACCTGAATCGTTGGTTGGTAACTTCAACAAAATTTGCTAAGTTAGGAAGAGGAGAAGGTGAGTAGTAATAATTATGATAATAATACCTTAATTACCAAAAAAAAGCAAAACCCCAGTAGCTTTATCTAAAACTTCAATATTTCATAACACATTAAATGTACAAGAACACTAGCAATATAGCACCTTGCCCCAGACCATTCCTATATGAACTATGTAAAAAAGGGATGCGATTGAAATAATGGCAGCTTTTGTCATTGTTGTTACCTTTGATCTTTGCTTTAAATGTGAATTTTCTTATTTGAATAAGTGAAATTTCATTAAAGTACAGTTTTGACCCATGTGACTGTTTCTCCTGTAACTAATTATTTCTACAATCATGACCTGTTTTCATTTTTTTATATTTTTTCAGCACTTGAAGAGTTTTTTGTATCACTCGTGAAACAGGAGATGGTGAATATGCCCCGTGGTATTTATTATTCTGCATTAAGAGGAGGTGCTTCTCGTTCAGACCAAGGAAAGACAATAGCAGGAATTCCCAATTTCATGCTGAAAATGTATGAGAAAAACAGACAACCAGGCCTGAAACCTGGTCTTGCAGGTAAAATATTGAGAATATTGAGTGTATTTTAATTTTAACTTTTAAAATGGAATAATCTTCATGTGCAGGTAATTCCTCCAATCTGAGACCAGTTTCCCTCCCAGACTAATCCTTTCCCCTTTCCCCTGCTCCCAGCAGTCTCATCCTCTCCTGTCTATCCAGTTCTAACTATCCAATAGCAGCCCATAGATGTCTTCTTTCGCCGTCTAGTTATATACCAGGATTGCTGTTAATTCTAGGGTAGTGGCAGTCCTGAGCAACCAAAAGAATGTGTGTGTAAGAGACAGACAGAGAAAGGAGAGAGTGTGCGTGGGGGGGCTAGGAGAATGATTGTAAGAATGAATATGTATATGCCTGTTAGTTTAAATGCTAAAAAAAAGAATTTAGGGGATGATTTCATGGTTAGATTTATCTATGCTTGTATATTCGTTGAAAACATTTTATTTATGTACTGTCATAGTGTTATTGCATTTTGTCTCAGAGACGGTCTTTTAATTTGTATAGCACAATTCCATGACAACAGAGATAAAAATGAAACCAGGAAAAAGCCTAAATCATAGTGCTTCTCCACTAATTCAGAAATCACTTTATCTATCTGAAATTTAATTGAAATCCTAGAAGTAAGCAAAGAAGGCCCCTGAACAACCAAGATAATAATGAAATTCATAATGGTAATGATTCATTTTCACTTAAGCTTTTCTTCCTAATGCAAAAGGCAACTTTATCTCCATCCGGTATGAATTAGAGGAGAGTCTGAGTGAGTGAGGTTTTACTGTATTTGTGATTTTTCAATTATGCTTTTCTCCCTGCTTTTGTAGCTGGGATGTTACTTTGCTACGATCTTCCAATCCATATGGGTAAAGATGGCAAGCCCATCAATCGTTTTTTGGCCAGTAGAGGGCGGAGTTTCCAGCAGATGCTAGTGGCTCTTATACATGAGGTAAGAGCACCCCATCTATTTTGTGGGTATATGTTACTGGGCTTTTTCGTTTTACGTTTATTTGACCAGTGGATTGAGTTAGAAGGCATAGTGTGAAGAGCACCACGTTTGGAGCCAAAAGGTTTAGAAGATGTGTTCTCAAATCTTGGCTCTGCAACTCGTAGCAATTTTACCTGAGATGATTCATTTCTTCTCTGTACATCTACGCTTCCTCCCTGTAAAATGAGAAGATTGTGATAAGTTATTTCTAGGGCTATTTTTAGCCCTACCATTGCTCAAACTTGGATTCTGCCCTCTAACTGTAACTAAGGAAGGCTGCTAGGAAAGGCTGTTTCCGGGCATTTCAGCTCCCAGTGTTTGCTTTCCAATTCTAATGCCCTAAACTCCTCTGGACTTAACACCTGTAGTGATTTCCTGACTGGTTTACATACCTCCCTGGCTCTCGTCCTTTTCCTTCTCCAGTTCATTCTTAGCACCATCAAACAGTGTGTTTATGAAAAGACACTTGACCTGAAGTTGGTGGGTTTGAATCTATCTCTGAAACTAGTTTATGTGCCTTTGGGCAAGTAATTTCACTTCTTGACTTGAGATTCCTGATCTACCAAAGGAGGATAATGAAACCTTTAGTCTAGTGCCTATGTTACACAGTTGTTTGGGGGACTCAGATTTTTGTTTTATAAAGTGCTTCGGGAGCCTCAAAGCACTATATCCATGTCATCTGTTATCAGACTATTATCATTACATCAGAGTCACACTAAAAACTTCCACTGGTTCCCTTTTACCCACCAAATAAAATACAGTCTACTAATCTGTGATTTGGCATTCAAAGCCTTTTGTAACCTGACCTGCCCTCCCTCCCCCTTACTTTCCTGTATGGTAAGATACCCAATTGATAGCATATGTTATTCCCTCCTTAAGCCAAATCCAATGAAAATAAGGTTGACTCATTCCCTTTCACCTCCTTGCTCTTCCCTTCCATTGTAATAGTTTTTTATTTTCTCCTTTATGTGAGATAATTTACCCTATTCTATGTTTCCCTTTCTCCTTCTCCCAGTACATTCCTATCTAACCTCTTTATTTTTTTTTTTAGATAGCATTCCTTCATATTCAATCCACCCTGTGCTCTCTGTCTATGTATACATATACATACATACATATTCACACACACACACACACACACACACACACATATATAGATACATATACATGCATGTGTATATACTTTTTTCAGTATTAGGATAGTTGAAGGAAATATATGTATGTGTGTGTGTGTATATATATGCATATGTATATATATGCATATGTATACATATATTCCCTTCAACTATCCTAATACATATATATATATATATATATATGCTTATGTATACATATATTCCCTTCAACTATCCTAATACTGAAAAAAGTCTCATGGGTTACAAATATCATCTTTTCATGTAGGAATGTAAACAGTTCAACTTTAATACATTCCTTATGATTTCTCTTTCCTTTTTACCTTTCTTGATTCTCTTGATTCTTGTATTTGAAATTCAGATTTTCTGTTCAGCTCTGGTTTTTTCAACAAGAATACTTTAAAGTCCTCTATTTCATTGAATGACTATATTTTCCCCTGAAGTATTATACTCTTTTACTGGGTAGATGATTCTTGGTTTTAATTCTAACTCCTTTGACCTCCAGAATATCATATTACAAGCCCTTTGATCCCTTAATGTAAAAGCTGCTACATCTTGTGTTATCATGATTGTGTTTTCATAATACTCAAATTGTTTCTTCCTGAGTTCTTGTAATATTTTCTCCTTGACCTGGAAAGTCTGGAATTTGGCTATAGTATTCCTAGGAGTTTTCTTTTTGGGATCTTTTTCAAGAGAAAAGGTGGATTCTTTCCATTTTTATTTTGCTCTCTGGTTCTAGAATATCAAGGCAGTTTTCCTTGATAATTTCTTGAAATATGATGTCTAGGCTCTTTTTTTGATCATAGCTTTCAGGTAGTCCAATAATTTTTAAATTATCTCTCTTGGATCTATTTTCCAGGTTATTGGTTTTTCTGATGAGCTATTTTACATTGTCTTCTATTTTTTTCATTCTTTTGGATCTTTTATAGTATCTTGATTTCTCATAAAGTCACTAACTTCCTTTTGCTCCATTCTAATTCTGAAGGAATTATTTCCTTCAGTGAACTTTTAGACTTCTTTTTCCATTTGGCCAATGCTGCTTGTTAAGGCATTCTCCTCATTGGCTTTTTGGACCTCTTTTGCCATTTGAGTTAGTCGATTTTTTAAGGTGTTATTTTCTTCAGCATTTTGGGGGTCTCTTTTATCAAGCTTCTTGACTTGTTTTTCATGATTTTCTTTTCCTCTGCTTCTCTTACTTGATTTTCAAAATCCTTCTTGAGCTACCACATGACCTGTGACCAATTCATATTTTCCTTGGAAGCTTTTGATTCAGGAATTTTGACTGTGTTGTCTTCTTCTGGTTGTATGTTTTGATCTTCTTTGTCCCCAAAAAATGATTCTATACTTTGATTCCTCTTCCTCTGTTTGCTCATTTTGCCAGCCAGTTATTTGACTTTTGAGCTCTTTGCCATGGTAGAACTCTGCTTCCAGAGTGGAGAGTGCTGTGTCCCAAATTTCTGGGGTTTTCAGCAGTTTTTGTCAGAGCTTCTTTAAGGAACCTACCTCAGAACTCTGAGGAGGAGGACTGTCTCTCCACAGCCTCAACAAGCTCTGCCACACCCTCGCTCCTCACCCCAGCACTGCCATCCAAGACTGTGACCCAGATCCAAGCAGAGCAAAGCGAGAGAATCCTACCTCAGCGCCAGCAAAGAGATTCCTGCAATTGCCCTTTGATCAGCCACTTGGTCCCCCCTTTCTCCCCATTTGCGGGTGTGGAGCTCCGGAAGCAGCCACACTGTGCCTTCTGGGGGCAGGAGCTGGACTGTGCCCTTCTCTCACCCAGATCCACCAGAGTTTCCCCACTGACCTTTTGTTTTCTCTTTGGCATTTATGGGTTGAGAAGTCTGGAAACTACCACAGCTGCAGATGATTCAGTCCCCTGAGGTCTGCTCCTGCCAGTCTGTGCCAGGATTGTGCTCCACTCCCAGCCTGGTGCTATAGACCCTTCCTTTTGACTTGCCAGGCTGCCTTCAGATGGAGATGTATTTCACTCTGTCATTTTATGAGTTCTGTGGCTCTAAAATTTGTTTAAAATCATTCTTTACAGGTATTGGAGGTGGTTGGGGTTTGAACTCAAGCAAGTTCTTGCTTGTACTCTGCCATCTTGGCTCCCTCCCTGAAATCTTTTTAGTCTTCTTACACCTATCCTTATTCCCCACCCTCACAGTGTATTTTGTAACTCTGTGACACTGTTTTTCTTGGCCTTCTGGAATTATACTCCCCATCTCCCATCTTTGAGCGTCATTTTTTTGCTGTCCCCTATGCCTGAAATGATTCTCCTTCCTCATCTCTTTCTCCTGGCTTCCTTCAAATCTTAACTAAAATCCTACCTTCTACAGGAAGCCTCTCCTGATCCCTATCAAATCTGCTGCCTTCCCTTGGCTGATTTTCTTCTGTTTATCCTTTCTGTGTCCTGTTTTACCTTGTTGTTTGCATTAGTATTTCCTCCTGTATGAGCTCCTTAAGAGCAAGGACTGTCCTTTAGGTTTTCTTGTATTCCCATTACCCAGCTCCACAATGCCATAGTACCTAGCTACCATGAACACTTAATAAATGCTTGTTGACTCACTGAAGGTCTAATTCCTTTACTGAGTAGCTCTCATCACTCTTTAAGACTTTCTTAAGTGTTTTCCTAAAATCCTGCCTTCTACCATACAGCTTCCCCAATCTCTCTTAAATCTAGTGCCTTCCCTCTGTTAATTGATACCTATTTATCCTGTATATAAACTAGGTATATATTTTTTGTATGCTGTCTCTCCCATTGGATCGTTTGCTTCTTGAGGGAAGGTAATATCTTTAGTCTTTTTTTGTGTTCCCAAATGTTAAGCATAGTGCCTTGAACCTACTAGATATTTAGCAAGTGTTTATTAGTTACTCAATTACTCCTACACTCCTCCCATTCACAGAATCATCGTCAGAGCCGGAAGAGGCCTTCCTACTGTAATCTAAGTTTATTTTACAAACAAAGAATACTGAGGCCTGGAGCATTAAGCATTTTCCTAAAGACTACTTTGGTAAAGTCATAAAGCTGGGATTTGAAATGGGCCCTTTAACTGGATCAAGTTCCTAGTGAGAAATGTTTCCTCCTTCACACCTTTCATGCCAATTACACGTTTAACCATATTCTAACTTGTATAATAATTCTTTGCACATATCTAAAATTATAAACTCTATGGAGGTAGAGACTATTTCATTTCAAAGAACTGTCCAGTTCCTTGTAATTTTTTTGGATAATGCTCATAGATTACCAACTTCAGGATTTTTGTTATAATTTGAAGTTAACAAGAAAAAGAGTTAAATAATGATGCATTCTTTTGAAAGATTTAGAAAAATACTTTGGTTTCAACCGTTGTAATTGAATATATCTATAGCAAAATTATAGCAAACAAGAAATTTGATCTTTACAAATTGTAGGCGTGGGTGAAATAACCTAGGAGATACTTAGAAAGTAGATGTTTTTCATTTGAGTGTAGGTATTTGCTAATTTATAAATAGAATTATTCAGCATACAGATCAAAACCAAATAATAAAAATAGCGAAATTTCCAAAAATACTGAATGGGTTGTTGATCTCTTTAATTTGGAAGTTCCTGTTGTCTATATTGTCTTACAAATTTGCTATAGGGAGCCTGCCCCAGTGTACGAGGGATTTTACTTCCTTTCTTCTGACATTGTAAGGCTGACAAGCACCCAGATATGTGTATTTCTTTGTAGTGAGAGTTTCGATGCAAGGTGTGTCTGAGGAAGACCGTGCTAACACTCTTGCTATTCTGCCAATTCTCTGATTTCAAAGGAAATCTAATGGTTTGTTCTTGAATAATCTTAGCAAATCACTAAAATTATAAAAATTCTCTCCCTGATTGACCCCTACTTTAAGTAAAACCGTGAAAACCATGGAAATTTCTTTTGTAATGGAGGATTCTCCTCACTCTATTTTAAACCTTGAATTTACAGACTTAGACTTAATCACCGTTAATGGCCATATTATTTATTAGTAATATCAAATAACACAGAAACATGTCAACTTGCCATTATACAGCATTCAGCCTTTGCTTTCTTCAAACATTTCCTATGGAGACTGAACATATTTTAATAACATTGGAGTCCTCTGACTGCAAGTGCTGGTGTTTGAAAATTACATTCTGGACTCGGTAGCTATGTTTTTGCCATATTTCCTTCCTTCTTTCAAGGCAGGTGTTTTTCCCCCTTTCTCTAAATAGGCATCTGGTGGCAAGTGATTGATCCAGGAAGAAGCTGTGTAGACACTCAGATGAATTTCTAAAAATAGTTGTTTTCATTTTTTAAAAGTCACATTTAGGTTTTGTAGAGAAAAGCATAGAAGACCCTGGTGAGAATTGCCTTTCCTTCCTATTGTACCTTATTCTCATCATATCTGTGTTTGGGTTGTTGAAAAAAAAAATTGAGATTTAAATTCTAGGTGTAAAGTTTTCTAGCTCTTTTCTGGGTTAAAAGAGATGATTAAAAATTACTGTACTTTACTGTTATCAACCTCCACAATTTCCACATTCCACCTCTTCTTCCTATTTTCTCTCATCTCACCATCTGTTCTGCAGACCCCATTTTCTCATGTCTCAGTCTCATGTCTCCAAAAAAAGTACCATCAGTAAGACTTGATAGCTGGTTGGATGTGGAAGAAGAGAATTGTAGATAACATAGAGATTATAAATCCGAGATACTGGAAGCATGGTGGTACCCTCCATAGAAATATGGTCATTAGGAATAGGAATGGAATTCTGTTTTGGAAATGTTGAGTCTCAGATCCCCAGGGAACTCTTAAGCTTGTGCTGCCTCATAGACAGTTGGTGATATTGGCCCAGAGCTCTGCAGAAAGGTTAAGACTGGGTAGTCACTTGAAGTCATCTTCATAGAGATTACAGAACCCATGAGTGCTAATGAGATCATTGGGGAAGGGAGGGGAGGGAGAGAATATGTGTCATATAAAGGAGAAAGCAAGAAATTCAAAGGTTTATTATGGCCACTTGTAATTTTATATTAAAAAGTTATGGAGACATGATGGGTAAGATATGTATACAGAACATCTAAGCTTAAACCTTTCATTCCAAACCCAGATAGCATTATTTTGTTGAGATTACCACCCAAACTTCCTCCTGCTTTTCCAGTCTAATTTTGTATTCCTCGCATTCTCTATTCCTGTCAAACCAGACTATTTTTGTGCACAAGTGCCCTTGTACAGGTCATTGACTCTTCCATCCAAGGCTGGAAAGGATTGCAGCAGCCATCTGCTCTAACTCTTCCATGTTACAGATGAGGAGACTAAGGCCCAGGGAGGATAAGTGACTGCTCACCCTTTCTGCAAGGCAGGCCCTTCTCAGTCCTGCTTTTTTGAATCCCTGGCTGCCTTTAAAGGCCAGCTCCCATACTACCTTCCACTGGAGGCCTGCTCTGATCCTCCCCAATAGAAAATAAGCCCCTTGAGGTCTGGGAATGTTAAGTTCTTGTCTTTGTCCGGCCTAATATAATATCTCACCTTTAATAGGTACTTAATAAATGTTAGTTGAATCAAATTACCCTTAGTATAATCCTAATTGCAGCCGGTTTAACAGGAGCTGTAATTCAGCCTTCTTCCCTTGCCAGCCATTTTTCCTCATCCTGCCAGAAATTGGGTTTTAAATTAAACAGATCTCTTCAGAAGAGTTTTTTCCAAATTCATTGCTTTATCCCAGGAGGAGAGGAGTAAAGAACTTCCTTAACGCAGGTGAAGTAAAATTCTGTGAATTGATGGGGGCGGAGGAGAAAGGAGGAGAAGCCCAGTTGATCTTTGTACTTTGGATTGGCGTAGTAAACAACAAGTTTGGTGCCGTTTCATTTTGCATTATTCTTTATTTTTCAGATTTTACTAAAGACTTACCAGTAGAGATTTACAGAGGCAAAACTAAAGCACAAAGTATTCAAAAAAGTTTTCTCTTCAAGGTTTCCTCCTGACTTGAACTAGGAGACAACTTAGTGGTTTTTTTTGGGAAAAAAAATCCATCTGAAAGAGTTGATTTCACTAATGTTCCCAGAACAGGAAGGGAGTCTCTAGGAACCCCTACTCCCCCCACCCAAATCTCCTAAGGAAGGCAGCCATGTTGCACATAATACAGCAGGACTTAGAAAATGCCAAAGTGCAGAGAGCATTAGATCTCCTTATTATTATCTGAAGTCTGTGACAGGACTGTGTTCCCGATTTCCAGCTTTCTCTTACTTCAGCCTCCCCTTTTCTTTGCTTCCTTTGTGTGGGATGGCTGAACTCAGGCATTCAACAAGCATTCAGCTTGGTCCAGCCAACATTCATTAAGTGTCCTCTGTATGCAAGACCTTGGGATTACAGGGACAAAGAACAAAGTATTTGCCTCTTCCATGAGAAGGTTGCAACATTTATAAAGATAAGTAAATACAACGAAGACTATTTTAGGATAGAGGAAGCATAATTGAGAGATTGGACTTAGAGGAGGAAATATCTTCAGAACTAAACCTTAAAGATGATCAGAAGGCTGAGGTGTAGAGAGAATTAATGGGATTTGGGGAGGTGGAGGGAGGTTTTTATTGTGTGAGATCATAGAGAGGCAGGATATAGAATGTAATATTTAGGGAATAGCTTCTTGTTCAGTTTGGAGAGTGATATGAAGGAAAATTTAAACCAAATTGTAGGACTTAAAAAAACCAGCCTGATGAGTTTTTATTTTATACTGGAGGCAATAGGGAGCCTGTGCAGTTTTTTAAGCAGAGAAACATGATCAGATATGTACCTTAGAAAGATTATTTTCACTTGTATAGAATACAGATTGGAGAGGGGAGGGAGTGGATGGAGGGAACCCATCTGAGAGGCAGTCGCAATGCTCTAGGTGATGAGAACTTGAACTAGAGTTTTAGAAATGGCAGCATAGAGAAGATGGATGTGAGAGGTGTGGTGGAAACAGATTTGACAAGACTTAGCAAGTGATCAGACGTGGGAGTGGGGAGGTTGGGACAACAGTAGTGCCCCCCTGCAGAAATAAGTTTGGAGAAGGGGTGGGTTTTGGAGGAGAAGATTGGGTTTTAGACTTGTTGAATTTGTGGTGCCAGTAGTACTCCTTATTTCTAAGAATAGCATACTCAGAGGGGGAAAGCGTGCAAACAGCATGAAATAGTGTATAATTACATTAAATCAAATGGGTCATATCGTGTGGGCTGGAGGAGGTGAGACAGAAGCATCCTAGGGGGTTGGGAGTAGTCAAAGAAAGCATTTTGGAGGAGGGTACCACTTGAGCAGGTCCCGGAAGATAAGTAGAATTCAAATAGGCAGTCAGACTCAGTCAGTCAGTCCTTTCTTAATAGTCAGTCACTATGCTGAGCATTGGGGATACAAGCACAAAGCATGCAGTCTTGGGAGAGGGCAGCTCAAGTCGTGGTAGTATTTGAAGATGTGGTATTGATCAAATTTATTGAGTCAAGGAGCATTTATTGTGCTCTTCCTGTGTACCAGGCTCTGTAGTAAGCACTAGTGGAAACAAAGGAAAGCAAAAGATAGTCCTTGCTTTTGGTGAGGGGGAGACAGCATGCAGACAGCCATGGACAGACAAGATATGCATGGGACAGACTGAAGATAATCTGCAGTAGGCAGCCGCCAGCATCAATAGGGCATCGGGAAGAGCTTGTGGAAGGCAGGGTTTCACCCAGGGCAGGTCTTGAAGGAAGCCAGGGGAGGCAGGAGGCAGAGATGACGAGACAGAGCATTCCAGGGATGGTGGGCAGCCAATTAAAAGGCCAGGAATCAGGAGATGGTGCCTGTCATATGTGAGCAAAGAGGTCCGGGTCAGTGGATCACAGAACATGTGGAGGATGGTAAGGTGTAAGGAGATTAGAAAGGTAGGAAAGGGGCAGATCCTTCAAGAGCCAAATAGGGGATTTTCTGTCTTATCCAGAAGGTGATAGAGCTCCACCATAGCTGATTGAATAGAGGGCTGATATGGTCAGATCAGTGCTTTAGGAAGATCGTTTTTCCAGCTGAGTGGAGAGTGACCTGAAATGAATGAGACTTTGAGTCAGGCCGACCAACCAAAAGACTCTTGCAAGAGTCTAGGTGTAGGATTGTGAGGATCAGTACCAGGGTATGACAGTGTCAAAAGAGAGGGGGACATTAAGAAAGGCTGCAAAGGTAAAATCAAGAGGACTTAACAAAAAATTCAGTGTAAAGGGGTGATGAGGAATCAAGGCTCATACACCTAGATGGTGAGGCTGAGTGAGATGATGATGGTACTTTGGATCCTCACAGGCAGTGGGGGGGACAGGAGAAAGTCTGCCTGAGTGGCACCGAGGGTTCATATAGGGTAAGAGAGGAAGATAAGATTGATAAAGAGAGTGGAGTGAGATCTTCAAAAGCCTTTCCCACGAGTTTGGGCTTTTCCCTGTAAGCAACAGAGAGCCATGCTGGTTTCTTGAACAAGAAAATAAGAGTTTAGGAAGATTATTCTGTCAGCAAATGAAGGATGGATTAGAGAGGGAGAGACAGTAGGTAGGTGTCACTTAATGTGGACCTGGAGCCAAGTGAGAATTATGGGGGTAATAGGAAATAGTCTTTCGCAAATGGTCTGGGGACCCATGTTGGAGATTCCTTTTCTCATATATGGCCACCCTAGGCTGCATCCAGGACACGACTCTTATGGGAATTGGGGATATAACTCTGTTGCTATTTCTGAGCCCAGTGACCTCTGATTTCTGCTAATGAGTCAGCAGCATTGAGAGCTTCTGGTGAGATCATGTTGTTGATCTGAATCTCTCTGTGGGGCAAGTTACTCTACTGACCTTTATGGCTCTTGGTTGGCTACTGGTTATGGTAGTCTCTGCGGGGCATTGCTGCCTGCTCCCATATTCTGGACTCATCTTTTCAGGATTAGCAGCTAGGTCATCTTAGTTGTGGTTTACTAGGTAATAGGGCTGTACACATTACATTTTCAAGGCATTCTGACAGCTTTTTATCGTAGCTATCACACCCAACTATCTATCAAAAGTCATGAGTATAGCCAGGAGTGGGTCAAAACAAATTTATAAATAAAGCAACAAAAATGAATTGTAAGCACCTGAAATAACTCAAAGTACTTTGACTGGATCTCTCTCCTTTGCCCTTAGAATCTTAGATTTAGAGCTGGAAGGGTCACCTTGTCTCACTTTATCATTTTGTAGATAAGAAAACTGACCCCCCCTAGAGAAGCTATGCAACTTACCCAAGGTCACATCAATCAATCATTCCATTAGCAAGCAAATATTTTTTAAGTTCTCACTGTGTTATTAAGCTTACTTATAAAGTGCTTACTATCAAAAGAGATATTTGTCCCAATGCCTGGCATATAAAAGGTACTTGCTAAATGCCTGTTCCCTTCTCTCTCTTTCCCCTCCTGTGTGCCAGTGTATCAGCAAGCACCCTAGCATACCTAGGGCAGCTGCTAGCACAGGTTCTTAGATCTGATTTTCTAAAGGAAAACAACTCAAAATGGGTTAACAATCTTACTTTAATCAATCAAACATATATCATTTACCTAGTTCAGAAGAAAAAAGTCAGCACCCTGAACTTCAGAGAATACAAACAGAAGTTACAAGCAGACAAAGAATAACAGATCAGCAGATGGGCTTTCAGCCGTCTGAACATTACATCCATACCTAGTCAGTTACCAGAGAGGGAAGCACCAACATCTGAGTTTTCAGAGCCAGGGGGTTCAACGGCTTCCCAGAGTCTCATCTGGCCAAATCACACAACTCTTTCCAAAGTGAGCCCAAAGCAAAACCTCACATCAGGGTACATATAGCCTTCTCCTGGCTTAGAGAATGTCACAGCCCTGTTGACCCACTGCCCAATCACAGAGTAATAAGGCGTGGGCATTCCTGAAGAACAAGCCTCCCGCCACAGGCTCCATGTCATCACATTCAGCCTATTAGGGGGCAGAGTATACTTTCTTTTTTTTCTTTTTTTTTTTTTTTTAGAGGGCAGTTGGGGTTAATTGACTTGCCCAAGGTCACACGACTAGTTTTTGTGTTAAGTGTCTGAGACCGGATTGAACTCAGGTCCTCCTGACTCCAGGGCTGGTGCTCTATTCACTGTGCCACCTAGCCACCCCCAGAGTATACTTTCAAATCAGGGAAGGTTCTCAGAGCCACTTAAGCCTATCAAAGGGCCTAGGGGCAGGGAAGATCTTCAGATTTCCATAACAGCAAGACACCTTGCTAACCATTGGGCATACTCCCCCTAACCCTTATCTCCTCAAAAAAACAAAATGAGACCCTGCTCTGAAGGACCTGAAAATCAAATTGGGAGAACTACAAGTATATATGTGTGTGTGGGTGTAGGTGTGTATATATAAAACTACAAGTATATAAATATGAGAGAAAGCAAGGCTCTGACACTTATTAGCCATATTATCCTCAGTTATTCCCGATTCTTCACTCTCACCATAAGTGTCCAGGTCCCACATCTTGTCATTTCCTTTGTCTGCAGCATCTTTCAGCTTGTCCTCTTTGTTCCCCTCAGTTACCACTCTTGTTCAGCCCTCTATCACCTCCTGCCCAGTTTACTTTAATAGCCTCCTAATTGGTCTCTCTGCCTGAAACCTCTCTTTGATCTAGCCCATCCACTAAGCAGTGACTTTCCTAAAGTGCAGGACTCTAGCTGTGTCTTCTACGCCGTCAATTTCAACAGCTTCTGGTTACTGGTAGGATTTTATGTAAACCCCTCTCTTTGGCTTTCCTTTTTTTTTGTTTTCACATAAGACACTTCCATATTAGCCATATTGAGGAGAAACAAGGCACACACACACCAAAAAGGCACGAGAAAAATAATGGAAAAAGTATGCTTCATTCTTCATTCAGCATTTACCAGTTCTCTTGGAAGTGGATAACATTTTTCATCACGAATCCTTTGGAAATGCCTTGAATCATTGTCTTGATTGGAGTAGCTGAGTCTTTCACAATTGATCATACAATGTGGCTTTTACTGTGTAACGTGTTCTCCCCCTTCTGCTCACTTCCCTTTGCGTGAGTTCGGGTAAGTCTTCCCGGGTTTTTCCGACACCATCCTACTCCTCAATTCTTATAGCACATTAGTATTCCATCACAACCATAAAGCACGATTTGTTTAGCCGTTCCTAAATTGATGGGCATCCCCTCAGTTTCCAATTCCTTGCTGTCACAAAAAGAGCTGCTATAAATATTTTTGTATCTATATAGCTTTTTTTCCCTTTTCTTTAATTTCTTTGGGATACAGACTGCAGTGGTACTGCTAGGTCAAAGGACATGCTCAGTTTAATAGCCTTTTGAGGGTAGTCTCAAATTCTTCTCCAGAATGGTTGTGCCAGTTCACAACTCTACCAACCGGGCATTAGTGGCACACTTTTTCCACATCCTCTCCAGCTTGTTTGATCATTTTCCTTTTTTTGTCACGTTAACCATTCTGGTACCTATGAGGTGATAATTTGCATTTCTTTAATCAATAGTGATTTAGAGTATTTTTTCATGTGACTTTGGGTAGCTTTGATTTCTTCATGTGAAAACTGCCCGTTCATATACTTTGACCATTTATCAACTGGAGATCGGTTTGGCTTTTAAAGCTCTTTACATCCTAACCCTTTAAGAAGACCCTTCCAGTCTCTTAAAAATTTTGTTCTAACATATTGCTGTCTCCTTCCCCTTCCACCCCCCCCCTTACTATTTCTTACCCCCAACACTCCTTCTCGGTGTCTTTGTCCTGGCTGTCCTTTATGCTTAAAATATTCTCTCTCCTAATTTTTGCTTCTTAGAATCCCTGGTTTCCTTTAAGACCCAATCAAGAGTCACTTCTTTTAGGAAGCATTCTACTAGTCTCCCCCATCTGCTGATTTCTTTCCTTCAAAACCTATCTTCCATCAACTTCCATACACCAGGATATGTTCATGTTGTCTCCCTCAGTTTTTTTATTTAACTTTTTACTTCTGATATCTTGCAAAATGCCCTGAACCTCACCAACCAAGCACTTAAGAAATTAACATATTCATAAAGTTCATTTATTTTTTCTTTTTGGAAGGGGGAAGGTAGGGCAGTTGGGGTTAAGTGAATTGCCCAAGGTCACATGGCTAGTGTTTGTGTTAAGTGTCTGAGGCCGGATTTGAACTCAGGTCCTCGTGACTCCAGGGCCGGTGCTCCCTATTCACTGTGCCACCTAACCGCCCCCACATAAAATTCATTTTTATGTGTATTAGTCAAGAGGTAGACAGTTCATTGGACAGCTGTAGTTAGGTTACATGTCAGAATGAAAAGCTGGTATTAAAAATCCTCATCTTTTGCAGATTCACCAAATATACTTGAGCTATTCAGAAAATATAGAAATCCAGGTTCCAATTAGATATGCCTTCAGCATGAAGTATTCTACTCAGGAGCATCTATTCTTCATCAAAAATGTATAGGGGGAAGGGATGAAAAGTTTCACTATTTCTCCCTCATTGACAGATGTTTCACCTTTAAGGTTATATGATTATCTGACTTAATAATGTCCTGTCAAGATATTTTGCCCTGAAATGAATTTAGGTTTTCTATACTATATGTGTGCTCAGTTTTACTCAAGCCATTTATAAGAAAATTATCAAGTTTTAACATACTTCACTAGTATAAAAAAAAATCCCATTAAGGTTAGAAAATTTTAGAAAGGTTCTTTGATTCAAAAACAAAAACAAAACAAAAGCCGGTCTCCAGAAATGAGAATAATGTAGTTAGGACAGCAGATATAAATGGAAGTGGGGAGAGGAGGAAATCAGAGGTTAACAGTGAAATAAAAATTCACAGGTAAGCAAAGCATTCCCCATTAATGTTAAGCACACAGCTCATAAAACAAGGCATGTTAACGCTCCCTTGATATACATATTATTATCCATAGAGTGAAAGTACTTGCTTTTAGCTGTGCTACAGACGCCATATTAAAAAAATATTATGAGATGCCACATTTGGTTCTCTGATCACCTACCTTCCATCTCCAGAAAATAGAGCAGCATGCCTATGGTATCAAACACCCTTGATATCTGATAATTATGTTGAAACAGTGTCAGATTTTAAATTTTCCACTACCAATTTTATTTTCAAAACAATTTTTCCTATTCTTGTTCTTAGGAAAGTGGGAGTTAGGCACAGGCACCAGAGGGATAGTGAAGAGAAAGTCATTCCAACATGAAATGGCACCCGTTTCCACAGAGATGCATATCTGACCATTTGTTTAAATACTTCTTTGGCCCCTCTCTCTAGAATAGCATTAGTTTGCAAACTAACAATTCAGCCATATTTTAAGCAACCATTTACTCTCCTGTTTAATAGAAGGAAAAAAAAAAACCAGTTACCATAGCAACTCACACATCATGTAGTAGTTAGGGAGTACCTAAAATCGCCAAACTATGTTCCTGCCAGTGTTTTCTTTGGGAGATGCGTAATAATAAACACAGATATGCTTCTTCCCCTTATTCAACATTTCCTTTAATTGTTTATTCTTCACCGTTGCCAACTTTCTTCCATCTAGTCATGCAAAAGAAGTTTTTCAATAAAAAATGATAAAGAGACAAAGGGAAAAAATGCTGATTAGATAACAATATAGAAAGCCACACATAATCTTATGAGTTGAGAAAATACTCAGACTGGGTTTAAGCAAAATTAAACAAATAGAATAAATAACACGGTTAAAAACTAGTATCAAATGTCCTTAAAACACATCTAAAAGGATTTGCTGGAAGAGAGAAAGGTTGCTGAAAAATCTGGGCAAGCTGTTTTCTAACTAATCAGATCCATGTGTTCATAGAACGTTGAATCTAGAAGTCACCTGAGACCTGTCTGTCGTGTCCAGTGCCCACATTTTTCAGATTAGGAAACTGAAGTCTAGTGACTTGCTTAGTGTCACACAGGAAGTGACAAAACCAGAAGCTGACCTTTTAAAGCTGCCCTCCTCCCCCCTTTCCGCCTGGAATTTTACTGATTACTTAAGGGGAGATACTTTTATAGGTTCGTGTTGGGTAATATACACTAACTTGAGAATTTGGTGCTTCTTGAACATTCATTCATTAAGCAAATGTCTGTTACATAATTTATATAAATAAATATTATATAACTGCCAACTGGAGGTAAGGCATCGTGCCTTATCTTTTTGGGCTGTAAAACAACACAACAGACCTTAATGTACAGGAGTTTGTAGGGCAGATAAAATGTGTACACAAATAATTGCAGTGGAAGGCAGAATTTTAGTTGCATGACCCATGAGTTTACAGAAATAACTCATTTGTTTTCATTCAGTAAGGTAGCCTCAGTCCCTGGAACAAGGAGGATGGGAACTGAAGGGGAGGAACAGGGTTAATCAACTCAGTTCGGGAGCTCTAGCCCGAGGTTAAATTGTCTTGATTGGTAAGGGACTGAATATGCACCAATTCAGCTGGCCTGTCATCTCCAGCCATCTCTAGACCATCAGGCTTCACACCCCATCCAGCTTTCTGTCATGGCAATATTGCCATTATCACTCACCTGCAAACTTGTATCCCCTCACCCCCCTTTCTCTTAAAACGGTGGTTCTCAACCTTCCTAATGCCTCAACCCTTTAATACAGTTCCTCATGTTGTGGTGAACCCCAACCATAAAATTATTTTCGGTACTACTTCATAACCGTAATTTTGCAATGTAAATATCTGATATGCAGGATGTATTTTCATTGTTACAAATTGAACATAACCCACAGTTTGAGAACCTCTGTCTTAAAAATTAAATCAACCTGGGGCAGCTAGGTGGCGCAGTGAATAGAGTACCAGCCCTGGAGTCAGGAGGACCCGAGTTCAAATGTGACCTCAGGCACTTCATGCGCGCGCACGCACACACACACACACACACACACACACACACACACACACACACACACACACACAAGCTGTGTGACCTTGGGCAAGTTGCTTAACCCCAACTGTCCTACCTTCCCCCTCCAAAAAGAAAAAAAAAATTAAATCGGCCTTATCATACTGACTTCCCTGTGCATCAGCTTACTATTCTGGGACTCCTCAGACACTCCCTTCCCTGGCCCTTCCTCCCATGTTTATGCTCTACCCCCTGCACCTGTTTGGATGAATGTAAGCTCTTTGAGGTTAGGAACTGTCTCACTTTTTTATTTGTCTTCCTAGCACGTAAAACATGCTTGGCACATAATAAATGCTTTTTAATTCATTTATTAAGCAACTGTTATGTGCCAACCTCTGTGCTAAGCCCTGCCGACAAAGAGAGAAAAATGTAATGGTCCTTATCCTCAGGAAGCTTATGTTCTATTGGAAAGAATGGGGGAAAGAAAGAAACAAGGAAAATATTCATCATGATTATGAAGTTACATTTTTAAAATGTTTAGAATATATAATTTGCCTCATTTTCTCTCCATCAGAGGCTAAACTTTATTGCCAGTAATCTCACAGAATTTGAGAGTTAAAGGGATATATGAAAGTAATCCCCACTATAACTCATCTGACAAGTGGTTGTGTAGCCTTTGCTCAAAGACCTCCAAAGAGGTCAGTAATAACTCATATTTAGGTACTACTTTAAAGTTAACAAAATATTTTGTCTTCAACAGCCCTAGGAGAAAAATAAGTGCAAATGTTGTTATCCCATTATTAGCGATGTGAAAACTGAAGCACAAAGAAGCTATTAAGGAAGGAAACAAGCATTGTTCACCACTTACTATGTGCCAGACACCTGGGAGATAGATGTCATTGTTATCCCCATTTTATAGTTAGAGAAACTGATGCAAACAGTTGTAGTAACTTTCCCAAGGTCACACAGCCAGCAAGTGCCCAGCATTCCATCTGCCTTTATCTGTTACAACACTTAGTTTGCTCTAATGAAATAGTAGTTAAATATAGATATATGAATATACAACCCACTTCAAAGTTTGAAAAATGCTCATATCAATTATCTGATTATTTATGGAATTTCTCCCTCATTTTCAAGAACAGATATAGACTGGATTCTTATTTTTTTAAAAAACTTTTTTATTTCCCTTTAATTTAGAAATTTTTGAGCTTACTTTCTTTTAATCTAAAAACTCCACCCTACATTCATTTAGATATGTCTCAAAAGACCATGTTGGTTGTCATTTTTTCTAGATTGTTGTTTTTTTTTTTTAGTAAGCTTTAATGTTCAAGATTTCTATACTTGAAGGGAAGGTTAGATAAAATAATTTTTAAATGATTTTATGGCAATAGTTTTGTATTTAAAATATCTCTCTAATTAACATTGTGACTAATTTGTCATCCAGGTGAATATCCAGCCTTCAGAGTGGCATCGCTCAATCCTGCTTCCACAGTCCTGGTTCGGATTTATGAATAGAACATACCATGCCGTGTTACAGGTATTTGAATATCTGGGGTGCTTTGTACGTAGGGGGAGTGATACTTTCAAATTCTAGTTCACATATTTTAAACAGCTCTCAGTTGGAAAACTAATTTTGTCAGAAATGTAATGATTCTTTTGAGTCAAGATGTATTGAGCACGTTGCTTAGTATCACACAGGAAATGACAAAAACAGAACTTTTAAACCTGCCCTTCTCCTTTCTTTCCCCCTGGAATTTTACTGATTTTTTAAGGTGAGATACTTTTATAGGTTCGTGTTGGGTAATATGTACTAATTTGAGGATTTGGTGCCTTTGAATGTTCATTCAAGGAGATCCGAAGTAAAGAGCATGGGGTTTATATCTGTGCTCCAACACTTTCTGGTTGTGTGATTGTTGGGCAAGGCATTGAATACAGATCAGACTCAGTCTTGTCATCTACGAGATGGAGAATGTAGTACTCCAGAAAAAGCAGCATGGTGTCATAGCGGAGAGGGTACTAGCCATTTGGGAAGAGGAAGATGTTTCAAGTCCTGTCTCTGAAGCATAATATCATGACCAGGAGTAAAAATCACAGTTATTCTTTCAGTGCCCTATGCAAATCTTTTTTAAGACGTATATAAGTTTCAAGGAGTTGCTGAACTGTATCAGTGGATGGATTTGCCATTCCTGGACTTTTCCACACTGATGAAAAAATAAGTCTAGTCTACACATTTCCTCCTAAAAACTTGTGTCACCTGTCTGAAGGTTATTTTGAAGTAATTGCTTGTATGAACTGAAATGCGCTATTTAAGAAATACCACTACCAGGTCTGTTTCTAAAGATGATTAGGGAAAAAGGAAAAGAACTTATATATGTTTGTAGCAGCTCTCTTTGTGGTAGCAAAGAAATAGAATTCGCAGGGATGCCCATCAATTGGAGAATGGCTGAATAGGTTGTGGTATATGATTATGGTATATGCCATAAGAAATGGTGAGCTCACTGATCTTAGAAAAACATGTAAAGACTTGAATGAAATAATGAAGAACAAAATGAGCAGAACCAAGGGAATATTGTTGTATATAGTAACAGCAAAATTGTTTTAAAAATGAGTTTGAGTGAATAAGTCATTTTGATTATTATAAATACCCAAATTAAAAAAACAAAAACAAAAAAATAAAAGTAAATACCCAAATTAACTATAAAGGACATATGAAGAAAGAAGCTCTCGGCATCCAGAGAAAGAACTGATAAATAGCAGTATGTATAGAATAGTTTCTCTCTCTCTCTCTCTCTCTCTCTCTCTCACACACACACACCACACACACACACACACACACACACACACACACACACACGCGCAGAGTATCTAATGGTAGGAGGGAAGAATAAGAAAGAAATTTACACGGTAATTTTATTATCTATTTAAAAGGAATATCAAGTTGTACATTGATAATTTCATATGCAGTCATCTTTTATTATACGGTGTTGTGGAAATGCTTGTTTTATTCCATAAATTAAAACTAAAATAAAAAGAGTAAATGTGAGTTATTTTTCTAAGAACAATTTTCAGATTTTTTTCAATTACACCTCTGAGTCAGTCTGGGTGGGAAGCTTTTTTTTTAACCAGTGCTACAAAGTCAAAAACTCCTCATTAGCAGGATTTGAATATAAGGCTTCCTGACCATCCCTCTATAACTTAGTAGACATTTTAGTAGAGTTGCAGTTTAAAAAACCTTGCCCTCTCGCCAGTCTGAGGATGAGCATCTCTGAACATATCTCAGCTGAATTTTTAGTCATCAAAGCTGCTCTCATGGCCCTCATCTGAATTATCTCCTACTTGGTAGAACATCTTAGAGGTATTCTCTGGTACTGCCCACATGATCCCAAGGATGTCTTTCTCATCTAAGGTGAGACACTGGAATAGGGCTTTAGTGGAGGTCTCCGATGAGGCTTTAAAAAAAAAAATTGAATTTTTCATTGAATTCAGAACCGGCGATAGTGTGCTAGGCTTTGTAATTTTTATTCATAAAGGAAGTCATTGTTATAAAAGAAATTGGAATACTGTTCATCTAGTGCAAGGGAAAAACAAAACAAAAGTACTTGATCCTTTCCCCTGCTTTAAACTTGAGAGTGGGAGAGAGTTTAAAAGGAGTCTTTGTGTTACTTGTATGGACTACAGAGTTACGGAGTTCTAGCAAGTAGGAGATGGGCAGTAGAAATAAATGCTTTGCTTTAAAATTAGAGAAACAGAGTGACTCCTAAATTTAACTTCTGCAGACCTTTCCCAGTCCTCCTTCATCTTAGTGCCTTCCCCAAGAGGTTATCTCCACTTGATCTCGTATATAGCTTGTCTGCGTGTTGTCTCCCCTATTAGACTGGGAGCTCTTGAGAGCAGGGACTCTCTTTTAGCTTTCCTTATATCCCTGGCACCCAGTAGATGCTTAATAAATGCTTCTTGAGTGACTAAATGTAAAGCATGGTACTTTCAAGTGAGGTTTCACTGGAAAGCTCACTATTTCTTGCCTGGAAGTAACCGAGAACTCTTATCACTGCTCTGTGTTACATCACTCCAAGATCTGTTTAAATCCCATTCCCAAGCCCAGCGCCTCTCATAATACCTTTTGAAGAAATGGGTGTCCTGGTCAATAGGGAGATAAAAAATAGGCTGTGCTTCATTTAATACTCTAGAGATAGGGAATTGAGCGTGTCAAGTTGTGTAGCTTATACCCTTAATCCTCCTCTGTTCTTTCCCTCACCCCCCCCCTTTACTTAGTTGAGGAAGGATAGTAGATGTAGCTTGTAGATAGAGACCATCAGTATCTGGGAGCATTCTCTTGTGGAGCTCAATAAGTATGTTTTGATTGGAAGTTCTAGAAAGATTACCTGTTAACCCTTAGCCATTCTTGAGGCACTCATTAGAGAAAATAATCTAATATCAGTTTTATAATGTTTTTTCCCTATCCTTGAGTGAACAATGTTTATTTCCCTCTTTGTGAACCTAATTGCTTCTGGGAAAGAGCATTTTGAAATGAATGCCAGTGAAAATGGCTCTCTGTTGATTTTCATTCCCTTGTCATTTAGTGGGTGATAGCTTTGGATCATTAGTGAAGTATTCTTTATAGTAGCTTTTTTTTTTTTTTTACTCCCAAATAAAGCTCTATTTATAGAGGATCAAAGAGTTTATCAGGGTAATTAATGACCATTGCCCCCTTGTGCCTTAGTTTGAAGGTTTTCATAAGTCCAGTTATTGAAAAATACCATGATCCATTTGTCACCTTTTGGGTAATGAGCTCCTCTAAATTAATTAGGCTACTGCTCAGGAAACAGAGTTATTGCATTGTTGGGTTTATGTTTGAAGCTTTTTTTTTTTAATGTTTTCTAGGACTCATGAAGATTTGTATCTTATTGGTACAGAGTTTGAGAGCTATGGGTTGCCTCAGTACTGTGATCAGGCATCAGAGGAGGATTTTTAGTGGATAAAGGACTTATTTAATTAAAAAATATGAAACATTAATAATAACACATGATCTTAACATATAATAAATGCTTATTGATTGATCGAAGGAAATCTTTCATTCTCTACTAAAACGTAGCCTGCTAGCTGTTAGATTCTGTCATTACCCTAGAACATTTGTGTCAGAGTCAAGTAGAAAGGGGGACATTAATCCATGCATGAGGATCTCTGCAGACCACACATTGACTTAAGAAGGCCATATTTAGCATTATCTATGTTCTAAAGTATTTTAATTTATTTCATTTAATGTTTCCCAATTACATTTTAATCTGGGTTAGGCTACACTCCATGTTTGACACTGTGCCCTAAACCAGCGGCTCTTAACTTGTGGGTCACGACCCCCTTGGGGGTTTACACCCTTTCACAGGGTATAACGCCATGCACCAGCAGATTCCCAAAGGAATGCTACTGTGAACAGCTTTTAGAGTTCAGATTACAAAATATAGTGAACACTCTGTTTATTCCATTACAAATCAAGACAAACATTAACAATATATCACAATATAATTTTCACAACATTACATTTCATAACATTACATCTTATCACAGAAAATGGCCACACAGTTTTCACTACAGTGGCCACAATATTCAGAACAAGGAACAATAGAATCAAACTTCCACTCATGGGGCAACTCAATCATTAGTCATTCAGTCAATTCACAATAGAATAATCAAACTTCCTCTCATGGGGCAACCAT
>CM053590.1:170691778-170716292 GCA_028646515.1 Pseudochirops corinnae | reverse complement strand
CTGTCTCTGGAATTCTTGCTTATGTACACACCTCAGCCAATCCCCTTCTTCCACATCAACAGGGGCTCAGCCAATCCCCTTCTTCCACATCAACAGGGGAGTTCATGCCTTATTAACAGTGGGACAGCGTTTGCACCTTCCACACTTAGCACTTTAGGTGCTAAGTGCTAAGTATCCTGCTAAACTGATTACTGTTACACAGGGGGTCACCTAAGACCATTGGAAAACACGTATTTCGGATGGTCTTAGGAACCACGTATTTCGGATGGTCTTAGGAACCACAACACCGCTCCTCTATTGGTCTCCAGGCGGGTCTGCGCACATGCAGATATGCCCACATACGAATATTAAAGGGTTGCGGCATTAGGAAGGTTGAGAACCACAGCCCTAGACTATTTTCATGTTATGAATACGTGTTGGGCCTTGTCATATTTCCCTAGACATCTTATTTATCAAGCATGTGTTATTAAATGTTAAAAGTGATAATAATGTTGATGTTAATGGGATTTCAAGCTGAAACTAAATATTAATTTTTTGTCTTCCTTAATCTTTTTTTTAATAACTTCTGTCATGGGTTATTAAATGCTTGTTGATTGGTTGTTTGATACTAGGTTCCTCTTTTTTTTTGAGGGGGGGAGGCAAGCCAGTTGGGATTAAGTGACTTGCTCAAGGTCACACAGTAATTTTAATCTGTAAACTATCCATTCATCATCTAATCAGCTTGCTTTGGTTTAATTATCATTGACAGATGACTCTTACATCTATATAGCTAGTCTTATCCTCTCTTACTGAACTCTAAAGCCACATCACCAGCTCTGTGCTGGACATTTCCACCTGAATGGTGGCCCCAATGGAATTCATTGTCTCTCCTGTTAACCCCACTGCCCTTTCCAAATTTCCTTATTTCTATGGATGACATTACAGCGCTTTTAGTCTTTGACGTTGGAGCTTCAGAATCACTCTTGCCTCTTGCCTCTCTAACCTCTCCCTTATCCCCAGCTTAGAGGCTCAGTGAATCAGACATTGATCCTGGGGTCAGGAAATCCTGAATTCAGATCTGCCCTCAGACACTTCTTGGCCTTGTGGCCTTGGGCCAGTCACTAGACCTGTGCCAAGAACAGTAACACCTATTCCTCAAGATTGTTATGAGAATCAGATGAAATATTTGTGAAGTGCTTAGCATAGTACGTGGCAGAGAGTGACCGCTCAGTAAATTCTCTTTTTCTTCTCATTTCCTCCTCCTTCTCTCACATAATCCGTCAGTTGCTAGACCCTTTAAATCCTACCTCCTCAGCTGTCCTTGCCTCTGACTCTTCTTCACATGGCCATCGTCTTAGTCCACCTCTCACCTCAACTATTGAAGTAGCTTAACTGATCTCCCTGCATCTAGTCTTTTTACTTTATGATTCATCCTCCACAAACCTGCTAAGGTAATATTCTTTTTTTTTTTAAATAATTTTTTCAATTTTTTATCATTTTTTAAAAATTGAATTGTTTATTCACTTTTAGTTTACAAGATTCAGTTCCACAATCCCTTGAGTTTCAGATTTTCTCCCCGCCCTCCACCCCACCCCCCATGGCAGCATGCAATCAAGTACAGGATCTGCAAATAGTCTGGTTGAAGGTGTAATGTTCTTAAGACCCAAATCTGGTTATATTTCCCTGCTCAACAATCCTCAGTGAATTTTTATAACTCAGGCTGGCACTGAAGATTTTTCACAGTCTGACTTGTGTCTATCTTTGCCGGATTTTTTGATATTGTACCTTTTTATGCCCTCTAGTTAACCTAGACTATTTGTTGTCCCCCAGGCTTCCTATTTCGTCTCCTCCCTCCTTGTCTTTGCACTTTAACTTTTTTTTTTTTAGAATGGCCTCATCACCACCCAACTTCTTTCAGGTCTTAGTCATTTTCTGATCTCAACCCCTCTCTCAAGTTGCTGTTTCTTTCTCCCTTCTCAAATTCCTTGGATTTTTATATCTGTGTATATTACACAAAAAAATACAAGCTTCTTGAGAGCAGATGACTTCTTTTTCATGTTTGTATCTCCATTGCCTTATACTCGTTCAATCATTTTAAAGTCATGTCCAACTCTACCTGATCCTAGCTGATAACTCAAGACCTTGTAGGGTCTAGTGAAGGTTTTTTAAGGATGGGACATGTTTAAAGATTGTAGAAAAGGGGCGGCTAGGAGGCGCAGTGCAATAGAACACTGGCCCTGGAGTCAGGAGAACCTGAGTTCAAATATGGCCTCAGACACTTAACACAAAAACTAGCCATGTGACTTGGGCAAGTCACTTAACCCCAATTGCCCTCCAAAAAGCAAAAAAATTTTTAAAAAGATTGAAGGAAAGGAACTATTAGAAAGAAGTTAGGATGCAACAGAGAAATTGAGACAGAGGAAAACTGATTGAGGATGCTGTCTGCTGGAGAAAATTGAGTGAGTGAGAGTGGGGGAGGAGAGGGCAGAAGGACATCAAGTGAACATAGGGGTTGACCTTAGCAAGGAGAAGGGACATCCCTTTGCCAAACTAGGGAAAGATAGGCAAGGGTGGAAGATAATGGCAGAGGGATTTGAGATGAAGAGAGTGTTTCAGTTATGTTTTGTTCTTTCCATTTAGATTGTTACGGTTGTATATGTTGTTTTGCTTTTTTCAGCTTTATATTCTGCATTGTTTTATATAAGTTTTCCTGTGCTTCTGTGAAGTCTTCATATTCATTGTTTTTATGGTATAGTAATATATTACATTATAGTCATGTACTGCTACATTTTTTTATCCATTCCCCAGTTTGATGATAATCTATTTCCACCCAGTTATTTACTACCACAAAAGCATGGATGTATGGGACCTTTCATTCTTCGAAATCTTCTGGATATATTCCTAATGGTGGGATTTCTGTTAAAGAGTACAGACATTTTAGGGAAAACCTAGTTGAATGTTTTCAGCAGTACTCGTCAGTATTTCTGTTTCCCTGTGGTTGCGAGTGATACGGTAATAGGACGTGCATAGGATTTAGTTGAGAAGGTGAAGTAACTATCTCTTACCACTCTTTTTTTTGAAGAGTACCTTTTTGCAATTTTCAACGGATTGAATCTGTCCATAGTATTTGTGACAATGAAAGTATTATCCATAGTATTCGTGACAATGAAAGTATTATTCAGAAGATGAAAGGACTCTTAACAGCAGCCACAGTTGTTTAGAAGTACAAAGTACATTTTAAATGAAACTAACATGTCAAAATTATTGTTATTTAGTCGAGCTGAGGCAAAGTCTAGACTCCCTGTCTCCAAGTACCAAGGATTGCTGTCCTAGAGGACACTCCCTGCTTAGGGGCATTACAATCTTTTTGCAAGCTTGTGTCAGGCATATTTTGTGGTATTGGAGGAGATTATTTTGGCAAACATCTTTTGATACATTTATCTTAGGTCCACAGCGGTTCTCAACCTGTGGGTTATGTTCAATTTAAATATATCCTGCATGTCAGATATTTACATAACTATTCATAGCAGTAGCAAAATTACAGTTATGAAGTAGCAATGAAAATAATTTTATGGTTGGGGGTCGCCACAACATGAGGAACTGTATTAAAGGGTCACGGCATTAGGAAGGTTGAGAACCACTGGCTTAGGAGATACTAATTGTCATTGTACTCTGTTTCCTAGAGCTTGAGTGCTGTGTACTCTAGGCTGAACGCTTTTTTTTTTTTTTACAAAACCCATGTTCTCTGCTTTTCAGTATGCATCTAGCCCATGAGTGCCAAGAATACCCACCAACACTCACCCATTCACTCAATGTGTCATTAGCTCTGCCTCAAGCCTGAGCCAGGGCTACTGTTGTCCAAGGGAGCAACCCTTGGGCATATTTGGCCAGTCCTAATAGAGATTCTGGTGCCAGCCAACACTAGCCACTGAGCAGCGGCCTGCAGAAAGTGCCATAGGAGAGAAGAAAGGTCCAAGGACTAGGCCAAGCAGACCATTAAGACAATGATGACTGCTTTTTCCAGACCCCATTGAAGGCTGCCCCAGGACTCTCTCCCCAGGGATCTTTTAAGTAGTAATGCCTGCCACAGCCTTCATTCCTGCTTCTAGACCAGACTTCTATCATAGTCATCCAAGGGAGTGTCCCTTGTGGCAACCCCGTCCAGCAGCTACCTTTGCCTGTCCTTTGGTTCCTGCCTGCTCAGTAACCATAACTATTGAAGACCCACAAATGAAAGCTCCCATTGCCAAAAAATCCTTACCACTGTCAAATGGTTCAGTGACAGAAACAGATATGGTTTTATCAGTTAAAATGACACGCTTGTACCTCAGCCTTATCTCTCCTCTCCTGTACCCAAACTGGACTACTTGCCATCTGGACCATCAGGCCTTACCATTGTCCTGAAGTCGGACCCTCCTGTAAGCATTGTCTTCCTCTACTAGAACGTGAACATCTTGAGAATAGCATTGTCTTGCTTTTCTCTTTGGGTCACAGTGGGCTTAATTAATTAGTGTTTTTTGTTTGATTCTTTCATTTTAGCCATGGTTATCTTTTTCTTCTGTGTCAACTTGGTGTTTCGATCAATCCTCTTTTTTTATCTTAGGAGGGTTTTAGAGTTTATAGAATTCTTTTCTCAGAACAGACTGTGAGATGTGGTTCATGGAAACATCCATTTTATAAGTGAGGAAACTGATGATTGGTGAGGTCGAGTGACTTGCCCGTGTCCTTGTGTCAATAAATGGTAGACTTAAGACCAAAACTTAGATCTTCCACCATTGCAGAACTAGCCTACATTGATTTGGAAAACATTTACTGAATTCTTCATATCCCTTACATTATTTTATTGAATATGTATTGTTATGTTATATTCTTTTATTGCGTGATTTGTAATTCTCCACCAATAGCCAATAAACATTTATTAAGTGCCTACTGAATGCCAGGCACTGTGCTAAGCAGCAGAACTCCTTTCAATCACTGTTTCCTAGACCCATTCCCCAGTGGTTCAGAATCTCTCACCACCACCCCCTACCCTTGTAAGTCTGTGACTTACAAATAGAAACCCCCCCCCATCTCTAACTCCTGTTGCCTGTTATGCCACTCTTATTAACCTTACTACTGACAGCCACTCCCAAACCCCCAGGTCTTTTCAAGCATTTTCTACTTCTGCCTGCCTCTTCAGCTATGTCTGTGGAACTTCTGATACAGTTAAGAAAGATCCACTCCCTTTAGAACTTTTCCTCTCATACACCTTGCATTTTTCTGTCCTTCCTTGAGACTTCGCTCCTCCTACATAGCACTTCATCCCAGCCTTTCCTTTCCAGTGCTAGTTGTACCCTCTCTCATATCCGCTATTCACTAGTTTCATTGGGAGCTTGCATACTCCTTGCCCAATTCCCATTGCCACTTCTAGACCTTCCCTGTACTACAGTAACTCAATGACCTCTCTTAGGTTCACTCTTTTCAAATGTGTTAACCAGTGTGACTTATCTATCAGCACAGAGGATGCTCTTATCTTCCTTCTCAATGTACTTAGTACCAGCTCTCTGTACAGAAGCATCTCCCTGCACCCTGGGGAACTTCAGTGTACATATTTATGTTCCCTCAGATCCCTGAACCCCATGACCTTCTTCACTCTCCCTCATGTACAGGAAGATGGTCATACTCTTGATATTGCCAGCACTTGCTCATGATCAAGAATTTGTAAGTTCTTTTATCTGATCAGAGCCTATTATTACTCTCTCTCAGTGACTCCTACGTCCGCACCATGACTCACAGATAGCTTCAGTATTTTTTGGGGCATCACTCTTGCTCCGTCTGTATTTTCCTTGGTCTCTTTTCCTGGTCCTCTTCCTTTCTCTATCAGCCTTCAGTCTCCTTTGCGTGTTCATCATCTGTGTCATACCCAGTAACACTGGGATATCCTCCAAGGTAGACATGGTAACTTGAATATCTAACTTCTCTTTGTTGTTGAGTTATTTCTTTGCCAAACCCACAGGTGTGAGTTGTGTTTGCATAAACTGAAATCTAAAAAATTACAGGAACTTTCTTAAAGCATATTGCATTATTCAGTGTGTGATGTTTATCTGCCAAGAACTGAAATAGAAAATAAATGTAGAAATTTTACCTGAATATTCATCCTATCATGGAAGTAATTTGAGCTTTTCTTAAATGCTAAGTCAGCAGGCAGAAACTCTGGCAGATAAGTGTTATTACAGTACTAGAAGGCTAGCCACTAGGGGATGGATTCTTTGTGTGGTGACAACCCATGGATTGAAGAGCACAGATAGGCAAAAGCTGGCCAAAATGTTTCTTGTTTCTTTTATCATTCCCAAAGTAACTTTAATATTTTGAAGTTGATTTTACTTAGTTTTTCCCCCTTCTCACTTCTATGAATGAGATAATATACTATTTTTATAAAAAATTATTGATATTTTCTGTTTTTTCATTGCTTCAATTCCCCCCCTGCATGCCTTTCCATCACAGAGTCATCCCATTTCACAAAGAATGTTTTCAAAAGAAAGAAGAGAAAAAAACACAAGTAAAAATGATCAGTATATGAAAAAAAATCTGAAAATATATTCAGTGTTTTGCTTATGTGGACCTATACAAAGGAGTTGGGGTAGATGCCCCCTTATCTTACTTTTATGGGGTAGAGAGAATAAACTACCAAAGGATATTTAAAATAGAAAGCTAATATTTGTGAGAGTTCGTTTTTCCTGTCTTTGATTGCCTGTTCCAAGGGATAGAGGAATGTCTTTATGATACCGGATGAGAAAGATTATAGTTCTTAATATGTAGGGATGAAGACTGAAAGATGATATTCATGGAAATGTACAAAATCACGAAGGACATGGATAGAATATTCAGTAAATCACAAAATCCTAGAAATTGAGGGCATCCTTGAAAATTAATGGAAATAATTTAAGGGAAATAAGAGTTACTACTACATTACCAAGTCAGGTAGTACGCTTTTGGAACAGACTACCCGCAGTAATATTGCAGAAATAGTTTCAGGGAAGGATTAGATATGTTAAAGCATGATACTTTCACAGTGCTCTCTGAAAGGAAAGTATGCATATTTGGAGAACGCTCTTAACCTTTTGACATTGATTTCATGTTGAGGAAACTGCTTTCTTTCTGAGTGTCTCTCCAGGCCACTGTCATCTCAAATACTGAAGGGCAACCATTCTGGAAAACAATTTGGAATTGCCCTGAAAGGTGTGAATACCCTGTGAAAAGCCTGTGAATACCCTTTAACCCAGCAATACCACTACAAAGTCTGTATCCCAAAGGGGTCAAAGAACAGAGGAAAGAACTTACTTGTATAAAAGTATTTATTGCTGCTCTTTTTATGGTGACAAAGAATTGGAAACTGAGGGGATACCCATCGATTGAGGAATGGCCGAACATACAATAGGATTGTGATGGAATACTATTGTGCTGTAAGAAATGAGGAGCATAATAGTTTCACAGAAACCTAGGAAGACTTAGATGAACTCAAGTGAAGTGAAGTGAGCAGAACCAGAACATTATACACAGTATATACAATACACATTATATACATGCTGTTATACACAGTAATAGCAGTATTGTAAAGATGGTCAACTGTGAAAAACCTAGCTACTCTGATCAAGATAATGTTCCAAGACAGTTCCAAAGGATCCGTTATGAAAAATGCTATCCATCTCCAGAGAGGGAACTGATGAACTCTGAGTGCAGATTGAAGTATACTTTTTTTTCACTTCCTTTATTTTTCTTGGGTTTTTGTGTGTTTTCTTTTTCAATATGTCTAATATGGAAATATATTTTGCATGACTTCACATATATCATCAATATCATATTGCTTGTCTTCTTAAGGGGAGGAGAAGGAGCAGGATGGAGGGAGAGAATTTACACCTCAAAATTTTTTTAAATTAAAAAAAATTTTTAGTGTCATGAAAAATGTGACAAAAGTAATAGAAATATATTATTAAAGAAAAGAATGCTGAACTGAATCAACCATTTATTCTTGTGATTTTCAATGTTCTTGAAAAACGATTGAAGTCACTGGTGCCCATATTATTTATGGCTCAAGCCATCCCAAGACAAAATTTTCAGTGTCTTACCATACTCCTCTAAAGAAGTTCACATCTGTTAAGAAAAAAGAAAACAAAATCTGACGCCTTGCCCAACTGACCCAGCATTTTAATTTTACCTTAATCAAGCTGGGCATTATCTGCCCAAAATAAATATCAGTTTTAAAAGCAACTAGCAAATCAGAAGAAAGATTTAGATTGCAAAGTGTTGGTAATATCATTTAATGTTCAGTGTACTTCCTCTTGTCATAAGTAAATTTAATGAATGAAAAACTATTGAGCGATGTATAGAAAAAACAATTGTTTCATTACCCAACCTTGATCATAACACATTTTCCAGATACCTGTTACACTGTTTTGTAGAATTTGCAGAACGTCCCTGGCAGAATATTTATTTTTGTAATATGTCACTTCAAAATAGCAGCTAGAAAGCAGTTTGAAAATCTTTTGCCCATATATATTTGTGTGGTCATGATAGCTATGTGGGATCGAGAAGAGGGATGGAAGAAAGAAGGGGTATTCAGCATGATAATGGAAGCTTTTATTGAGACCCCAAAGTAAACTCCTAGATAAAAGTTTTTACTTTACACACTGTTTCAAGACTGCATCCAGTACATAAATTAAGGAGAGACTATATAGTACTATGTAGTAATATAATTCTATTTCCTTAATACAGTCTCTCAAAGTAAAATATCTATCAAGAACAGTGAGATCCAATTATAAAGTTGCCCTCAAGGGAGGGATTACATCTGTTACTCAAGTATTTCCCACAGAAATTTAAGCTTAATTCAGCTGTAAAGTTTTCTTCATGATTTATCCTGTGATTTTTCAGGGAAGACAGGCAGAGTTGGACATGCAATTAAAACATGGAAAAGATGCTCCCGAGGAGATACAGTATAAGAAATTTACAGCATGGCTCTGGTAAGGGAATGACTTCCTTCTTATCATTTGTAGTGGGAAGTGAAAACTTAGGGGAAAGGTAGCTACATATGTGGTCTTAATGTTGTGGGATGTAACTTCTGCATGAGTGTTATGGAGAAAAATCCAGATGACTTGCTAGGTGATGCTTATTAAAAACAAGCCCCCCCACCTGCACCCCTCAAGCGTGCACGTGCATACACACACACACACACACACACACACACAATTATACATGGAGATTCATTCATTCATTGTTTATGTTTTTCTAAGAAACCTTGGACACGATCTCAAAGGAGACATTTTTTAATGACTGAGGTTATTTTATGTGCTCTTCAATGAAGATTATCCTTTCTGCTTCCACCATTGCCTCCCGCTCCATATTTACTCAAGTTTTTGTCCCCCTTGAAGTGAAACATTGTCTAGTAGGTACAACTGTACCACATCAAGACTTCCATTTCTTTGGGAAGGTCTGGAAGAACTCTGCTGAATTTGTACTGTTCTGTTTGTGGGACTATTTCAGCAATGGAATATAAAAAGCAGTTAAAATTGTTAGCCTGTATTGGAGAAAGTAGCTGATCAAAGGCACACACTTCTACCAGGTACAACCCAAATGCCACCCCCCCCCCCCAAAATAAAAGTTATATGAGTCTTAGAAACTTTGTTGATAACCAGTGGTAATTTTTAGTTAAAAGTGTATATAGAAGTCAATTTTGATTAGTTGTGATTTCCACATTTACTAAAAATCTGTAGATTAAAAAAAATATAGAAGGTTCTAGTATAGTTCTGGTTTTGAAGTGTGGTTCTATGACAGAGCATCTCTGTTCACAATAGTATACTTCTTCCATATTTTATTACAGCAATATTAAATGTACTTCTAATTTTGGTGAGATTTACCCTTAATAAATTACAGCTGCCTTAGATAGAGTGTTTTAAGATTTACAGAGTACTTTGTGTATTTTCCATTTGAACTACATAATAGTCCTTTGAGGTCAGTGCTACAGGTGTCTTACAAATGGAGGAACTGAGGCTCAGAGCTTAGATGATTTGCTTTTGATAACAGCTAGTATTAGAGACAGGATCTGAACCCTTGTCTTCCTTCAAGTCTGTTACTATGTCCACTACATGACTGTTCTTTCTCAAAAAGAAGAGATATAAGAAATAAGGTAGAGTAAGTAGCTCATTATTTTTTAGCAGAGTTCCACAAAAACCCCTTAAGGTTCTAAAATTCTGTATGAAAGACTTATGACTTAACTAAAAAAAAAACCCTAATATATACCTTTCAAAACATCCCCACATGCCATCCCTTTACATCTTTGAGGTTGCTTGCATTTATCTTTCTAATAGTATGGAGAAGGCAGTAAGTTATGCATCACTTAATTTTGAAATATGAAAGCATTTATCCTGCATTTATTTTTAGTTCAGGGCAATAGGCATCTATTATATGCTAGGAACCAGGGATGCAGAGATGGAAAGTGACAATATCCCACTTTTAAAGAGAGTGTATTCTGTCCAAGTCTTTAAATTAGATATAAAATTCACATTGAATGAAACGTGGCCTTTTATTTTAAACTCTTAACCCTGGTTTTTATTTTTATCACACAGTATTGTCATATAACTTCAAATTCTACCCTTAAGAAATTTGGCCTAAAACATGAGTATAATTTTGGTTAGAATAGTAGTTACATTTTAATATAATAATATGGCTGTTCTTTCATATTGCTGTCATCGGGGCATATGGCAGTATAAGAAGCGAGTACTGTCCTGGTCTTGAATCAAATGAGAAGTTGTACAAATGCAGGTCTGCAGTGTACTAAAAAGTGATTACTCAAATGTTTCAAGAGATGTCAGCACTTCAGTGGCCCTTGTTCCAATAAATTCAGATGATTATAGCACATGATGGCTTAGCCAGTTGTTTTCTGAAGTATAATAAATGTTACATCAATTTTCACATTATCCATTTTACTCTTGGACACTAAATTTTAGTATATTTATTGCTTTGGAAAGCTCTCTGTAAATGCAGGAGGATCAGATTTATACAAACTGTTTTGGACTTTCATTTCCCAGCACCCATTAGAAAGGTCAGGACAGAGCTTTTTGAAGATAACTCTTGGTATAATTAAGCCAAAGACGGATATTGGAAATGAAACCCTTCTTAATGGCATCATTGTAACCATCTCACGGTATACTAACATTAGTAGTTTTAAGAATCAGGGATAAGACCGGCTAATTCTTATTGGTTGAAGAACAAAATAAGAAACAGATTTTTAACTGCAGTATTAAGCGTATTAACTGTTTTCTTTTTATTACAGGGTTAGAGACATGCTGACTGACCAGATTATCAAATCAGCTTCAAAGTAAGATTTATGATTAATTGATCAATTGAGATTGTAAAAGGATCATCTTATTTTTAATCTCCTTTTTGTCCTGTTTCGTATTTATATTGTTCACTTGTATGAACGTCCCATTTCTCTTTTAGACAGTTTAAAAACTCTGCTATTACATTAATTTTAAAAAATCTTCAGTCAAGTAAATTCTCACAAAATACTTATCACATATAGATATTGAAAATTGGGTTTTATGGATAGAGTACACCAGGCTGATAGAGAAAATTTGAATGTTTAACACAGTAGTTCTCAAACAGGATCCTGTTAAAAATTATTGAGAATCCCCACAAAGAGCTTTTGTTTTTGTTGGTTATATCTGTCATTAATTACCCCATTAAAGTTAAATCTGATCAATGACAATGACGATAATGACGATGATTTGACTTTATGGATTCCTCAAAAGGGTTTCAAGGACCTCCATGGGTCCCCAGACCATGCTTTGAGAACTACTTGTTTAACACAAGTTTACATGATCAGTAGGAGAATAAAAAAGTGAGCTTGGTTTCTTACTATGATACAAACACACATACATCTGTGTATGCATGGGCCCATGGGTCAGTGCAGAAATGCTTTCATGTTGGATTGGGATAAGAGCAAATCAATCCAGGCATTTAATTAAGTGTGCACATCTAGAGGGAGCTGGCTTCACGTCTGCTGTTACCCCCACCCCAGCCATCTGTATTACCTACTGTCCATGTTTGCATGTAAGAATTCATAGACTATAAGGAAGCTTACCCTCCGCGCTCTCCCATAAAGGAGAGGAAGTGGAGAAAATATTCCTCTGCTAATAATGGGTGTAGATCAAGGGAACCTGATGTTTCTGTTGTTGATTGGGTACAATTGAAGAGGATTGATGTATTGACTGAGTGTTAAAATTGCTACAAGGACCTAATCTTCACATCCCCGTAGACTTTTTCATTTGAGTTTTGAAACCACAGACGGGCTTTCTATCACAGAGTCATTTACAATGTACTTTGTCTCTCCTAACTTGTGATATACTGTCTTCTACAAGAAGATAATACGTTTTATATTAGAAGCAGGAAATCAATGGTTTTAAGGTATTTTGTAGGTTGCTTATTCACTGCGTGTTTATTGTATATATGAGAAGAAAAACTCACAAAATTGTTTTTCCTTTAGCAATTTACCAAGCTTTTCTTCATAGCAATTAATATTAGTAACGTGATCCTAAGACCAAAGGAAGAATCGAGGTTTGAGGGCAAGGATGCATGAAAAATTAAGAACTTTTTAAAATTCTTTATTTTTATTGTTTCTTCTGGCACAATAATATTCCCATTTCATTAGTGTGACACAATTTATTCAGCTTCTCTCTTGACTACTAAAAAAGAACAATGGAGACACTTGCAAGAATAATACTATAACCATTTTTTCTGCAAATACAGAATGATGCTTTTGATTCATTTGGTTGTTTGATTTGCAATGGTGATAGTTTTTTATTCCATTCATAGTTGCTAACCTGGTCCCTATTGTTAGCAAAGGCATGTATTGGGGAAGTGCACAGCTAGAGTTAGCAGCACGCTGCAAGGATTCTCAGCAGATTTACATTTATTGAAGCTAAGTGGACCAAATGGGGATCATATTTTCAATCTTGCCCTCATTGGCAATACTTTTTTTGCCAGTTTAGCTAAATATTTTCTTGGAAGATTTAGGTTAGAAAGAGCCAACTTTTTAAGATCTCTGCTAGACTTCTGTACTTTTGCTTCATCATCAAAAGAAAAGTTGGGAACTTACTTGAAAATTCCCAACCCCTCCCCAGTATGACCAGTGATCACAGAGCTAGGCCAGAAGCAATGTAGAGTCACTTTTTAGTCTTTAAAATGTTTATGACCTAGCCTGTGGATCACTGACCTTCCTGGAGTGGAACAGGCAAATAACTGAGTTCTCATAGTATTTCTTGTCCGAAGGAGACTGGCTTTGTTGTAGGACTGCATGGCAGAACAGGATGGCATAGTTGGACCTTCTATCTGTAGGTTAGGCCCAAAGTTTGACTTCAATCTAGAGTTCAAACCAAACAATAATTATAGAACGGGTTATATCCCCTGTTAACTAATACTGATTTTGATTGATAATCCTACAGGGGGCTGAAAACTAGACCCCCTCTTGTTTGGGGAATATTTGGGTGAATAATTTCTAGACCATGTCAGATCACCCCCCCAAAAAATTATTTTAAGCCCAAGGACATCTCATCAGTATTAAAGATCAGTGTGAGTATTTCTTCTGTGTGATAACTATGAAATTCTAAGAAAAATGCTTTTTCAAGCCCTGGATAGCTTAGAAAAGACTATTTTTCTATGACATTAAGTTCACAGGTCAAATCCACGACTTTATGACTCATAAAAAATTACCATTTGAATGATATGAGGCATAGCCTTTCACTTCCTAATAGTCCAGAAGTGAGTCATTTATACATTTCATCCAAAGTTCCCAAATTGTGAGCTGTATTGACAGGAAAGGAGAGGACCATAATTACTGGGGAAAGGTCAAGTTGCAAGTGTGTTTTTGTGCCTGAAGTGGCCCAACATACAATAGTTCAGCACACCAGCATACTAATAAAAGGCAGAGGTCATCTTGTTCTGACTAGCTCTCTGCTGGTAGACATTAGTTTGGTCAGATTAAAAGAAACAAAACAAAATTTAAAAAGTAATGACTAGAAAATGTGCAGTCCAAGTTTTTGTTTCAATTTTTTTTCTCAGTGAAAAATCACAAAAACCCAGGTTTGCGTTGAAAGGCATAGAAAGAAATCATCAAGCATGATAGAGAAAAGGGCAAAGGCAAAAAAAAGAGAAAGAAAGCAAAGAATGGGGAGAAAATAAATCTATTCACTGGGATAGAGAAAAGAAGATAAAAGGGCTTCCTTGATTTCTTCACCCTTCCCATTCTTCGTCCTCAGGAGCACCTTCTCTGAGTCTTAATGTCTTAGAAACATCATTAGAATCTTCTTGTTATCCACAGGGAAAGCCCAGTCGTCAAAGGGAATGCGCTCCTGGCGTTAACCAGTCTTGCTGTTGTCGTATCTAAACATGAAAACAGCCTATCCTCAGAAACTGATGGGGCACCAGAGGTGAGTTATGGGACACTGAAAACATTCTCTTTTTTCTGACCATGGCATTTTGAAAGTTAAAAACTCAATAAACGTTTATCAAGTGACTGCTATGTTTCAGGTGTGGTACTAAGGGGTAGAGATGAAAATGGGAAAAAGATAAAAGCACAAAAAGAAACTGAAAAGTAGGGGGAGAGGGAAAGGTACCTGTCACATGCAAGGGGTGGAGAAGTTGGAGAAATTCAGAGTGAGTGCAGCCAGATGGAAAATGAGGAGATGTCTTTGTGAGACTGACTTTGGCTGTACTACTTAACCCTGAAGTTTCATGACTTAAATTCTGGCACCTCACCATGCAGGCCCTGTCTCTGGCATTTTCAAGTTTCTTCTGTTTTAATTTAGTCAAGACATAACTGAAATGAGAATGCCTTTTACATAATTTAGAAAAAAAATGGCCACATAGCCTTTGCTTGAAGAACTCGTGATGGGAGAGTCTTCAGCCCACTGTTGACTGACACAGCCCATTCCATTTTTTCCTAGTAGACTGTGATCTCCTCAGGGGCAGGAGCCATTTCATCTTTTTCCTTGTGTCATCAGCACTTACCTGTAGTGCCAGCACAATATTCACGGTGCCTATAGCGGCTATGAATATGGTAGTATAATTCCGAATCACAAAATATAACAGACTCTCCACATGGAAGACAAACAAAAACATTTATTCAAAAACCAGAAAGCAAATCCATCATAGCAACAAAGAAATATATAAAAATAATAATGCAGGGGGCCTGCCATCCCCAAGCCTTCCCCCTGCTAAGGTCTTCCCACAAACACTCACAGTTTAGCTGCCTGCCTCCTCTTTCCCCCCTCAGCTCTAACTGCTCTGACCAGCTTCCTCTGGGCTCTATTCCACCCTTCCTGCTCTACTCCCTCCCACCACAGACTTAATGTGACTCATACTCATGTGACTTAAGCAGGTCACATGGGCCTATTAATGGATGAGAAAGATCTTCCCATTTACGCTACCACAGTGCCTTTTAATTAGTAGGTTCTTAATAACTTAATATTTATTGAATTGAATCCACATACCTCTTTACCACATTTTTTGAACTCAGAAGTACTCCATATATATATAGAAGACTCATAGCTTCTTTCTCCCACAAAACACGGACACTTGTATAAGAACCAAATCATCTTCCTGATGGAGACTTATGAGGGTATCTGGTAACCAATGATTCACTTCACTTTCTTCTTAATTTTATTTTTTATTTTTATTTTTTTGCTTTTTGGAGGGGGGAAGGTAGGGCAAATGGAGTTAAGTGACTTGCCCAAGGTCACACAGCTAGTAAGTGTTAACTGTCTGAAATCAAATTTGAATTCAGGTCCTGAGTCCAGGGCTGGTGCTCTATTCACTGCGCCACTTAGCCACCCCTCTTCTTAACTTTAGACCTCCAACATGGTTTAACTTTTAGCTTTTAAACTTAAAATTCTGCTCAAGCCATCACCTGCTTCTAGAATTTATGAAAGTTAATAATTGAGTCTGTTTCTTCTTTCCCATTTTATATTATTTTTCTTTTTTTTTCCTTCCCTTTGTCTCTAGATTGAACCTGACTTCCTTCCCATGAAACAGTGGATTTCTATGGTGCTCAATACCCTCCTAGTGATTGTGGATAGCCATTACCAACCCAAGGGACAAGTCTTCTCCTGCTTCTATCATGTACGTGTGAAAGCCAGGAAAAAAATTTAAAGCAAGCTTGGGGGCCTTGAGATTCAAGCTTTGTTACTTTTTATCATTGTTACCTGTTAGTTATCAAGAGTCGCAAAATGAAACATTCTCCATAACCTTTTAATTCCTCACCTTTCTATTTTGTTGAAACCTAAGTGTTCATGCAATTTGGTAGTGTGTTGCTTTCTGTATAACATCATTTTAGTCTCAGCTCATCCCTGTTCATTTATTAGAGAATTATCTTAGTCATGGGACAAACAGCTGAGCAGAGAGGATCACAGCTGGTTGGGATAAAAATAAAATAAAGAACAGATTCTGAATTGTTGCTAAGATCATGTATTTAACCTGAAGTCCTGTTACCTTCTGTGTTCTTTTTATAATTTTTCATATTTCTATACCTCCTGCCTTCATTTGGGTCAGATATATGTTCAGAGTTGGATCTGGAGCTGGACTTTAAAATTTAAAAGGGAAATTGAATTATTTGTTAGTGCTGGATGAAATTAGTGGGCCATTTTTATTCAGAAGGGACATTCCTTCCTAATAACTTGTTTTCTATTACAAATGTTCCCATTAGTGCTTTAATTAATGACGAGAAAAAGGTTTAGAAGCTTATGTGGATGTCTTTGATGTAGCTATCAGGTTCACATTCTTGCAAGGACAGGATATTATACAAAGTTTTTAATGCATGCAAAATTCTGAATGCTCATAGGCTTTTTGAGAATAAATAAAATGTATTCTTATTCACCAATCCCTGGGTGTTTTTCAAATTTAAAACTTGGTGCTTTTGGTTTTGCTTTCATTCTTCTACCCCAAGCCCTATTTCAAAAGCCACCGTTTTTCATTCCCACCGCCTTGGAACTGGGCATTTCAAGTAGTTCTCTAGAGTAGCCATGTTAACTTCTCTTTCTAAATCTTCATTCTCTCACCTATCTACTGACTTAATCCTTTTTTGCTTCCAAACATGCCCAGGTTTTCTTTGTTGTTTAAAAAATCTTGACTTGACCCTGCAATCCCCTCCAGCCCCTGTCTTATCCTTTTCACAATGCCTTTGTTATATCTGTATTCCTTTTCATTTTCTAATAGGAAAAAGCTCTCTCTACTAATTTCTTTTACTTCGTCCCGTTGTCTTACCAGTCAGCTTAAACAGCTGTCTTCAGTTACCAGTGAAACTTTGCCCTGTCCCAAGGCCTCTTCTCAAGCTTCATATTTTTTTTTTAACTTATATAATATTTGACATTGTTTACCATCCTCTCCTCCTGGATGTTCTCTCTCCACTACTCTTCTCTTCGTTCCCCTTCTACTTGTCATTAACAGCCTAACCCTTAGCAATGAGTGTTCTTTCGTGCTTGATCTGGGACCCCTTTCTATCTCCTTATATCTCTCTGTCTGTCTCGGTCTCTCTCTCTCTCTCTCTCTCTCTCTCTCTCTCTCTTTCTCTGTGTCTCTCTGTCTCTCTCTGTCATTGTCTCTCTCTTTTTCACTCTCTGTCTCTTGCTCTCTATCTTTGTCTCTCTGTCTCTGTCTCTGTCTCTGTCTGTCTGTCTGTCTCTCTCTCTCATCGACGCCCATGGGTTTAATTATCCTCTCCAAGCAGATGGCTCCCAGATCTACTTATTTAGCCCCAGTTTCTCTCCTGAGGTCCTATGCCACATCAGCATCTTCATGCTGGCATTTCCTCATCTCAAACTCATCATGTCCAAAACAGAATCTTTCTTCCTCACACCTACTTCTCTTCCTAATTCCCTTATTTTCTGTTAACTGCACCAATCACACAATTCATTTCCGATCATACAAACTGACAGTCTCTTGAGTCACTGTGGACTCCTTACCCTCCCTCATCTACCCCCATATCTAATTACTTGCCAAGTCTTGTCTCTCCTACCTTTGCGTCATCTCTGACCTATTTCCTTTTCCCTACTCACAGAGCCACTACTCTAATCCAGTCTGTCCTCTGTATACCTTCCAAATTAATATTCCTAGAGCACAAGCCTGATCTGTTTTAAAAAAAAACCTATAGTATATCCCTTTTATCTCTGAAATAAAACACAAAGTCCTTTGCCTTCCATGTGAATCATTTAGCAATCTGATTTCCAACCTACCTATCTTTCTAAACTTATTAATATTACTCCCCTTGGCCAAGCTGACTTTCTTTTTCTTTCTTTCTTTCTTTCTTTTTTTTTTTGCAGGGGGGAAGGCAAGGCAACTGGGTTAAGTGACTTGGCCAAGGTCACATGGTTAGTAAGTGTTACGTTTCTGAGGCTGGATTTGAACTCAGGTCCTCCTGACTCCAGAGCCGGTGCTCAAGTCTTCACTGCACTACCTTGCTGCCCCTTAAAACGGAACCCTCTTCTCTTTTCTTTTTTTCTTTTCTTTCTTTTTTTTTTTTTTTTTTTTTTTGCTTTTTTGGAGGGGGGATGGCTGGGCAGTTGGGGTCAGGTGACTTGCCCAAGGTCACACGGCCAGTGTCAAGTGTCTGAGGCAGGATTTGAACTCAGGCCCTCCTGACTCCAGGGCCAGTGCTCTCTTCACTGTGCTGCCTAGCCGCCCCCACACTGTCTTTCTTACTGTACCTCCCATGTGGCATTCCACAGGCCATCTTTGTTCTTTTGCACTGTCTGAACTCCATCCCTGGTGGCATTCCCTCGTCCCCTCTCTGCCATTTAGAATTCTCATTTTCTTTCAGAATGCAGCTCCTACTTGAGACCTGCCTTTGGTCCTCCTTACTACCCCTTCCACTCTTCCAGTTCCTTATGTTCCATTTACTTTGGGCACTGTTCATATGGACGTATGTGTGCATGCTGTTTCTCTCCCCCTTCTTCCCCCCCATAGGATATCAGCTGCTTGAGATCAAAGAGCATTTATTTTTTGTTTTTGTATTCCTAGGGCCTAGCCCAGTAATGGGTACATAGGAGGTACTTAATTAATGCTTATTGATGAATTTTTATCCTTTTTTGTACAAAGCGCTGCAAGTTTCCAGGTTAAATAGCAGCGGATAGAAAATATTTCTTAGTGTTTTATAACTGCAAGTGGCTCTGTTGACTTCAAGCTGTATCTGAAAATGTAGAGTATAAAATCACAGAAAATGACAAATAAGCCTATTTTTCCTCCCACTAGAAACATTTAGGAATGTATGTAATTTCATAAACTCCATTATCTTAGACATCTTGTAGTTCTCATGTAGCTGTTCCACCATTTTATTTACGTTATTATCAATTTCTTTCCCTGTAATTACACATAGCATCTAGTGTATATAACTCTAAATTCCATTTGGAATAGTTAGTTGTTCCCTTGTAACTAGAGGCTTTTAGGATTTCTATTTTCTTTTTAATTAAAAGGAATTAAGTCTTTATAAGAAATAATCCATTTACTTACTGGGAATCGTTCCCACCAAAATTTTGGGAGATGTGCCAATAGTTGTCCATCTAAACATGAATTCTTCCTACTATTGCTGTAGTTTTTTTTTTCTCCCACTAAATGTCTGGCTTGACAGAATCCCTTTTATTATGTGATTTAGTAGTCTGCTTCAAGCATGGGCTATTTAGCTGCTCTTCCTCTTTAGTTTTTCTACCGAGACCCTTTTAAAACTATGAAATATAATGCAAGCTGTCCTCAGATTGAATAGCAAGTGAATTGACATCTTTTAGGGATAGGAAAGTTTCTTCTGTTTGCCTTTCAAATAAGAAAATAGATGCTCATTTACTGGGGAACAAAACTGACCCCAAATCTCCTCTCAAATAAGTGTTAAATGCTATGTGTTTTAATTTTCTGTAGCTGTGAGTGAGAACATAAACTATTCCACAGAAACACATTGGCACTTTTGTAGGAGCCCTAGTGGTTAAAGGTTTGTCATGACATATAGTCCTTTCAAGAGGAAAATGTTCTTTCACCTAAAGATAACTAACCTAACTTCCTTTTTTCTTTGTTCTTTTTTTTCTTTTTTTCCTCCTTCCTTTCCTCCCTCCCTTCCTTCTCTCTCCCTCCCTCCTTTCTCCTTCCTTCCTTCTTTCCTTCCTTTCCTTCTTTCCTTCCTTCCTTCCTCCCTCCCTCTATTCCTTCCTTCCTTTCTTCCTTCTTTCCTTCCTTCCTTCCTTCCTTCCTTCCTTCCTTCCTTCCTTCCTTCCTTCCTTTCTCCATTCCTTCCTTCGTTTCTTCTTTTCTCTTTCTTTTTCACCCTAGAAATCTTACTCTGGTGAAAACACAGCGAGTGCCATTGCTCGTTCCTGTGCTGCCATGGCTTTGTCCCTCCTCGTGCCAGTTTTCATTCTGTCTTGCAAGGAGAAGGTGGAGGAAGTCTTGAGTATGCTGACTGCTAGGTTACCTGGGAAACCAAGTGCGGATGAATCTCAAGCTGTTCAAATCCACATGGGCCTTGCTTTGGGGATGTTTATCTCTCGTTTGTGTGAGGAGAAAGTCAGGTATGGTTGATTCAAGAGCTGCTGCTTCCCCCTTTGTGATTTAGTATTTGTGTATAGTTTGTTGGTTGGGATGGAGGAGGGTAGGCAGTGGTTGGTCTGGTTCTGTGATTTTATCAGAATAAAAATGACTGTGTTTAGAAACTCCCTTCCCTAATGCCATTCAGCTGCTTATCTTTAACTGATAAGTCTTAGTTACCTGGTGCACTGAGAGGTGATGAATTGCCCTTTGGTCCCACAGCTAGTGTGTGTCAGAAACTGGCTTTGAACTCCTGTCTTCTGGACCTTGAGATCAATTTTTTGTTCACTATATCATGCTGCCTTTTATCCATCCATCCACATAGACATGCTTAGGTTGTATGTATTAAAGCTAAGTGTTCATCTTTGCTTTGCTTTCCTCACTGCCTCTAACCTTTCAGCAAGGAGGAAGCTAACACCCTTTATCGCCCAACATTTTGGTTTTACTATAGCATAAATTGAGATATCCTGAAGTATGCAGATATCAAAATAATTTAACATTTTAAAATCACTTTGTATGTTTAGACATAAGCCCAGTGCCTATCATTGTGATGATCACAACACAGTCTCCAATTTAAGGAGACTTCTCAGTAAAATTCTTGTGACCTTTGCTTGGCAACTGTGCCTGTGTCCTGAATATCATTGTTAATTCAGAGCTAGGGGCACAGTTACTGAATGAAACTGCATCGTGTACTGTCAAAGCATATATTTCCACTATATGCCAATTGCTACAGTGTTTTGTGTTATAGTGAGTCACAAAAAAACTATGTGATAGAGGTTTCTTTTTTTTTTAAACCATTGATTCCATATAAATTTTTGTAATCCTTAGGTAACGTGTTTCTATGCCTGATTCAGCTTAATCTCTTAATTAAACTCTTAATCAGTTCAGCTCTTAAATAGAGGAGGTCACGAGAGATCCAAGGCTCATGTAGAAAATTCCACCAAGTGGGAACATTTCCCCAAGAATACAGTCATTTCTGATTTCACATTTCACAACCAGATTCTCAGTTTTTAGGCAAACACTAGTGTAGTACACCTTCATATATCAAGATCAGTTGTTCTCAGACTTTCTGACCTCAGGATTCCTTCGTATGATTAAAAATTATTATTTACCCCAAATATCTTTTTATTTGTGTGGGTTGATCTCTATCAGTTTTTACAGTATTAGAAATTATAACTGATATTTTAAACATTTTAATTCCTTTAAGACAACAGTAATAAATCTATTACATTTTAATATCATTTTTTTCTGAAAAATAGCTATAGCTTCCGAAACAAAAACAAATTATAAGAGTGGCATTGTTTTATATACTTTTGCAAAAAAAAAATTAATGTATACCTTGATAGAAGATAGCTAGATACTTATTTGCTTCTGCATTGAATCTGTTGTGATGTGTTGTTTTGATTGGAGTATATAAAGAAAATACAGCCTCACATGAAAGTTAGAAAGTGATAAGTATTTCTGATAGATAAATAGTGTCTTTGTATTATTGTAAAAATAGTTTTGACATCATGGACCCATGAAAGGGTTTCAGGAACCCCCAGGCTCTACAGATTATACCCTGAGACCTACTAATCAAGGCTACTCTGAACCAGTTACTCTGAATATATGAAAATTTCGGTGATGGAGAAAGATAATTTAGGATACTTTACTTGAACAAGATAAGGATTAAGGGTATCTAATAGAACACAAGGTTTACTTATTGTATAAACCATCAGGTTTGGTTTTTGTTTTATATCTGAATGTACTAGAGGACAGATGATGTTAACACTAACTTGAATTTTCTGTTTGAAATAAATAATTAACTTTTTTGTCCCCAATTTACATATATACTGACAGAAATATCAAGGAAGAAATGAATTTAGGGATGCATTTCAAGTTTTTAAATAATAAATTTGAGCTTTTAGAAAAGCTGGTTTAGAAAAAGGGAAAAAAGCTGAATTAATTTAAAAGATTAAGGGCACCCTTCTGACTGCGGTTGAACTATAGGTAGAAAACTTGGTTGGTTCCGTTCACCAGGGGATATTTTTTAATTACATACACACGCCAGGTTAAGTTTTAGAGTCTATGAAGTATGGCTGGACCATCTGTGAGTGAGTGAGTTGCATTGTTTCTTTACCGTGGTTCAATTCTCCTTAGGAGTTTACATTCACCCAATAGCAGAGTCATAAAGTTGCCTTTACAAGTGGATTGGGAGAGTTAGATAGTTGCTGTATATGAGAGAAGACATTTTTTAAGCATTAAAAATTTTAAAGAGGAAGTGTAACATAGTGCATAGTGTTGCATATGGAGTCAACAGGACCAGGCTTCAGATTCATCTCAGCACTTTTTAACTGACTGTGTGATCCCGGGCAAGTCACTTAACGTCTGTGTGAGAGGCAACACTCCAGGAACTATCTTCAGCGTAAACACATTGTGGCCTGTGTTGCTGGAGGACTTACCTTGTGCTGATGTTATCACAGATTTAAAAAAATTTCAGTGATATCATTTTATAGCCGTGAAAATAATAGTCATTATCATTTTTATGGATTCTTTCTTTCCTCCTTTCCGTTTTTTCTTTCTTCCTTCTGTTCTTTCTTTTTATGTCTCCTTCCTTCCGTCCTTCCTTCCTTCCTTCCTTCTTCTCTTTCTTTCCTTTCTCCATCCTTCCTCCTCTCTTTCCTTCTTTCTTTTCAAACTGGACCTGTGATTTCTTTGATGTAAAGAGCTCTTGGTGAGAAATATTCTGTACTCTGAAGATCAGTGCCTTCTTTTCAAATTAAACTTTTAAGTGGTTCATTGACATCCTGCTGAAAAGTTACATGACTTCTCCAGGATCATTTGGCTAGAGTGTGTTCAAGGCAGAATTGAAAATCAGGTGTTCCTGGGTTCCTCTGAGGCCAGCTCCCTCTCCACGATGCCATGCTGCGCCTCCCCCCTCTCTTTCTCTTTTCTCTTTCTCTGTCTCTCTCTCTGTCTCTGTCTCTCTCTGTCTCTGTCTGTCTCTCCTCTCTCTCTCTCTCCCCTCTCTCTCTCTCTTTTCTCTTTCTTCTTTCTCTTCTCTCTCTCTGTCTCTTTTCTCTCTCCTCTTTCTCTTCTCTCTCTCTTTCTCCCTCTCTCTTTCTCGTTGTTGTTTAGTTGTTTCCATCATATCTGACTCTTTGTGACCCCATTTGAGGTTTTCTTGGCAAAGATACTGGAGCAGTTTGCTATTTTCCTCTTCTGCTCATTTTACTGAAGAGCTGAGTCAAACATTATGAAGTGACTTGCCCAGGGTCACACAGTTATTACTAAGTGTCTGAGGCCAAATTTGAACCAAAAAAGATGAGTCTTCCTGACTCCAGGCTATCCACTGTGCCACCTAGCTGCCTCTCTCCTTCAGGTCTTTTAAAACAACATATCTTAAGGTTAAGACTATTACTCCTCTGCAGGTATTTATGTGTATGTAGACAGAGGGCACAGGATCAAGTGAATAGGAAGGGATGATATTTTAAAGGGAGAAATTGAGAGGTGGGAGAGGAATAGACTGAGAGGAGACAGGGAGAGACAGAATGGGGTTAATCACCTCATACAAAAGAGGCAAGGGATAACTGTTACAATGGAGGAGAAAAACAGGAAGGCAAAAGGGAGTGGGTCAATCTTACTCTCATTGAATTTGGCTTAGGGAAGGAATGACATACACTGTAAATTGGGTATCTTGGCCTACAGGAGAGTAGAGGGGAAGGGGATGAGGGGGGGAGGATGGAGGGCAGGGTGGTCTGTAAAGGGACAAGGACAAAGTAGAGAATAGAACAAGTTGGGGGCAGAATAGGAAGGAGGGAAATATAATCAGTCTCTCACAATATGTCCATTGTAGAGATGTTCTGTGTAACTACACATGTACGTCCTGTATTGAATTGCTTCTCTTTCCAGTGGGAGTGGGTGACAAAGGAGGAATGGAAAGAATCCAGAATTTAAAGTTCTAAAA
>CM053590.1:170612568-170691278 GCA_028646515.1 Pseudochirops corinnae | reverse complement strand
TTGGCTTTTTGGGCCTGTTTTGTCATTTGAGTTAGTCTATTTTTTAGGGTGTTGATTTCTTCAGTCATACTACTGACTCTCTTTTCATGATTTTCCTGCAACATTCTTATTTCTCTTCCCAATTTTTCTTCCACTTCCCTTATTTGGTTTTGAAAATCCTTCTTCAGCTCATCTCTAGCTTTAAGGCATTCTTCATGTTTATTGGAGGCCCCTGGTGGGGGTGCTCTGGCTGCGCTCTCCTCCTCCCTCTCTCTCCCATGATCTTTCTGTTCCCCAAAGAAGGAATCTAGGGTTTGGGAGCTGTTCTTACTTTGCTTCTTATGCCTGGGGTCCTCCCGGCTGCCGTAGCTCTCAGGAAGAGGCTGGGAACTCTTCCTTTTTGCTTCCGGCTGACTGGATAGTGAAGACTCCAGAACTGAGGCCCAAGACCATGATCCAGATCCAGGCCGCTCAGCATGAGAGCTCTTGGCCTGAGAACAATCACTCAGTCCCCCTGCTGTCTGCAGGCCAGGCGTGGGAAGCTACAATGCGGAGGCGGGTGCAAAACCTCTCCCTTTCACTTTTCCGCTCTGGAGGCCTTTCGGCCAGACTGCTTATCTCCCCCTTTTGCAATCCCCACTTGCAGCTGGTGCTGATCCACTCACCTGAGAGGCTCCTCCACTGCTCTGGTCCAGCCACCCCCAGGGCACAGCCGCGGCTTCAGGCCAGGCTGGTTTCAGTTCGCAGTGCTGATATGGTTCCTCGTAGCCGAGCTGACTTTAGTGGGAAGTATCTTTGTGTGCGTTTTGGAGTTCTAGGATTGGTTTAGAGTCCTATTTTATGGGTATTTTGGGGTGGCTATGTGAGAGCTGCGATATGTTGCTGCTGCTATGCCGCCATCTTGGCTCCGCCCCCCAGAATGATAGAATCTTTAGAGTTAAAAGAGATCTCAAAAAAAGAGACAAGAAAGATCTCACATTCTAGTACACATCTGAGAAACCCTTTCTACGCTATTCTTACAAGCGATCATCTAGCCTTTGCTTGAAGACCTCCAGTAAAGAGGAACTGACCACCTCCTAGGCCAGGTCGTCACATTCTTGAATAGCACTAATTTTTATAGCATTTTTAAAGTAGCCATTAAAAAATGGCTTCTCTGAAACTTACTCCTCCTTTTAGTCTTTAGGGCCAAGCAGAGCAAATTTTCTTCCATATAACCACCATTTCAATACTTGAAGATAGCTATCATTGGTCCACAGAGGAGGCCCTAGAGTGTGGTAAGGCTCGGTGCCCTTTAGCAGAGTGTTATCTACCCATAGGATAATCTATAGATAATCCAATCTCCCATGACCTTGTTAACACCTTCAATGAGAATGTGTTCTCTTATGCCTCACCTGATTTTGATGGAATGAGAATCATTTTATAGTTAACTCTGTGATCATATCTATCATGTAATTTTATATGATCTTAACATGTAATTTTATATGATCTTAACAACAAACCCAAAGGCAATGGGTTACTCCACTAAGTCAAAGTAATTTTTTATAATTAACAAACAAACCCAGTGAGTTCTTTATTCACACTCCTTAGCCAGCTATGTAATTATGATAATGTGCTCTGTTACTGGAAAATCATCTATAAAAGTGTGCCTGTTTCTTTCTTGTGCTGTTGTTAAGGATGCCTGTGTGGTATACATAGACCATTCTTATCAAGTTTTTGGAGAGATGAAGAAGTAGATAGGGAAATAATTGATAATGTTTTTCCTTCCTTGTCTTTTTTTTTTTAAAGAAAAATATTTATATTATCTAGTATTTTTTACATTCTTGTAGAATTCTCCCCTTTTTGAAATATCTTGAAAAATTGATCTCGGAATGCCATTAAAATTGTGTCAGCCTAGCATGGATATGAGCTTTTGATAGGGTTAGTTATTTTCCTGAATTATTCTTCTTAAGTGATGTTGCCTTTTCCTCATAGCAAATCGTATATAAAGCTAGCAAAATACAAATATGACAGTTCTGTGAGTGTCTGACCACGAGCATAGCTCATTATAGACACAATAAGTCTATGTCATTCCACATCTGTTTATTATCTCCTATCTTGCTTGATCTACAAGTATTCTTGTGATGAACTGGCTTAACTGACCTCACACCAAAGTTTTAGCAGCTTCCTTCCTCTTTCCTCTCCTTCTTTACTCTTTATGAAGTAATACAGCTTATGATTTCCCATCAGACTCTTGTGGGATATTTTATAGATGAACTTGTGTTCTTAACTAGTCTTTTTTTTTAGCTATCATGGCCCTGCTTGTAAAGAGTGAGTGCTTGTGCTTCTTCCTTGAATGCATCACTTAGAAGATAATATCTCTGACCAGTCCCAGCTATGTTTCATATTCCATTGTTACCTTCTTACTGTCTGTCCTAGATGCACACCCTTCACATACATTTCCTGCACCCACCTCCCTGCCCTTCACACTAGAACAGTAATCAAAACAGCTTTGCCTTTGCTGCCGAAAACGGAGTGTTAATCAACTCCCTATGGCTTTGCTCACCATTTTGGTGACTTGCTAAACCAAAGCACTGCTCTCTGTATCTGTTGTCTTCTGTTAGAATATAAGTACCTTGAGCACAGGGGCTGTGTTCCATTTGTATCACCAGTGCTTAGCACAGTACTTAATAAATACTTTTCCATTGATTTATTCATTATTGATCAAACTTCTAAGAAAGGGCAATAATTTTAGTGTCTTTGCTTTTATCTATTTCCCATTTTTAGAGACAGTATTTTGTTGCAAACATGTTGGGTTGGAGCTCTTTGATTACATGCGGTTTCTTTTCTTCTCCTTTTAAATTGCTCTTGAATTTCACCCTTCCTCTCATTGGCCAATGATATGACTTTATCTAGACAACTAATTCTAAAATAACTTTGTAGTTAACTCTTTCATATCATAGCAAATTTTGATTTTGTGATGTTGCATGTTCACTGTGTCTGGATATTTCCAAATCTCTTCTTGAAGCCACTCTTTCTGACATGCATTTGTGAGACTTCTTAGTCTCAAAAACCTTCAGCATCTTTTATTTCTTAATCTGAACCATGCTTTCTAGCATATATGTATATATATGCTATGTGCATACATAGATAGATGCTGTTCTTCCTTGTGCTTATCTTTATATTGCAATCCTCAAATTTCAAGATATGTTCTGAAAAATCTTTATCACTTTCAGATTTTATCAGATTCTTCATAAGATTTTTCTACTTCATCAGCTGTGACCCTGAAATTAATATTCAAAGTCTTCTATTTCCTTCTCATAATGTGTTGAACATATTCTTATTATTTTAGAAAGTTCCATACGTGATGGATGTTAACATTTCTTAATTTGTCACTTGTGCTAACTTAGCCCCTGGTGCTTTTTTCATTAGATGTTTATTCGTACAGTCAGGTAAGATAATGAGCTCAAAGAATTGGGATGAAGTGACGTTCTAAAAGGATGAGTACATCAGGTTTTAACAAATTTCAACTGTTTGACTATTTTCCTTCTTTGAAGTTTTTTTATCATTTGATTTTTAGGGTTCTCCCACCATGCAATGCCTAGCAGCTGTTAATGGTCTGGTTGCCTTGGTTGGTTCCGAAGGTGCAGTCATGCAGGTAAAAGAAACACATACTCACGCATCAACCATATGTTTCTCTATCAAGGAGATAATAAATGTCTGCTAATTCATTTTTGAGACAGGAGGAAGATCTCTTTTTGAACTTCTGACTTTTAGAGGAGACCTCTTGATTGTTTCTCAAGGCCATAAGGACACAGGCAGAATGGCATAGTAAACAAAGTCAGCCTCCTCGTCTGGAAGGCCTGGTTCAGGGCTAGCCTCTGACATATATATTAGCTCTGTGACTCTCTCTGGGAAGGTTCCTCAGCCTCTCAGGGCCCTTGGCAACTCCAGACTTAAGTGTTCACTGACAGTTACTAAGGTCCGTTGATAGAGGAAATTTCCACACTGTTGAAATCATATGTTAACAAAATAATAAAAATAAATACAACTTGATGATGATATGTGAAGAAGATTCTTCTTTTCAGTTTAGTTCATGGATCAGATGAGCCCAGCTTTCCAGGGGGTGCTGAGTGGGATGTTGCCTTGCCTGCCAAATTTTTGCTTAGAATTGATTGATTCAAGGATCTAATGGGGAAAAAAATGTAAAATGATTTGTCATTTGGGTTTGTAAAGCTGAAATCTGGTAAACTTAGAGCTGGCCTGTTGACCTAAGAAAAGGCGGTCGAATGCAAAGAACAAGCACCTTAAGATCCATCGATGGGAAACTCCATTTCATCCCAATATTTTTACTTTGTTATTGTCTTTATACTTGATGTTTCTCCCCGATAACTTTTCTGAGATGTTATGCTGTGTTTGGAAGCAAGAACATAAACAGAAAGTATCTGCCAGCTTGTCGGATGATAGTAAATGCATCTGGAATGCCACTGTTTACACTAACCATGCTTTAATTTGTTTTTTCATTTGCAGCTGAAATCAGAAACAATTCAGGCTTCTCACATTCAAAGTCAGCTTAATGAAGTAATCAGAACCATAACTCAGGTGAGAATGGGAGCTTTCTCCTTGGACTTTAGAGTCCTCTGGGCAAGAATGGTTTTCTTCTCAGTCTGTGTCCTATTACCTGCAAATTGATTTTTCGTTTTTATTTTTGCTGAAAATGTGAACCTCTTGAGGTGCTTGATGCAAATTTTGGAGGGTGTTTCAAGATAGGTCTGTGAACTTTGACATACTTGTTATCAGACAGTCCTTTGTGATGCGTAGCAGCTCAAGTTTCAAGCTAATGGATTTTCATTTTAGATAGGCTACTTTTTTGAGAGAATTCCAAAAGAACACACTAGAGCAGTGGTTCTCAACCTTCCTAATGCCACGACCCTTTAATACTCATATGTGGGTGTATCTGCATGTGGGTGGACCCACCTGGAGACAGATAGAGGAGCAGTGTCTCAGTTCCTAATACCATCAGAAATATGTGTTTTCTGATGGTCTTAGGCAACCCCTGTGACTCCTGTGAAAGGGCCGTTCGAGCCCCAAAGGGGTCGTGACTCACAGGTTGAGAACTGCTGCATTAGAGTTTGGGGGGGAAAAAAAACCAAACCAAACCAAGGACCCTCAATGGGCATGGTATGAGGGATTGGTTGTCTAATGTTGTCTCCCACATACCTACTTTTCTTATAGACCTAACACTGGAAACAATCCCAGGAGCTCGAGGAAAAGATAACTGGATAAACAAAGAATTAAAAACCAATTGAGATTCGGAGGGACTAGTAGTTGGTATATAGATGGGCAAATCAGTTTTGATACTTTCTTAACATAGATTAACAATATGATAATCCCTCATTCATGTTTGAAGGAATTTTTTAATCACAGAGATTACAGTCCTGTGTGGTTTTCTGTTTTGTTTTTTTTTTTTAATAATTGGGGGGAGTATGGGAAGGAATTCCTTTAAGGCTAACTCATACATTGGCACAGAGTTCCTTCTCTGATGTTGCAATTTATTGCCTTTTTGTTCACCATCACGGTGAAGCCGTGGCCATGATTATCAGCAGTGGCATTTTGTGAATGTCCTTTTATTAGGCAGGAGTTTGTAATTTGTCTTGTTAGTGAACTGCTACAGTTTTCTCTATAGGTCATCAGTTTCTCTGGAGTGATTGGACTTCAGACAAATGCAGCTTGGCTTCTTGGACATCTTCATCTATCCAGCTTGTCCTCAAGTCAGAGTAGAACATCTGGTAAGAATAGTTCAGATTTCATAGTGTCCCCAGGTTTCATAAATTATCTACATATGGTCCTGTTTTGTGTGGGATTTTTTGGTTCCACTAAGAAAAATAATGGGATAGGTTTATTTAAAGAGTTGGGGCTCATCTGCCTTTGAGATACAGTTATGGACCTTAATTTGACAAGTCTTTTCTATTTCTACCTTTTTTAATAAAGCCTTACAGTTCTTGTGCATTGATTTAAGCTCGTGCTAGGTAGTTTTAGGTGAAGGGCTTCATCACTAATACATTACAGAGTCATAAACCAACCTATTATTTATGGATTGTGGTCCTGATGCATCCTTAGACTCAACCCTAAATGAGTTTTGTTACTAGAAGTTATTCTTTTAACATAGTTTCACTTCTAACATAGTAACATGTATCCTAATCAATGAATCACAAAATCTTTATTAAGCCAGGTACCATGCTAGGCCATCAGGATCCACGGGCAAAGAAGAAACAATCAAGGATAATTACTGAATGCCTTTAAAATGAGAGTCCACTGTGCTAAGTTTCTCCCTCTTTCATCCATTCTGCTTTGCGCTGAGGTTCTTTCCTTACTAACAGGGAAAACCTATCTTTCTTAGAAGAGTTAACTGTAGGACTGTGTCAGAAAATTTGTATAAGATTAGTGATAGGAAAGGGGTCTAAAACTATCCCCATACAACATGTAGCCTATATCCAGCCTTCACTTTAGGCTTCTTTTTGTTATATTCCAGCGAATACGTTTGACCTATAGCAAATTCAATCCTGTACAGTGATGAATGGTAGTAGGATTTACTGTTATACCAGAGGAGGTGAGAATAGATGATTTCTAATTAGAGCTTTCCAGCTCTAAATCCTGCAATCCATCTATAAAATAAAGCTAGTGATGCCTTCTTTATAATGGAACTTTCCAAATGAGTCACTCATGGCAACAGGAGAACCATTAGATAAAACAATTATGGGGGACTGAGGAAAAAAGAGATTAGGGGACTCCTAGGCCTTTACCAGCGTAGATGTTCCAGGTCAGTAGCTAGTATTGGTCACTTAGTTGTCTACACTTTATGAAATGAGTTGTTGGCATTGATACAAGTTTTGTGTATCCATGTATCCTATGTATAATTCAGTATGTCTTAAAGTGGCCCGCTTGACAGTACTTTCAACAAAGCAGCTTAGCAATTTCCTTCCATCCCCTAAGAGGTCACCCTGTTGAGCTCATTGGTGGAGCATTAAGGAGGTGTTTACTCCAGTACACACCCTCCTCAGTGGGTTACCGAAACGATCCAGTCTCTGTGATTGGCAGCCTCACAACTTCTGCCATTGTTTTAATTTGCTAGCAAAGCCTAAATGATTACTTGGACATCAGTCACTTAACGTAATAGAATTAGTTGCAGCCACGGAGTATTGTGCAGAGATTAATGGCGTAAACATCTCAGCTTTGTCTCTAGGTTGAAATGGCAGCAGGAGATCATTATCTTTCCTTCATTAGTCCCGCCAAGTTCACTGGCTAATTTGATGGTTTTCTGTCTCTGCAGTTCCTGCTGACTTTAGCTATTTGCCTGAGAACAGCTTTATTAGGGCAGCTGTTGACTTTATCATTGAAGGAGGGAAGAAAGGTAAGAGAGCAAATTCCTTGGTTTTTAATCTTTCTTCCTACTTATGTACCATAGTAAGTAATTGTGTTCAAAAGTGTGCCACTTCAGAGCTAAACAGCGTAGAGTTTCTGGGGGGTACAATGAGTGGGGGATGGGAGGGAGGCAGAGAAATGTTTTCTCTTGCCTTAAATCCTCTGCAGCAAATCCTACCAAGAATCTTTCTGTATAAAAAAGCTTACACACACACACACACACACACACACACACACACACACACACACACACACACACGTTTAGTATTTCTTTTGAGCAAAATAGTATCTGGGGCTTGGTGGACCTGTTGTAGATGTTAATCTTTTACTGACAATTCTCAGCAGAGATTTCTTTTTCTTGCTAGCTTAATCTTGGGTACCATTTAATTGGAGATGATATGTCAGATACATTTTGTTTTGCTGGCCCTCCCTTTCATCCCCCACACATAATCTGTCAATCAACACGTATTTATTGTCAACTCAATTTTTATTACATTGAAACCATGTGTTTTAATGCTTATCCATATGTAAATAGTTTATTAAATTCACATTTCTCTCTTCTGTACTTTTTTCTCTCTGTTTTTTTTGTTTCTTGTCTATTCCATCATAAGCTGGTTGATGTCAGAAATTGGTTCTGTTACTTTATACAGCAGCTGGAATAATGCCATGTAGGCACTTAATAGATGCTTTTTAAAAACTATAATAATGTTCCATTATGGGCTTTTGGAATAAGTTGAATACCAACCTGGCTGAAGGATGAATTTCATTGAGGAGGATTGCTATCTGGACTTGACTGCTCTAGGTAAAAAAACAGCTCTGAATTTTTTTTTAAAGAAGCTGAAAAAGACTCAAGTTTGCAGGAAAATAATGTCATTTTCACATTAGATGAAGTTTGAAGAAAGCTGTGAGCCAAGGATGTGGCTTCCAGACATCATATCATTTTAGAGTTGAGTAGGGACTCTTAGAGGTCAGTGCTCCCAGTCTTCACAGACAGTATAGGAATCCCTTAAACCCCATTGTCTGTCTAATGATACAAGTGAGTTCCCAAATTGTAAACTACTGTGACATGCTTAAGAAAAAAATCACTTCAAGTATGTGGAGCTCTAGAAAACATACTATTGTCCTTTTACCATGATTTGCATTGTTTGTTTTTATGTTTGTTTTAATGTTTCCCAGATTTAAAAAAAAAGTTTTCATCACTAATGGCAGCAAAGCTTTTAACATTCTGAACAAAAACATTATCAAAGAGCTAGTTTAATTATTAAGAATCTGAAACCTAGCCAGAGGCGCTTATGAATTTTGTGACAAAAACAAAGCTAGGAGCATGGGATGTTTTCACATATATCTTTTTAAATAAAGCAAATGTGCATTTGCTTCTGCTTTAAATATAATGATGTTGATGTGAAGAATTTATTTGCAGAAGGAGGCAGGAAATCTGTAAGAGCAAAAGAAGGATAAACTGTTATCCTGAACAAATGGAATGTGCTCGTTTGGGCTGCCCAAATTGATGTTTGCTTTGCAGGAGAGGATTTGCTTTCTGGATCCATTTGTGAATTCTTAGGAAATTCATAAGCCTTTGTGAGCAGCCAAGGCACAAACCAGCACCTTTGCTCTTCTTTATGCCTTATAACTCAGGTACAGCTGAACTGGTGGCTGTCTTGTACTGTCAGTTTCCAATCCATTTGAAAACAGGTACAATAAACACTCTTTTAAAAAAGAAAACAGACATTTCACACTTATGGATTGTGAGAGAGAGCTGCCTCCTTGTCGAAGTTGCTGACTAGATTCAGTAGAAAATCCATTCAGCTTTCCAAATTACTAATGATGACCCTAGAGGCGTGGGGGCCGTGGGAGGCTGACCTCAGCCTCAGAAGCCCATTTAAAACAAACAAAACAAAACCCTGTTCTGTGGGACTAAATGGGATGGCCAAATACAGAGGTGTGCATGCAAGCCAGTGTTTTCTTCTTCAATATGCTCAGCTCATTTGAATTTTAATAACTCCCTTCTGTAGCAGCCTTTGAATTAAAATGTCTGGGTGTCACTCACTACAGCCTAGCGGAGCTATAGTAGGGAGGATGACAACTTTGGTGAGCTGTCTTGAAGAAGAAAGTCTTTTAGAGGATAAAAAAAAATCATTCTTGGCATGTGTAGAATAGAAGAAACTATTAGATGACCTCCTGAGTCTGTCTGATAGAAGGCTATCTACTTTTAATGTTAGTAATTTAAAGAATGAAAAGCTGCCCTGTGCCAGCAGCAGATGGGTTAACAAACATTCTGTTCTTTGGACAGCCAAGTTTTGGTCAATTAGTCTTTGTTTTTGAATAGGGGTGCCTCTTGTGAAAGTCTCAGGTTTTTATCTAGATGACCCCATCAGGACTTGAAAGCCATTTAAAGTACCTGAGGTGGTGGGGAGGCCTGTTGCTTTTGCATAGAACCACATTTGAACAACCCTAAGCACAACACAACTACTGTTTCTAAAGGACCTCCATTCACGATTCTGAATGTTTACATGTTTTCTCTTAACCAGTGTGACTTTTTCTTTTCCTGTCTCAATATTAAAAGGCTGTTCTTTCTACATTTTTTTAATCACTTAGATGAGGTATCATCATATTTCCTCAAGGACATCACTTGGCCATGCTGCATCCGTCTGACAGTTTTATTGGAAACTGGCTTAGAATTTTTAGATCATTTTATTCATACCCAGAGGGTACTCAAGCTGTCTGTCCGTGGGTATCTACTCAATTCTTGCTACATGACAAACGTATCTCTTTTTCTAGCTGCATATTAGAAAGGCATGAAAGGAAAAAATATTTATTAAGCACTTACCATGTACAAACATGGAGAAAAATAGCTCATATATCATTTACCTGTATTAGTTTTTTATACCTATAGTTTCTTTAAAGATATTCAGTGTCTGGTTGGGTCATAAATCCCCATTTGAATGAAGTAGATTTATTCAAAATATTCTTCTATGCCATAGAGGTGATAGAGCAGATATAGTGTAGTAGAAATGCTCTGGACTGCGAAGCTTCTGTGTTAACCCTGGAGGAGTGAGGGAGAAGGTAGAAGGGAACAAGCCTTGATTATATACCTATTACACAGTATCAGGTACTATGCTAAGTGACAAGTCTGGGAGATAGTTGCTATTACTATCCCTGTTTTATAGTTGAGGAAATTGAGGCAGGTGGCTGTTAAGTCACTTGTCCTGTGTCATCCAGCTAGGGAGTATGTGAAACCAAATTTGAACTGAAGTACACTTTGCTCTAGGTCCAGGGCTCGTCTACTGTACCAGCTAGCTGCCTGCCATTAACTCAGTATAACCAGAGATAAATAATTTCATCTCCTCAGGCCTAATTTTCTTCATTTGGAAAAGGGCAGGCCCATACTAGATAATGTCTAAGATATTTTCTTACTGTTTTTGTTTGTTTGTTTGTTTTTTTATACTATTCAAGCTCATATTTTAAGTAGTATTCAGTAGGATTCTGGTCCCTGCTGGTACTTACCTCTTCAGCACTCCTAACCAGCCCTCTTTTCTTACCTCTTTTCCTTCTCCTCAATGAAAATTTCATTGAGATTAATCCCAGCTAGGAAGGAGGGACATATAATCAGTCTCTCACAATATGTCCATTGTGGAGATGTTCTGCATAACCACACATGTACAGCCTGTATTGAATTGCTTGTCTTTCCAGTGGAGGTGGGTGACCAGGGGGTAAGGGAAAGAATCTAGAATTTAAAGTTCTATAATCAAATGTTAAAAAAATATATATGTATATATATTATTTTTATTATTATTAATTACATGCAACTGGGAATTAAGATATACAGGCACTGGGGTAGGGAGATCCATCTTGCCCTACTAGAAAGTCAGAGGGGTGATGGGGGAGGACATACGAGAGAGCGGATTGGGGGAGGGAGTATACAGTGGGATAGGGCTGTTTTGGGGTGGTGGGCGGGGCAAAGATGGGGAGAAAATTTGTAACTCAAAATGAATGATGTAAATAAGAAAATTAATTTATTTAAAATTTTAAAAAAACAAGAAAATAATTTATAAAATGGGGAAAAAAAAAGAGATTAATCCCAGCAAGGTGTAATGTGACTTAGGTTGCCATACATGCTGTAATCAATGTCAAGCTATACAAATTTAATATTTTTGGTCCAAATGCCATCCCTTTCAGTAATAATGGTTAATTCCATGACAACATTGCTTAAATCTCCTGAGTTCCCACTTAAAATGGAGGGCTGATAAATTTCATTTATTTCAGATGCATATTTTGATTGGCAGGTGTGCTTTTGCATTGAAATTTTACAAGCAAAAATAACTTATTCACCTAGGCCGTTTCTTTATAGAAGTGAAGTTAGATATATGTTGATGAGGAAGGAGGAGAAACAAGAAGCCCCCCTTCTATCTTAACTAAAGTTGCTATAGGAGGTAAAACATGCAAGAACTTTTCAGAGAAAAGCATGCAGGGATGTGTGCCCAAATACAAAAACATGCAGCTTAGACTGTACTGACCTGCCCTGTACCTAAACCTCTGCAGAGCTGAGTAGCTGCATGGCACAGTACATGTAGCAAAAAACTTGGTGTGAGGAAGACCTGACGTGAAGTTCTTGCCTCAGAAACTTACTGGCTGTGTGACCGTGGACCAGTCACTTAAACTTCTGTCAGTCTCAGGTTCCTCATCTGTAAAATGGGGACAGTAATAGCACCTGCCTCACAGGATTGTTATGATGGTCGGATGAATTAACATATGTAGAATGCTATGAATTGAGTTATTGAATTGCTTGTCTTTCCAGTGGGGGTGGGCGACGAGGGAGGAAGGGAAAGAATCTAGAATTTAAAGTTCTATAATCAGATGTTAAAAATGTATATGTGTGTATATATATATATTATTATCATTATCATTATCATTATCATTATTATTATTAACTACACACAACTGGGAATTAAGATATACAGGCACTGGGGTAGGGAGATCCATCTTGCCCCACCAGAAAGTCAGAGGGGCGATAGGGGAGGACATATTGTGTCATTATTATTATTAATTATAATATATTATGGAAAATAGTATATATTATATTTAATAATTAATATTGTTTTAATAATTGCTCGTTATCATTAATTATAATATATTACATGTAATATAATATGTTATATAATAATTAATATTATTGTGTCATGCCCCATAAGAAGGGGTTTGTTGCACATTAAAGAGGGAGGAGGAGCTAGGCAGACCAAGGGAGAGAAGTCTCCCATAAGAGTAGGTATGTGACTCGTACAGATATATCTCCTCTTCATCTCCTTTCCTTCCTTTCCTACCAAATCAATACTTCACTCAAGTTCATATCAATGAGTTATTTATCTGATTAGAACGGTGGACCCTAAAATATTAACATGTAAATGAATGGTATCCTCAACCCTGGTGGTGAGTATATCGATATTCCCCTCCCCTCCCCCAAAAAAGAACTTGTTAATGTAGATGAATCTCTGTTTAGAGGACTGTGTATCAGAAGAACATCAGGAATCTGCATTTTGGCTGGTAGTCTGTGTCTGCTCTCAGTGGCCACCAAGTTGGCCCTTTTTCTCCACAGGGTATGAAGACACATTTGTTTGGTACTGCTGCAGCCGCCTGTCACTCACCACCCTTCTTTGCTTTGGATGTTATTTCTCTGTTCCACACTGTCATAATAAGGCTTGGGGTTGGGAGTAGAGGCAAGTATCGTTCAGCACAACCAAGAAACTCATAGAAGAGGTATTCTCTTCTACTCCTGTTTTCTCATAGATCTCTTTGGTCATTGTTGGTTTTTTTTGAGGAAGTGTTTTTGTGGTGGTGATTCATTGGTTCCTTCTCTGTCTAGGTCCCGAGTCTATTTCTCCTTCCCTTGTGAAAGTAGCAATGAAACCCATAGCAGCTGTTGGAGAAAATCACCAGTACCCTCCTGTGAATTGGGCTTCCCTCCTATCCCCTCTTATGAGACTGAACTTTGGTAAATATGTGTTCAGAGTGCCATAGTCTGTGTTGCATGTAGTATGACCTGACTAGTGAAATGTGTGCTAGGCTGCATTCAGGGTCGTTGGTGGTTTTTTAGAGCTGTCAGACTCATTCTTTTCCATTCCAGAATAGTGCTAACTTGATTGTTATTGTTTTAGGAATTTCACTGTTGTACAGAAGTACTCTAATGCATTGATCCTCAAAGTGTAGTCCAAAGACCCCTAGGGGTTCCACTTTTGGAGGTCTATGAGGTTATAATAACACTAAGACATTTTAATTTCTAATGTAGTAAGCATTGATAGATATAACCCACATAAACAAAAACTTTTTCGGGGAGAATCCTCAATAATTTTCAAGAGAGTAAAGTTTGAGAACTGCTGCCCTAATGGAACCAAGATGTGCCGATTGAGAGGAAACATGAAAACCTTTTCCAGACCAGGGACTCTTAACCCTTTTTTGTGTCTTGAGAGCCAGTTTTGATAGAGAATTTGAGAATACTAGGCAGAATGTTGGGGACTAGAAAGAAATTTTGCCCAAGGATGGCATCAAGGGACTTTCCAGGTCCGTGGCTCCAAGTAAAACAAAAATAAAGGTAAATTATCCATGGAGATGTTCTCTACCTGGGTTTATGAACATTCCATTGTTTCTATTTTCCTATAGAAACCTTTGAGGGAGGTGAACTCATGCCTAGAAACCTTATAGTGTCACAATTCTCTGGGCCAGCTCTACATGTTCTTCCAGACTATTAGTGTCAAACTCAGATAGAAATGGATCCCTACAGGCTACATATTGACTTGGAAAACCAAATTTACATCAACTGTGTTGTATTTTTATTTAGTTTATTAAACATTTCACAGTTAGATTTTAATCTGCTTCTGGTAGATGTTTTGGAGTTTTGTGAAGGGCAGAAAATTTTACGCCTCTGTAATCTGTTCTTAACCTTTTTTGTGTCATGAATGGACCTTTTTGGCTAGTGAAGTCTATGACCTCCTTCTCAACATTTTTTAAAAATCTACAAAATAAAATACATAGGATTATTTAAAAAAAAACAAATTATTTTGAAATACAGTTATCAATTAAAAAAAATTTCACAGCCCCTAGATTAATGGCCCCTAAATTACCCAATAATCTTTTGAAGGCAGTGTTGGAATATGTCTTTTATTAGATTATTCAACTTGAGTCCTCAAATCCTGAATGAGAGTTGTTACATCTTTAGTTTAAAACCAAATTCAGAGAAATGGAAATGAAGAAACAACTGTGCTGATGTATAAATCTGGAGGCCATATTTAAGTGATCCCAGGCACAACTGAACCTTACTGCTAAGGAACCCTTTGGTGTAGGATCAAGGTGTCAAACTCCTCTTGGTTCAAAGCCAACATTTCTTCATCAAGCATCTAAGACAATTTTGGGTTCAAGCCTTCTTGACCTCATAGAATCCTTCTAGTTGTCAGGGAGACCCTGTCAGTTGTATATTGATTTCAGAATATGCTTAAAATGGCTTCTTCTCCCACCCAAAACACCTCCTGGAATATTCCTTTTAAATGATATTCCTTGTGTCTATGGGAATTAAAATCATCTCATATGTGTAACTTGAAATATCTGAAATCATTGGAGAAAATACTATATTAAGAGTTTTTCTTCTCTTTTAGGTGAAGAAGTTCAGCAGTTATCCATTGAAATTATGGTGACCCAGGCACAATCATCTCAAAATGCAGCTATGCTGCTGGGGATGTGGGTGGTACCACCACTAATCCACAGTCTGAATGTATGTAGTAAATAAGAATTTGGGTGCTATTAAAGAACCTACTTCCTTTTCTAAAGAATTTCCAAAGTTGTCATTTGACAGGTATATCTTAAAAAAAAAGAAACCAGAGGGTCCTCTATTCCCAGATGTTAGGTAACAGATGGAAAATGATTGATTGATTTGCTCTGGATCTCCAAAATGTGAAACATTATTATCTTAATTTTACAGCCAAAGAGACTGATGCTCACTCAGGTGATTGTGTACGTGTGTGTGTGTGTGTGTTGCCGAGAATGACACAGCCGATCTTCTGACTCCAAGAATAGTACCTGTTCTGTCCACAAGCCTCATTGCTGTGGGGTGTATACTGCGATTATATATATGTCCATAATCCATTATGAATTCTCCCGGGTATTTGCACTATTTGTCAGCAAAGGAAACACTTCACTACATCCTTATTTATAAAACATAGAATTATACATATTTTACAACTCATTTATTCTCTTTATTTCCTGTTTCTGTAAAACACTTGTAAAAATAAATTAATGAATGAATGAAAACAGCCCTAAGCACTGTGCTAAGGACTGGGAATGCAAATTCAAAATGATGCAAGCATGCCCTCAGGAACTCCCATTTTGCTGTAATGGCAAATTCCACACCTAGAAGGGAATGGGGGCCAGGAAAGGGCTCCTTGATCTGGAGATGCACAGGGATTGTGAGGGAAGCCACTGGGCACTTGATCGTCACATCCTTTCTGGTAATAATGGTTGTATTGATTTGATTAGCCAAGAGTAAGAGGTAGAAAGTAGGTTGGGTGGGACCACAGCAGGGGATGTTATGTGTCTTGTGAGTCAGAGGAGAAGGCAAAATGGCGAAGTAGGCTTCAGTTTCCTGGTAGATGGCCGAATGGGATGTTAAGGATGATTTGACTCCCTCTTTGCTCAAAATAGATTCACTCACCCCTCATGCACCTACTGGTAAGGACAAATTAGCTATATAGCATAGTTCCAAAACTAGTAGGGATGGAGAGGAAGGGAATTATCTCTAGAGAGTTCACCCATAGGTGGGTAGAAGGAAGCAGTGAGACAACAAATAGAAAGATTCTCAGGGAGGCCCTGGTTTTTCAGTAGATGACTAAATGCGACATAAGGTATGGCCTGGGGCCATAATTCTATCTTTCCACAGCAAATTAGAGAATTTTACGTCTGTAAAGAAATGTCTTTTATAAATTTACAGGTTCCACCCAATATTCTGGAGACCTTCTTCACTTTCTCTTGACATTTTGAGGGCATTAGTGAATCTTTCTTCCTGCTCACTTGTCATCCTTTGCCCTTGCCATGTGAACAGCCTGTCTTTTCTTCCTATCATACATTTCCTTGATGATACCTTTTACGCCTATTCTTTTTTGAAGTTCCTGATTGGTCCTATGTTACAGATACCAACACATACCATTACCTTTCCATTGCTCAGTGTGATATTTACCCTAAATTCTTCAGAGACTAGTGTATTCCATTCCCCGTTACCCTATAACACTGGTAAATTGTTCATATTAAAAACATGTGCCTTTGTAAGCGATGGAAAAATAGTTTCCAAGAAACCTAGGAAGACTTGTACAAACTGATGCAGAGTGAAGTGAGCAGAACCAACAGAACAGTTTATACAATAACAATATTGTTTTAAAAAAAATGTTTTTTAAACTTAAGAACTCTGATCAATGCAACAACCAATAGCAGTTCCAGAAGACCATTGGTGAAGCATGCTGCTCATCTCCTTTCAGAGAATTAATGGAGCAGAATAAGATGTACATTTTCAGACACAACCAGCTTGGGAATTTGTATTGCTTGACGCTATGCACATGTGTTAGAAGGGTCTTGGGTTTATTTTTCCCCCTCAAGGGAGGTTTCCAGGGACAAAAAAAGAATAATTGAAGATTCTTTTAAAATGGACAGATGAGAATAATACAAAGGCTAGAAAGAAAGAGATAAGCAGTATAGCTTTTCAAGCTAATGTTGAATTTGTTATAAACTTATTAAGAAAAGCAAACTGTATGTAGCTGAGATTTCTAATTTTGCATACACTCTCTTCCCGATGTACTTTGCATATATAGAAATACTTAGTTTATTTGACAGACCTTCAAAAAATTTAAAAACAACAACAAATATCCATGGGAACTTTGAGGGTTGGGAGGGGGGGATCATTAAAGGAGCTTTGCATTTTCCTGAAAGCAATCCAGTCTGCTCTCCTCTTCCTGTCCTGTATTCTGTCCCAAGTCTATATATACTGATAGATCTTTAGGCTTTCTCTTAAAATGCATGCCATAATCTGGGCTGCATTCTTTATCTACTCGTGTGTACTTTCTTGTGTGGATCATAAGAACCAACTCTTCTGAGAGCGTCTAACTTACAGGAGGTTCTGCAATGTCCCAGGCCTTGATGCAACCAGGTACAGTCATTTGTAAATTGGACAGTCTAGATGACCTCACTGTCCCCAAAGAAAGCCTCTTCAATGTGGACTTTACACTGAATCTCTTAAATTCAGTGGCAGATATCTGAGATCAGCATGTATGTGTTTTCTTACTCATCTTAAGATCACTGAACAGGGTTATCCCTGTCATTATATCTTTAATTTTTGTCATATCTTTTCTGTAATTATAACTTTTAAGGAATTCCTGTCATTAGATCTTTTAAGGAATTTTGAACAGCTTTGATGGATGGCAGACACGTCATTCAAAAAGATCACTTAAAGCAAGTAGCATTACCACTACTGAACCAAATGGTTTTTCATAATCAATGAACAGTAACCACAGTGACATTTCACATTTTCAGCTTTTTTCAGTAAATTTTAAAAATGTTAAAACGTGGCTCAAGCTTTATTTTTTCTCTACTAATATCCTAATCAATAGTGCCTCCAATTTCTTTATGGAGAGTCCTAAAAATTTTGTGTAGCTGGTAGGGTAGGAATATAATAAGTACTTATTGATGTTTTCTTGCTTGTTTTTTTTTTTTAAATAAGATCTAAGATATTTTTCTTCCCCACACTTCTGGTGTGTTCCCTCATTTCCTGTACCCCACATTTTCAGTGGATCCTTTGGTGTTTTCACAGTCTCCTCTAGCACAGATCTCTTTTCTATATACTTGGCCAAGTTCAGTTGCTCTTTCCATCTTTTCTCTCCTTCATGGTATTTCTTCGTCCCCTGTATGCGCATTCAGGCCTGTAAAGTTCGAATGCAGATTATGGTTCTGCTGTCCATGATGTTGAAATCAGTTTATTATAGTAATTATTACGTATCTCTTCCATCTTTCTATTTTTTACCCTTTAATTCTTCATCCTCAAGTACAGGCTTTACTTAAATTCTGTCTTTTTTCCAAGCTCTCTTTAAACCAGGTTCAGTGAACAATCTCATCTCATTAAGTAGCCCAACCCCTCCTTGACTTAAAAACCCTTCCTCAATATCCATTGTAAGTTTTGGAATATGTCTTTTGCCTTTCTTTACATACTGTTATTTAGCACAGTACCTGGACATCTAGCGTCTGGTTGAGGACCATTAGTGATAGGGAGCTCACTACCTTCTGAATAATTGGAAATGTTTCTAAATGCTATACACCAGGCTCACACTTTTTCTGAGAATGTAAACTCCTTGAGGGGCCTAATAATTGGTACAGGGTCTTCCAAACACTAGATGCTCAGCTAATTAAATTAAAGGACAAAAATGGAAAAAGTGTTTTAGTGACTAATTTTCGTATCATTACTCAGCTGCATTGAATATGGTTGTAGTAATGGTGTTGAAAAGCTTCTTTTGCTATTAAGATTCAGCACATTTTTTTTTTTAACAAAATGTCAGAGCAGTTGGAATTCAGTTAGAATTCACAGTCTATTTCATTTGCATGCTAAAATAGAATTTTCTTTTATTCATTATTTTATTATTATACAATGTTACAAATTTTATATATAGCATGTAATTATATATGTTATTTTTATTTTATATTTTATTTCATTTATTTGCTCTTCCAATTGCTAAAATACAGTGTAATAATCTGATTCTAGAAAATTCAAGTTCTTACCTTCTTTTTTTTTTTTAATCTTACCTTTTAATTAATAGTTGTGCTTTCAGTCACTTTGTGGGTCTCAGTTTCTCATGGCCAGGAGAAACCAGATTTCAGCTTCTCTTAAAGACCTTTACTCCTATTCTTCTCTATGCTGAGTCTTTTGAGCAGCTGATTTATTAAGCTCTCTGTTTCTAATCTTGACAGGATTTAATGGCTGTTGATATCTATTAAGGCTTAGTTAGGAGGATAGGAGAGTATCTACCAATTTCTCAATACCAGTGCCTTCTCTCTGTTGATTATTTCCAATTTATCCTGTATATTTCTTCTTTGTACATAGTTTATAAGTTTGGCTGTGAGCTCCTTGAGAGTGGGGAATGCCTTATGCCTTGCTTTTTTATCCCTGGTAATTAGTGCCTAGTAAACAGCAGAAGCTTAAATGTGTATTGCCTGATTGTCTTCTTGATCAAAAGTCAAAAAAGGACTCTTGTAACTAGAGAAAGTCTTCATTCCTTCCATCTCTTATGAAACTGTGAGTGTTTCCTTGTTAGTAGAAATGTACTTTGCTCTTCTTAAGTGTAAGAACTTTACATGTCCTCCACATGCAGGAATTAGAACATCTACTGTCTGATCACTTTGCATAAAGTTATACAGATCTTAATGCATAATTTTAGAAATAGGTTTTAGGGAATAAGGAATGGATAGCAGCATCTGAAGGCAGGCAGCCTTTATCCTGAATAGTTTCATAATCATTCTGAAAATATGTTTCCAGGTCTTTCTAACAGTTTTTAATGGAGCAGGAGACACACAAAAAAATATATCTCATGGGTATGGGAATTTTGAAAACTTTGCTGTTTTCCAGACACGTCTAGCCTCAGACGTCAAGATGTCAGCTTTTAACTTGTGCTATTGTGAGTTTTTGTGTAGAAGAGCGATACAATGGTAATCGAGAAAACTTGAATCTGGTATCACTATACAGGACACATGACCTTCTTGCTGGAGGTCAAGGGAGAGAATAGAGACGGGGAGATCAGCTAAAAGACTGTTGTTGCACCCCAGGCAGACTCTCCCTAGAAGAGTTAGCTGACAACTTCATTTGTCTTCTTTGGCAAGAAATTAAATGTAGAGCAGTCTGAGGCGTTCTACCTAACTTTACTTAAGAATTCTTTCTAGTGGGCTATCATATTTTTATTTCAAACAAAATCTACAAAAAAACCTCCTTGAGTCAACTGGTTAATTCAGAATTGTTGGAAAGGACAGCTGTTCCTCAGATGACGAGAAGCCTTATAATTTTTTTCATAGAAATAATAGAATGCACAAATATTGCTAGGTCATAATCCATTTTTTCGAGACCTACATGTTTCAGTTTAAAGAGCTAACACTAGCATTTGTAGTAGCATTGCCATAGAGAGGCAGCAGACTGTAGTAGAAAGAATGTTTTGCAGTGTCCAGGTACCCCCGTGGATAAAGTGCTATTCTAGAGTCAGGAAAACAAGAGTTCAAATCCGGCTTCAGATACCTACGTGCTGTGTGACCCTAGGTAAATCACTTAACTTCTTTACCTCAGTTTCCTCACCTGTAAAATGTGGACCATAATAGCATCTCCTTCCCAGGATTGGTGTGAGAATCAAATGTGATAAAAATTATAAAACACTTAGCAGCACAGTGCCTGGCATGTACGTAGTTCTGTATAAACATTGATGATAACCATTCTGTCCTGAAAGTAAGGCCGTTCCAAACCAAAGAGAATATCCGCTCCTGTGTTTGAGGAACAGTATTTTATTTCTTTTCCCATTTCTGTTTGTTGTTGTTTTCGCTCCTTTTGGAGACTGGGTCTCCTGGACTTTCCTAGGCTGGAAATTCAGTGTTCAATTCCAATGCTAATCAGCACAGACACTTTAACTTGCTCCTTTTTGTCCATTCTGAGCTGGTTTTCCCCTCCTAAGGCAGCCTGGTGGCACGCTGTTCAGATGCGCTCACCCCCTTGGTATCGACACTTCATAGACTTTAGCCCTACCCATAGCAGCTTAGAATTTCTGAATCCAAGCTATCCACCAGCCTTAGCCTCCCCCGGTAGCAGGACTGTATGTGTTCTCCACCATGTGTGGCTGTAACGCCTTTATTCCACTGACCAAAAAGAGCATATATTTAAAGCTGAGTGACTCATGGCTAAAACTTAAAACATACAAACACACACACATGCGCGCGCACACACACACACACACACAAACACACACACACCCACCCACACACACACACACCCCAGTATTACTAAGAGGAAACAACAGTTGTTACTACCTATATCAGTAACTCCATTGATTTGTGAAACTATGGGGAAAACTCAATCCAAATGTTAACAAGACTTGGAGACGTTTGTGTTGATAGACCAAGAAGAGCCATAAATGTCTGTAACTGTTCATTGCATCTATTAGCTGACAGAATGTAGGGTCTGTGTAGTATAGGCCTTCGACTCTGGGCTCTACTGTTTACATCAAGTGCCCTGTTTTGCTTCCAGCTGAAAACCAAGAAGTACCTTTTGGTGTCTCTGCCACTGTGGATGAAACATGTTTCTGAGGACCAGCTTCAGGTTTTCACTGAAGTGTTTATGGTGCAGCTTTTTGAAGCTACTCCCGCTGTCCAGAATCGTGAGTTATGTCAGAGTGCCTTACAGGGACTTAGCCAGGCTATGAAGCTGCCCAGTCCAGCTCAATACCTCTGGAGTCTCCTCTGCTGGGCTACTGAGAAAATCTTTGATCTTTTGCCAAACAAGATTCGGGTAAGGAGCAAAAATATTTGCATTCCTTTATAATTTATATTTAGGAATTTTTTTTACAGCCTTTTTGGCAGGGCAAGGAGGTAAATGTTTTAAGAAAGTGGGTGGGGAATTAATGAGAAATGGCCACATTCTTTTCTTTACTGGGAGTGTTTTCTCTTTCAAGAACTGGGTTGTCGAGGTTTAAAATTTAGAACCATGGTTTTGTGCAGACTGGACGTAGATCATCCAGCACTGAGCCAGAGAATTCAGTCAAGGTCTCTTTGCAGAGTAACCTGACTTTAGAAACGAAATAGAAGAGGCTTCACATGACAGTCTGCCTAGAGAACATTCAGGAAAGAATATTTCTATAAGTTTACATAGTTTACATATTTTAAGAAATTTCAGAAGGAAGAATGCTATCAAAATACTGGTAGGCTGAAGACACACCTATATCTTGCTGGCTTTAGATTGACAAAAAAAATTGCCCACAGATGACTGAAGCCTTTTTTTTTTTGAGATGTCAGAAATACACAAAGGAATGAAAAATATCAGAGGCCGCTTATTTTTTCTCTAACTGCAATGGGAAAAGTAAATACATTTAAAAAGTAGGATTATCAGTTTTCTTGTATTTGATTAAAGTAGAAAATCTTATCTGTTCGTTAAGTACAAAGGAATACCAAAAAGATGGTGATTTCTCCTCTTATTTAAAAGATTTGAAACAGACTTGTTCTCCTAGTGCCTAAATGCATTTTTATATGCTCATTTGCCAGAGAAGTGATGTCGACCTGTATATCAATGCAGCAAAATGCCTTTCAGAAATGACAGATGCTGAGGTAGATCGCGTTGCCCATATTACTAAGGTAATGAAATCAGAATCTTACTTCGGAAAAAAATTTAACTTTTATTTATTTATTTTTGCTAGTTTGAAGATTCAAATTGGTTAACCACTGCAGTGTTGGCTGTTTTTGGATGAAGCTGTCTTGCTTCCAGCCTTTAAGTGACTAATTCCAAAATGGTTTCAGTTTCCAGTTTGAATATAAGAATCTAAATTCATTAGTCCGATTGTCCTCAGGTTATTCAGAAGCCACAAACATTTTAGAGACATTTATGTTAAAAATAAAATGAGCATTAGGTTCTTGGTATTGTTCCTAAAAATAATTTTGTTATCAACATAATAAGCAAAAATAGTTCCACTAATTAAAAGAAAATTATAGATGTGCCTGTTAACTCTCAACTGTTATAATATATTAAACATACCATATAAACTTTTAATAAAATAGCAACAGCAACATTTTGTTTGCTTTGGTCTCCTCTCTAGTTCTCAGATTTTGTTGCTGCTATGTTTTTTATGTAGTTGTAGTCATTGTGTACATTTTGAGTCTCTAGTCTTTGTTCTGTGACCCTTTGTATAAGTCTTTTTGTGTTTCGGAAAGTTCTTCGTGTAGATCATTACTTATGGTGCAATAATACCCTATTACACTGATAAACCATGGTTTATTCTGCCATTTCCCGGTTGTTGGACATAGAAGTTGCATTGAGCACTTTGCAAGGACACAAAAGAAATAGGAGATGCAGCCCTTGTCTTTCATAGCCTTGTAATTTTGTTGGAGGTGTGGTGTCTAGAGCAATTCCTGGCAGTAAAAGGCCTGTGGTTGGCATGCTACCCATTTAGGTCCCTAGAGTACTATGAGCACATGACCACTACAGTGGAGTAAATGGCCCAAAAGAGTTATTGTGCCCCTCTGAGAGCCTGTTGTCCTGTCATGCACAGGGAACACTAGGGCCCATTATTTCTGGGATGTATTTATCAAATGTTCTCACTAATTAACCTCTGAACACATTTATAATATCTAAGAAAGATAGTGCCTGCCATCAAGACCTCGCATCTCTAATGGACAATTTTAATAGAATACAGAAACAGGCAACGTAGCTTCCTGCCAGGAATAAACCGTCCTAGCATTTGGAGTGGTGGCCAACTTCGGAGTCAGCCTCTCTGCTTTTAGCCTAGCCCTTAGGGGCACAGCAAACACAGAGATAGATTAAATTAATGGTAGCTAAATGATTTGCCATTTTCAGAACAACATAAAGAAGGCTGCCTTTGTCAAAGTATATTTAGTCTCTCAAGGTCGATTTCCACTGATGCACTGGAATGATGTGATTGAGGCCACAGTTCGATGTCAAGACAGAGAAACAGTCGCTTGGATGATGTTGCATGGTTTATATCATGCACGGATCATAAGCCATACAAACACAGGTGAGGGCACATTGAAGCAAAAGTAAGTTTATTTGTTTTTAAAAGGGAGTGGGTGGGTGATGGATCCCCCATCATCTGTTTTAAATTTTATTTGTGGTTTTTTTTTTTGTCTTAAACTTACTAAAAGGAATATTTAGTCCTTTGGAAACAAGGTTCAGACTTCTCATACATAAGGGAATTTCATGAGTTTTTGATGGTCCAAGATTATATTTCCTTTTCTTCTTTAAGTCAAATCAACTAGCATTTATTAGGAGGTACTGCGTGAAGTGCTATGACTACCGATAGAGGAAAAATAGTAGTCTTCCAGACTACTATGTTCATGGAAGTGATATACAGGAAAATTGGAAGTCACTAGTGTTGAGAGTGGTAAAGGACTCTCACTGAAGGTAGGATTTGTGCTGAAGGAAGCAGGGAGTCTAGGATCTGGAGACAAGGAGAGAGAACACTCCAGGAATGGAAGACACATTAGTCAGGCTAATTAGACAAATTACTAAAACATCAGATAGAAAGGAAGAGTGATTTTTAATTCATTTGAACAGATTGCTGAATTTAGTCAAGAGACCGGGTTTCCTTTTTTTTTTTTTTAATTTACAAAGCAAGCAGTCTTATCAAAGGCTGCTATTGAGGTGATTGGTATAGAATCTGACTGCCATATTATTGACTCATAAAATGGGATGCACCTTCTACAAGGCCCAAATGTGCATAAGATTTAGACCAAATGCTTTTTTTAGTCAAATATAACGCATGGATCATCACGTGAGTAGAAGGTACTTTCCTAATGCAAAAAGTTCTTCTACTTTCCCTGCCGTATGTTTCTCTTTTAGTAACTCCTGGAGCAGGAGATCTTAACATTTTTTTAGTGTTGGATCCCTTGGGTAGTACAGTGAATCCTATGGACCCTTTCCTAGATGAACGTTTTTAGATACATTAGATAAAATCAGAGGGTTACGAAGTAAAACGATGACATTAAAATACTGTTATCAAATATTTTTAAAAAGCAACTTCACACCTGCCAGGTAAAGAACCCCTTTCTACACTTAGCATTGACGCTAAAAATGCTTTAAGCAAATAAAAGTGACCTAGAATGTCAGAGACTAAATCTCATGATACTAACCAGTTTTCTATACCTTTCTTGCCTCAGTTTCCTTTCAGTTACAAATATTACTGGATGTATGGGGCAAAAATCAGCCAATGTGATTACGGTGCACTTTGGAAGATCTGAAGGGTTTAACTTTGTTAGTCTAAATCTTGAGCTGCCATTGAACATGGTAGCTTTCCTTTTATGAGACTGACAACAATGTCTGTTTCTTTGGTTACCCGATGAACTTGTAACAAAATGCTGAATTTCTCACCTAAAAACACATTTATTAGTCAAACACAGTGGAATCTCTTTGGAATATGAGGGATATATAATTTATTCAGTATGGTGAATTTCCAGTGTGGGAACTCCCTAAGCCAATGCAGATGCTACCCATGTGTAAATCCTAGGAATTTGCCTTAGACATATGGAGATTATGACTTGGGCAACATCCCACACCTGACAAGTGTCACAGGCAGGCCTTAAATGCTCTAGAACTCTTATCTACTCAACCATTTTGCCTCTACAGGCATTCCTTATAAATATACAAGAAAGTGAACGAACAGCTCGTCAGAAGATCTAGAGTGACCGAGTTCTTGGAAAATCTGGCTGAGGCCGAGAAGTCTTTGTTGTCTCCACGTCTTTACTATAAAAAAAGAGGAAAAAAAACAGACTCCATGCTGGTGTTTTCGCTATTCATTTCCCCGGCAGTAGCTGTTTTTGTTTGTTTCCTAAAATGAATGAATTGATCATTTTTAACCCCAGCAAAGAAGAGGTTTTGACTCCAAGAGTCAAGTTTTACTGCTAGTGAAAGAGCCCTTTGATAGTTTTTTTAACACTGAGGAAGAAATGTCAGTAACTTAATTTCAACTCCAATGTAGCATTAGTAGCAGTAGATTTAAAGAATAAATTAGTTAACAGAAGCCAAGCCAGCCATCTTCCTCCAACATTAATAACAAAACCCTGATGTTCACAGTGTCAAAGAAATATCTTTTGTTCCGTCACAGGTCAACACTATTACAGTGAGAACTTGGGATTGTTTCATAGAGTCCTCACCAGGTGTTCCTCTTTGGTTACCATGGTTATTACTGCTCTGTTTTGCATTTCAAAGGAAAACTGTTACCCATATTCCTAGTCAGAAAATGTCCTTGTCTTTTCAGGAGTGCTGAAGAGAATGGAGTGGCTGTTGGAACTGATGGGTTACATTAGAAACGTTGCTTACAAGTCAACATCTGTTGAGAATGTGGCTCTTGAAGAGGTACAATCTATAGAAGTAATTTGTAGCTTCCTTAAAATTTAGGGCTTGTATTTGTGCTCCAAAGAGAGAATGTTTAATGCCTTGTTGCTTTTATTCCTCCTGCCTTTTATTTTTGAAAAACAATGGTGCCATCACACTGCTGCCAGAAGAAAGTGGGTGTTCTCACTGTGCTATTTAAATTATCCAGAGCTGCCTTTTGAAAGTCTTTTAAATGAAACAGACTTCTGGGCCTCTGGTAGGACAACAGCACTTAAAGAACAAAAGTGACGAGAGGCCAAGCCTAAAGTCTGTGCACCTGAAAAAGGCTTAGGTGGTAGGTGCCCCGAGATTTGGGATTTACCCTTTATTGGATTCTTAACGTGGATAGAAGAAACAGATTCGAATTTGTGTTCCCCATTTCCCCCTTGTTGTCATTCCTCTGCCTCTGCTCTCATTTGTGCAATTTTATTAGTTTGTTTTACTCTTGGTAAAGTCCTTTGGCAAAATGTTTGCTGAGTGGGTAAAGACCATGTGTCCTAGGATATTCTTTTGAACCAATGCCCAGATTTCCTGTGGCGTTCTCTGTGTTCTAAGTTTCCACAAGTGATATTAGGTGCTTTTCTAGACATTGAAAAGGGCTTATTTTTTTTCCCCCAGATGTGACTTATTTTCGTTTTCTTAAAAATCAAAGTAACTCTACTCTGGATAAAAAAAATGCAAGTCATTTCTCACTTTGCCTTGCAGTCAGTGTAAACTTTTTACAAACATCTCTTTAAATGTATTGTTAACTTTTTTGTAACTTCTAATTAAGCAATGTTTCACGGGGGTGCCCAAGTGTTTTGTGGTTTGTTTGGTTTTTTTTTACTAAGAAGGGGAAGTAAAGCCCTAAATTGTCTTTATAACAGAACTTGTCTTACCTTAGCCTTAGCAATTCCATTTACTGTATAGTTGAGCCCCTCTTTTGTGGATAGTGAAGGGAAATGTTGAGCTGGACAGTCGGGGTGGGTATGTATGGGTGCCTCTATTTTTGAGTTGCTAAAACAGTTGCCCTAATTTGTGCCTGTTTCCTATTTAGGCTATCAACTTCCTCTTGCTGCTCTTTGCAGCTTCTGTGGTTGCATGGGCTGACCATGATGCCCCTCTCCTGCTTGGACTCAGTGCCAGCTGGTTGCCATGGCACCAGGAAGGAGGCGTGGCTGGGTTCTCTCCTGGTTATCTTGGCCAGAGTCCAATCAACAGGGTCACCTTGCAGGAGACTCTCACCCTCCTTCCCAGCAGCATGCCGCTTCTGCTAAGCAAAGAACCGTGGAAGGAGCAAACACAAAAGGTAAAGCTGAAAGTCATCTCCACGTCAAGACTGGCAGCCTTTTTTTCCCCTCAGCAGTCACTGCTGGGGACTAGCACTGTGGTGGCCTAAATGAAACTTGGATCAAAGCAGAGGCTATACTATGCAACCTTCCCCCATTGCCAGGAAAATGTAGAGCCTCTGTGATCTAGGGCGAATGGGATAATAGAAAACATATTTCTGAAAAAAAGGCAGCATCTATCTTGTGGGGTATTAAAGGCATATGCACACATGAGCACTCATGCTCTCTCTCTTTCACACACACACACACACACACACACACACACATCACACAATCTGGAAACCTTGAGTAGAAATAAAATGATATCTAGAAGAACCTAGCAAAGATGGTGACATGTAGGGTCACAGCCAAGGCTAACTCTCCTAAGAAATTCTGTAGCAAAGAACAACAGACAAAGGAGTGATGATAACTAAAACCAAAGAGTAACTGCGGTAAGCTGCTCCATCTGTCAGGACTGTACAAGAAGACAGACTCGCCAGTGCTCTGGGTAGGGCTGTGGTGGAAGCCTAAACACTTGTGAGAGCTCACCTGTGGCCTAGTGGAGCCACAGCATGGGACAGAGCCAGCTCCCAGTATGCCCAAGGGGGACAGAATGGGACAGTTCCCAGGGGAATCAGCAAGCATTTATTAATACGCCTAATATAAGACTACTGGGGATACAAAGAAAGGCCAGCAGGAGTACCTACTGTCTAGTAGCTCACCATCTCATAGTTTTGCTAGTGGAATCTATAAGGGCTGAAAACCCAAGCATCATTTCCAGTTTCTAGTCAGGGCCACAGCAGGGGACAAAGCCCTGCAAGGTGATTTACAAGGAGAAAGTTACAGAGATAGAGGCAAATCAATAGTCAGTATTTATTAAATTCCTACTGTTTGCGAGGCACTATCCTACCTAACGTCTAGGGATACATATGAAAGATAGTCTTTGTCCTCAAGGAGCCCACAATCTTGCATGGAAAGACAACACACAAAAGGAGGTTGGAGAGGAGGAGGGGGCAGGGGCAGGTGTGGTGGAGAAGTCAGAAGTCCCAGGAGTCCTCCAGCCAGGTGGGAAATGAAGAGATGTGTGTTCTGAACTCCCGCCTTAAGTGGAGGCTTTGGCACATATGGCTCTGCCCTCTAGTCAGAGGGGGCAGAGAGTAATGAAACATAAGGACCAACGCTGATTAGATCTGACAAGATGAGATTTTCCAGCTTCCTGGAGCATCATGGAGAAGTCAGAGGAGTTCCAATATAATACAACTTGGGTGGGAAATGGAGGAGCCAGTGGGAGACAGGCAGAAACCAGGGACTTAGGTTGGGGGCAAGGCCTTTCTCATGCCGTCCTTGACCTGCGTGAGAGCTGCAGAAGAGAGGGCCAAGGAGAACCAGGACCCCACCATACCATTCAGAACTATGACGGAACATTGGCAGTGGTATCTAAGTTGCCAAAAGGATAAAATTGGGGCCTAGGCACCTCATGCAAGAGGAAGAAAGGAGACAGAGCCACAGGAACTGAGGATAGAAACATAAGTAAACAGTATATTAGGTGGTCTTTACCACCTAATATAATAATGAAATACCATGGATTAAGAGAAACTCAAGACATAAACCCTGAAGAAAAGAGATCTCCACAGGAAGTACAAGTAGAGCATCTGAATAAGAATGACTTGGCCACAAAGATTCCCAGAGTATATGGAAGAAATGAAGCAAGATATGAAAAAAAATTAGAGCTTTTAAGGAAAAAATTGGAAGAAAACTAGAACAAAAAGTAGAAAACCTTCCTCAAATAGTAGGCTCTGTGAAAAAATAGAATGTAGCAAGCAAACACAGTGATTCCATGAGACAACAAGAAATATTTGAACAAAAACAAAAGACTGAAAAAATTAGAATATGTAATATACCTACTGTCAAAAACAGTAGTCCAAATGCCTGGGAGGACACCTGCCATGACAAACCAAGGAACTACATTAACATAGTGATAAAATACTTTTTATGTAAATAATGATTTAAATAATTGGAGCAATATTAATTGTTTGTGGGTGGTAGAGTCAATAATTGGAATTAAAATTAAAATAACAAGAAAAGCAGCAGACGAACAAAAATCCAAACACAAAAATAGAAATTCTAGAAGTCAAAAAGATAAAATCAAAAACAAAAAAATCATTGCATTACTAAATATAAAAGCTGCTTTTGGGGAAAAAATAATAAAATAGACAAGCCATTGCCTTAGCTAATCTTATTATTTTTAAAGAAAACCAAAGTTAACAAATGAAAAGTATGAAAAGAATTCACAGTAACAAAAAGAGGTTATGAAGGAAATTATTAGAGATCATTTTGTCCAACAAAACTGAATGAAGGGAATGAACATTTATGAAAACATAAAAGAACAAGACATGGAGAATTAAAATGTCTCAATTTCAGAAAATGAAACCTAACTAGCCATATAGCCACCCTAGGGGGAAAAAACCCAATTGTGTGAATTCTATTAAACTTTTAGAGATCATAGGAATTATATGAATACAACTACAAAACACTCTTTATAGATAGACTTAAGTCATTGGAAAGATAATATTAACTCAATGAGCTGTGCTAATATAAGAAAAATGACAAACTACTTGAATTTATTTGCACATTTAGTGGAATATAAAATTGCAAAAAGGTTTCTTTATACAGCTATTATAACAGAATTCATTTGGAGGAACAAAGAATCTCAAGAAAATAAATGAAAAAAAGTCAGAATGAAGGGAATCTAGTTTTATGAGATCTCAAACTATACCACAAAGCAGTAATTCTCATATCTCTTTGTCAGTGGTTTAAAGGAAAGAATGAATGAAAGGAAGGAAGAAAGAAAGAAAGAAAACAACAAAAGTTGGTTTGGAATAGATTAGATAAACAGGACCCTGAAGTAGTCAAACACGCCAGCATGGTATTTAATAATCCAAGGACATTAACTAAGGGTAAAGACATTTGGCAAACACCATTGGGAAATCTGGGAAGTAAACTGGTAGAAATTTGGTTAGGCCAACATCTCATATGGTATGCGATAATAAACTCTAAATATTAAGTGAATTAATTATCAAAGAGCATATCATAAGTAAAATTAGAAGAGAAGAGGAGATACTTTTTCTCATATGTGGATGGGAGGAAAGTTCTTGACCAAACAAGGGATAGAGATGTCCTTAGAGTAATTTACAAATTAGTTGAGACAAAGTAAAAGAACTAAATAAATTGACTTGGATGTTATATTTACAATATTTTTAATTCTTTTTTTTTTTTTTTTACTATTTTAATTTTTTTTATTTTTAGTTTACAACATTCAGTTCTACAATCTTTAGAGTTCTGAATTTTCTCTCCCTCCCTTCCCCTGCCCCCTCCCCAAGACAGCATGCAATCTGATATAGGTACTACATGTACATTCACATTAAACATATTTTCACATTAGTCATGTTGCAAAGAAGAATTATAACCAATGGAATGAGCCACAAGAAAGAAGTAACAAAACAAAAAAAAGCAAATAGTATCCTCCCATCTGCGTTCAGACTGTAATTTTTTCTCTAGACATGAATGGAATTTTCCATCATGAGCCTTTTTGGAGTTGTCTTAGAACTTTGCATTGCTGAGAAGAGCCAAGTCTATCAAAGTCATCACAACAGTGTGGCTGTAATGGTATACAGTGTTCTCTTGGTTCTGCTCCTCTCACTCAGCATCAGTTCATATAAGTCTTTCCAGGTTTTTCTGAAGTTGGTTGCTCCTACACATCCACCTGTAAGTGCTTATAACTCTTTACTGTGCAATTTAGTGAATCAGGAAACTAGATTTAAGTTTGGTACAGTCAGTTCCCCTCATGAATAACACTTATAGCCCATTTGACCATGTGCCACCTTTGTATATTGGCCAGGTTCCAATGCAGGGACACTTAGATATCCTCGTGTTTGTTAATATTCTGGCTTTTGTCCAGTCCCAAGTAATTGGTTCTTGATGGCAGAGATCTCTTCACTAATATTGAGTTTCGTTTTACCCTAGTTCATTGATTGGCTATTCAGTATTATGGAAAGTCCTCAAGGAGCACTCTCATCAAGTTCCAGAGATCTTTTGAAAGGTATTGTTTTTCATACTTTCTCCGTCACCTGGGTAAAGAACATTAGGGGTCTCATGATGCGCTCCAACCTTATTATTTTACAGTATTCCCTAAGAGAGATCTTGATTTTACATTGGGAAAGCAAAAACGTATAAGAAGGTACTTTGTAGATTGTGAATCACTATACAAATGTATTAGTTTTTCAGCTATTGGTAGGTACCAATTAGTGTGAGTAGTGAATTCCATGAAGTGGTCTCATATATTCAAATGTGCATTGTTCAAAGTTATATTTTTTTAAATGGTCATTTGTTTTGCAGCCCAGTGGAAAGGATTCAGTACAAATTTTAATAATGTGACCATTTTAGGGGCAGTGCCACTTATTCGTACTAATTGAGACCTAATCCTATCATCAGATTTGGCCATCCCACAGTGTGATTTATAATCCAGAAACACGAGCTCCCGAGGGTTCTGAATCTTAGGATCTAGTTTGGTATCTGCTTAGATTATAGTATGTGGAACATAGTAGATGCTTAATGAATGCTAGTTAGTTGATTGATTAAGGTTAGTTTTATTATTTGGAGAAACCTCTGTGTCTCCTATCAGAGTAGTGCATGTACAAAGATGGCAGACCTTTCCGTTGAACATTTTATAGATGTTGCTATTCTCATGCTAGTGGTTCATCTGCATTACTTCCAGTACCTGTGCCATGACATAAAATACCAGCATTATATGTAAGCATTTGCTGCACAGAATTATTGACCTTGAGAAAATTCACTTAGCGATCTCCCCTTGTGGCCCTTTGCTTGCTTGAAGGAGAGCAGAGTATGACTTCAGCTGTGCAAAAGCAGAATGGAATTCTTCCCCTCATTTAGAGTGTTCAGGAAGAAAACTAAGATTCATCCCTCAAGCAGACATTGAATTAAAGACTTAAAAGTTCTTTTCCAATGCTCAGATTCTGTGATAGTCTCACTAATATCCTTAACTTTTTTCTTTTCTTAGAAACCTAGACTTTATCTTTCCATTTTGCTCAAGAGTTTGATTTTCTTTTAATTAATAGTCATAGGTTTGGCCCACAGTCTTTTCCCCCTAACAAATACTGTCTCAGGGTATAACATCAGCCAACAGCTGGTGTGTGTCAGGTACATGGAGAACTCGTTTGGAGAGGCACATATTTACTTGGATTTATTTCTTGTTGAGTCCAGCCACTGCTGTATTCTTGGTTTCAAAAGGACTCAACAACTCTCACATTGAAATTTTAAAGAATCTTATTTACTGAGGAAACTTAAAACTCTTGGAGTCTTAGGCTAAAATATGTCAAAGTTAACTCAAGAGGATGTGGCAGGGCTGCCTAAATTTTTAACTGATTCTTGAGAGATCATGTATTAATAAGTTTTAAAAGGATATATATTGGTGGACCTGTGAATAAATAATGTGATGTAATCAAACCTGCTCCACTGATAAGCTCAGTTAAGATAGCTTTTCATTTTAGTTCAGGTTAGAGGATCTCCATCATTACTTTGGAATCTCATTATGCAGCAGTTTTTATAGGTTTCTCTGTTGGTCATTTAGATTTTGCCAAAGCTTAATGGCAGCATGGCAGTTCTTGACCTCGAACAGCGGTCAGATGAGTGTGAATTAGACCTGGGGGCAAGGGCGGGGGGGACGCTAAGGCACCAGATTTCACAGGAGTGACCACTTGGAAAATGAGAGAAGGGAAGAGAAGTCAGTGTGCATTTAATAAGCTCCTGCTGTGTACCAGGCACTGTGTTAAGTGTTTTACAAGTATCTCCTTTGATCTTTACAACAACATCCCTATGAAGTCAGTGCCGCTATTATCCATACTTTACAGTTGAGGAAACTCAAGCAAACAGAGATGTGATTTGCCCAGGGTCACACAGCTTGTGTTTCAAAGGCTAGATTTGGACTCAGGTGTTACTCTCTTCAACCCCAGCACTCTATCTGTAACGGTGCTGATCATACCTTTACTAAGGTCATTAGGGGCTGTTGGAACATTAGCAATAATGATGAAAGTAGGATGAAATGTCACTGCTCCTGGCTTTCTGTGCTTCCCTTAGTGCCCTTAGTTCCAAAGGCAGAAGTCCCCCCACCAGAATAGTGAAGATCTGACCAGGTTAGAATAACAGTATCCCCTTTCTCACAGATTGCTTTTATCACCCAAATGCTAAGTGCCATGTCAGCTTGTCAGTCACTCAGATAGCTGTCGAAAACATGATCTAAGTGTCTGGAGCTACATGGCTTAATTTCTTCCTGTATTTTACATGTCACAGTGGATAGAGCTCTGAGCTTGTAATTGAGAAGACCTGAATTCAAATCTTGTCTGAGATACCAGCTTAGTGACCATGGGCAGTTCAGTTAGCCTCTCTCAGTCTTCTCACCTGTAAAATTGAGGGACTTGGGTTAGAAGGTACCTTCCAGCTCTAAATCTTTCATCCTACAGCTTCGTTTCTTTCTGCTTCTACAGAGTTAAAAACATTGTCTTCCACGCAGTTTAACTTTTTCTGCCCTTGGGGTATTTCCTTGCTCTGATTCTACATCTACAACTGGGACTAACGGATTGACTGAAACAGGAACTGAACAAAACTGACAGCAGAAGGAAAGGACAGCTTCTCTTCCTGTACCCGACTTACACACACAAATCCACAAAATACAATAACATGCTCTGTGTTTTTTGTTTCCCTAGCTACAGTTCTGGCCTTGAGGTTTTTCCCTGAATTTAAGAAGAAAGTAGTGTGGTCCAGGGCATATGGTTGGTGACCATTCTGCCAGAAGTCAGCAATCTCAGCTGGAAACAGGAGGAGCCTTAAGCTTCGTGTTTGTCCATTCCAGTCATACAGCAGAGAGCAGAATGACATATTGCTGCCCGGATATTTGGAAGACGCATACCAGGAATCACCATGGACTGGTTTGATTAACAGGCCAAATTTGGACTGGAACCCTAGATTATATTTCCCTTAATTTATACAGATTTCAAGCTGTAGAGTCTTTGTTTTACAAAGCCTTAAAATATAACACTCAAGATTCAAGTAAAAACAATCTTGTGGATTTATTGTATGTAATCATATGTATTTGAAAAATATGAAGTTTTTTTTTTTCACTTTAACACTGAATAGTAAAAAGCCACGTTACAAGGTAGATGGCAACGTCATCCCTTGCCCACATTTCCTATATACTCTGTAATGGATTCAATTAACTTAGACAAGATGTCCTAGTCTTATTGATTAAAATACTCTTTTATCTGAATTAATATACAAGTAAGTAACACAGCGAACTGGCTTAACTGGGAGAGGACATTTGATAAAGTCATTGAGTAGCTCAGTTTATACTTCCCATATAAAAGTTAATCCTTTGAGTAAGGAGTTATATACCTTGATTAGAATCACCAGTGGTTTTAGTCACTGAAAAATATTTTTTTAATTTCCATAGTTTCATAATAGGGATCCGGGCTCAGCATGGTATTATAGAAGGAGCATTGGATTAGGAATTGGTAAACTTAGATCCTAGGTCCTATTGCTATTTTGATAATAAATTTTGTTATTAATTGCGTGACCTGGGCAACCTATTTCAGCTCTTCAGTTGGTCCTTAGTTTCATTATCTATTTGAAAAGGACTGTATAATATTTGGACCATATTATATCAAAGATGCCTTCTTAATTAAACAGTCTGTGTTCATCTTATATAGAGAAAAAGTTTAGTTCTTAGCTGTTTTTTCTATGTGTATTAGCCAGTGTTCTATTTTTAGCCTAAAATATATGTCTATGTCTATATGCCCACATACCTATATATGTATGCAAATCTATTCATACATAGGTGGAAGAGGTAAGAACAATTAAATGGTTGAGATAACGTGGGATAACTCAAAAAAGGCCTATTGTTAGTGTTGGTAAAAACAGCAATAATCATTCTTTTATATAGCATTTTAAGGTTTATCAAGCATTGTACTACAATCATCTGTTGAGCTAAATAAGGCAAGTTATTGTTATTCCCATTTTAAAGCTGAGGAAATTAAAACTGAGTGGAGTTCAGATGAATTGCTCACGTCCAGATGGTAAGGAAATGCTGGAGTTGGGACTTGAACCTGGATCTTCCAACTTGAAGTCCCGTGCTTTTTTACCCCAGTTCACATGGTGCTGCTTAGTCTGATGATTCTGGCTTTGAGGTATTCATATGAATATGACAGACACAGACAATGGTCATTTCTCTTATCTGTCCTCTGGGTTAGCAGGCCCTGTCCTTGTTTAAAACTTGATTCTCTTTTCTGTAGAATCCACAATAATTCTGACAAGAAAAACCATCCTGGACTCTGTGTAGCCGGTACTCGCAATTAATCAGCCTTGTTTGATGATGTATTTCAGTACATCTTTGTAACCTTCCTATTGCCCATCTTACCTTCTCTGATGCTCATGCCTAAAGTAACTACAGGATCTTAATCCTTCTAATTTGTAAGTGTATTTTGTTGTACTGAAGTTTTTAGCACTCAGGACCTCTTGTAACTCTATTGAGATTGGGGGTAGTGGTAGACATCGCCCAGCTTTGATACTAGAAGACTAAACACTGAAGGACAAGCAATGGAAGGTGAAATGGGCTACAAAGACATACCTATTCATACATCTCTTGAATCACACATTAATATGAGTTAACTAACTGTAGCCTTTTAAAATTCAAGTATGGAGTATTGAAGGTCTTTCATACCTTGGTATTAGTTATGCTAATTAAGTTAATCAAAAGCAGCCTGGAAATTGGAACAGGGCATTTTTTTATTATTATTATTGCAGTGGGAAGGGCATTGAGCAATTTTGTAGTAGAAGGGCTGTGAAAATGTTGGTCTTTTGATTGTGATTGTGGGGATTTGGGGCAACCAAAAGACAGCATGCCTTAAACACTGATTATTCTCAAGGGATGGGGAAATGCAGAAGATGAGAGAACAATAAAGGCTAGAATCATCTACTTTGTAATTTTACCCAGGCCCCAGCAACAGCTAATGAGTCAATAAAACCAATGTTAGATGTTTTGCCATACCTGGGTTACAATATCAGCCAGCATTAGTTGGGAGATCTAGACACTTCATTTTTCCCACATTCAGTCCAGGCATCAGATTAGACTAGCCTGGTCCAAGTTCTCTGGTATCCTCAGTTTTTCACCATAAGAGAGAGAGAGGAATTGGAGGAAGGAAAGACAAAGACAAAAAGAAAATGAACGTGCACCTCCTAACCCAGGGGTGGGGAACCTGTGGCCTTCTAGGTCCTCAAGTCCAGTCCCTTGACTGAATCCAAACTTCACAGAACAAATCCTCTCTAACCCCCTTTCCACTTCCCAGCTCCCAGAACTCCCTGCAGACATAACAGTTCAGAAGAGGACAGCAGGCTTGGCATTCTCCTATTTATGAAGACCTTTAGAATATACTCTTAAGCACATCAAACATGACTGTATATGCCAAGCCCTTCTGTTTAATTATAACACACTTATAGATGTGAATAAGAGAGTTCCTTTAGGGCACTTTATTTCGTTCCAAAAAGCTTTCAAATCGGAGATCTCAAAATTTGTAAGGTGAGGGACTGGGCCTGTGATTTGGTCTACATGAGGGAACTCCCAGATAAGAAAATTTTCTCAATCCAGACTGTCACCTTCTTTGAAACTTAAAGTTTTATAGAGTTGCCTTTTTCTCTGAGATTAAATATCTTTTAAGTGATTTTAAAAGTCACATTGCTGACTTGAACTGAGTTCAAGTCTCTAGTTCTGAGTGAGGCCAGCTTACTCTCTACACCATAAAATGCTGTCTCTCTACAACATAAACAAAAGGAATGTCTCCAATATGTGTAGTCTTGGTTCTTTTGTTTGCTTGTTTTTGAAAGCTGAGAAGCTGTCCAAGACATCGTTAACAAATTAACGACTATGAGATTAATGTTGAGGGATATCCCCTAGAAATGAATTTTTGCCCTGGAGCACCTTGAAACCTGCTTTTCTATGAAGTTTACTGCATCCTTTGGTAAGTGAGAATATCAGTCTTTGGTAGTCACCTCTTAACAAAAAATCAAAACAAAAAAACTTTAATGATCTTATTTGGCATATCTAGAACAAGTATGTAAACAAAACAGATCATTGCAGTGGTTGCCTCCCCAGAACAGAGAACTATATTCACTGGTGTCTATAAAATATCATGTCATTTTCTTGGCAGCTTCTTGTATGTTTTTGTTGTTGAGTCATTTCACTCATGTCTGATCCTCTGTGACCCCATTTGGGGTTTTCTTGGCACAGATGCTGGAGTCGTTTGCCATTTTCTTCTCCAGCTTATTTTACAGATGAGGGAACTGAGGCAAACAGTTAAATGACTTGGCCAGGGTCACACAGCTAGCATGTGTCTGAGGTCAGATTTGAATTCAGAAAGATGACTCTTCCTGACTCCAGGCCTGGCACTCTGTGCACTGCTTCATCCCCTCGTTTAAGTGAAGAATGCATAAAGGAATAGTTTCTGCCCCTAAGAAGGAAGTCATATCAAAATTGAGATTCATTAAGACCATACAAAAAAGTAACCCAGATATAATCATGAAAATGAAGAAAGTAACATCATAGCAAAAAAAAATAAAGCTGATTAAATAGTTCACTTGAATTTGAAAGTATTTTTATACTTAGCACAATGAAACTCTGACACACATACTCAAGACTATACACATGCAGAAATGTGCACAAGGTGGGGTTTTTTTTCTTAAATATTTTTTCCATTGTAAAAAACATTCCTTTAAAGTTATCCTATGAATATTTACAATGCTACGATTTACATTACTAATTCAGACTAAAAGTGAACATTTGCTAGCCACCAAACACTTCCTTCCTCTTTTCAGTGTTTCCTGGACTGAAGAATTCTGTTTCTTCTCCACTTTATAGTAATGGATTTTCTTGAAGGACCTTGTGTGATGATTTTCAGCTGCACATGCACATGTATATCTAAGGTGCTTAATAAATGCTGATTCTAATTATTAAGTACTGGAGAAAATATAAAATTTATATAGGATAAGATGCCTGTCTTCATGGAACTTAACTATGAGACAGTTAAAACTAAGGTTACATGTTTGTTCATCAGATATTTAAGTTCAAAGACAATATCATGAATAAATGTAACAGTAAAAATGCATTTCCTGAAATAGAAAGAAAAGGTAGATTAGGAAAAAATGATAGTTGTAAGTTTTAGTCTACTGCCTTCTTAATGGAAGAACTGAAAGAATGTGATAGCATTTATGATACATTGGGTTGAAAGGGATTTGCTAGGTAATGGAAACTTAAAGAAGAAATGTCCAGAGTTGGTTTTGATACCATATGTCCTCTTCCATGGTCCCAGCGGCACTCATTGATGATGGTAAATACTGTCCATTAGTATAAGTGCTGAAGATTATTTTGAGCCTTAGGAATTTTTCCCTGACATTTGAAACCAAAAAAGAAAAAATGAAGTCCTATACTTTGTAAATATTTAAAATATTCTCTTTCATATGTTTATATTATATTTGAAATACAGGCATACTTCAGAAATATTGCAGGTTCACCACAATGAAGTAAATATTGCAATATAGCAAGTCACATGAATTTTTTCATTTCCCAGTGCATATAAAAGTTATGTTTATACCATATTGTAATCTATTAAGTATACAATAGTATTATATTGTAAAAAATGTATATACCTTAATTTAAAAAACATTTTATTACTAAAAATGCAGTGGAGGGTCTCACCTTGATGATGATTGACTGCTAACTGATCAGGGTGGTGGCTGCAAAGGTTGGGATGGCAGTGGTAATTTTTGAAAAACTTTTTTTTAGAATAGGAAGGAGGGAAATATATAGGTACTGGGGTAGGGAGCTCCATCTTGCCCTACCGGAAAGTCAGAGGGGTGATGGGAGAGGATATAGGAGAAAGCTGATTGGGGGAGGGGGTATACAGTGGGATCACTGTTTTGGGGTGGTGGGTAGGGGAAAGATGGAGAGAAAATTTGTAAATCAAAATCTCAAGGAAATGAATGATGTAAACTAAAAATAAAAGTTTAAAAAACCCTTTTTTTAAAATAATCTTTTCCACCAGTTACATGTAAAGACAATTTTAACATTCATTTTAAAAACTTGAGTTACAAATTTTCAACCTCTCTTACCTCCCCCCTCCTTCAAGATGGGAAGCAATTTGATATATGTTATACATGTTCAATCATGCAAAAAAAAAAAAACCACTATATTAGTCATGTTGTGAAAGAAGACATAGATCCAAAGGGGAAAAAAAAGTACAGAAAGTGAAAAATTGTGTATTTCAAGCTGCATTCAGACTTCATCAGTTGCTTCTCTGGAGGTGAATAGCATTTTTCTTCATGAGTCCTTTGGAATTGTCTTGGATCATTGTATACTGAAAATAACTAAGTCGTTCACAGTTGTTCATCATGTAGTATTGCTGTTACTGTGTACAGTGTTCTGGTTCTGCTCGTTTCACTTTGCATCAGTTCATATAAGTCTCACGCAGACAACAATGAAGTTTGCTATATTGACTGACTCTTCCTTTCATGAAAGATTTCACTGTAGCATGTGATGCTGTTTGATAGCATTTTGCTGTTTAATAGCATTTTACCCACAGTTAAAATTCTTTCAAAATTGGAGTCAATTTTTCAAATCCTGCTGCTGCTTTATCAATTAAGTTTATGTGATAATCTTCAATATTGTTGTGTCTCAGGAAATAAGGATGCCAGAGGAGGGAGAGAGCCAGTCAATGGAAGAGTGAGAACACACAACATTTATCAGTCAAGTTCTCTGTCTTAAATGGGTGCAGTTTGTGGTGCCCCAAAACAATAACAAGTGTAACATCAAAGATTACCGATCCCAGATCACCGTAACAGATATTATAATAATAAAATGTTTGGAATATTGTGAGAATTACCAAATGACACAGAGACACAATGTGAGCACATGCTTTTGGAAAAATAGCGTCAATAGCCTTGCTTGAAACAGGAATGCCACAAACTTTCAATATGTTTTTTAAAAAATGCAGTACCCGCAAAATACAATAAAATGAAGTACGATAAAACAAGGCACACCTGTACTAAGTCTGTATAAAGCATGAAATGAAATTCAGCTTTAGTACTTACTTAGTTAATTTGGTCAAAATAGTGAATAATTAAGACTAATGAAATTGACTTTTAACACATGGCTACTGATCATAGCAACTCCACATTTGCATCAAATTAACTATGTAATTGTCAAACCTTTACTTCTTTATATGTAGCCAAAGCCTTGGCTTCTTGGTAACTTGAAAGGCTGAGTGGTATACAGTAAAGAAACCTGGATATTGATCTAGAAGACTTGGATTGAGATTAAATTTTGAGAATGATCTCAGTACCTAACCTAACTTGCACAGCAGTGACAGAGAGGGGTTGCAGTGGCCCAGAGGGATTAGGAAATTGCTCCAGCCACAACATTCTTTGCATCACTTCTTTGTCATTCCTTGTTTGTGCACTCACTGTATGCTTTTCCATTGCCCTTTGGTTAATGTTCATTTTCAGTTCCTCAGAGACTACAGAGCTTAATTACTCAAAAGTCAGACAACACAACAAAAGAAAACTCATAGTAAGAAGATGTGCCTTTGGTTTAGGGAGAAACTTGAGGTCATCAGAAGGACTTTTCCGTTTTCTGAAGACGATGCAGCCAGCATGCTCAGTGGGTTCAACTTAACCATTTGCAGTGTCTGGCCGTGACATAAATGTCCCAGACATATGTAAATTATATAACTAAGATGGAGGGATTTTAGTTTCTTGTAGCTATAGCTCCCAGAAAAGAAAGTTATTATGTGTCTAGGCAGTGTTTCAGGGCCACAATGACTTCTCTAAATAAAAATAATAATGTAATTTTATCTTCTGTTTTTACATTATCTACTTTTCCCAGTGTATCCCTCTTGCCCAACTTTTCCAGAGAGCCATTCCTAATAACAAAAAAGAAAACTTTAGCAAAACTAACCAATATGCCAATAAAATCTAATATTGTTTTCAGCAAGATACCCTGAAAGACAGGCAGCGTGTGCCAGACAAGTCAAACCACCACCGCCACCACCTTAACTTACCCTTCAGACCCTAATGGAAACATCTCAGGACCCTGAGCCTAGGAACCTCAGGATTCACAGTGGCTCCAAACCACCAGACCTGCTTCTAATCCAGTCCCACAACTATCTTGTGGAAAAAATCATTTTGGAGAGAGGGGGCCCACCTTCCTCACTACCAGCAACTGCCCTTTTCCTTGATGCCTTCTTCCTCTAGCCCTCAACTATCATCTTGGAAAGTAATTCTGTAGAGAAGGGGCCAGCCATCCTAGACGACTCCTACAAAGAGGGCAACAAGCCCACCTAACTGAAGCAGCAGAGTACCTTAGAGAGGATACAGCATGTGTCAGGCAAGTCAGACGACCATCACTGCTTCAAGGAACCATCTCCCTTCAGATCCTGATGGTGACAATCTAGGACCCTGGACCCAAGAGCTGTGAGAATAGTGGTATTAAAGAAGAGGCATTAACATCTGCCTTGGTACTACTGTACCATAAGGACCAAGAGACTTTCCAGTCTAACCTGCAGCTGAAATCTTCAATATGTGTTGTCTTCTCCATTAGATGGTAAGCTCTTTGAAAGTAGGGGCTATCTTTTCTATTTGCACTTATAGACTCAGTGCTTTGTAAATAGTAAATACTTATTAAATGCTTCATTTATATGTTGACCTAAAAAGCCTCATTTTGGCAAAGGAGCCAGAGGAGGGACTTTGGGGGCCACGCTTGACCATTATAATTTCATAGCATTCTGTTTTGATTGTTTTGTTTCTGTTGATGTTTTTGGTGTGTGTGTGTGTGTGTGTATGTTTTTGTAGTGTAAAATCTGAATTTTTAGCATATCTAATTTTGTATCACTTCTTCCTGTGTTTCTCTGCTTTGGTCAGTTTCATCATTTTTTACTAACAAATGGAATGTAATATTCCATTACATTCATGTACCAGAAATTCTTTAGCAATTCTCTTATTTATGAGTACCTACTTTTTTCCCAGTTCTTTGTTACAATTAAAAATGTTTCTGTAAGTGTAGGGTATGTGCCTATCAGTAGCATGTACTTCAATCAGATGAGATAATATTTATAAAGTGCAGTGTGTAGCACATATTAAGCAGTGTATAAATACTATCATCATCATCAACACTACCATTTGGTCAAGGTATAGACATTTTAGTCACTTTTTTCATAGGATTCCAAATTGTTGGGTTTTTTTTAATGGTTGTATGTATTTACAACTTCACCAATAATGCATGAGTGTGACTATCAACAACCCCTCCAACATTATTACATTTTGTTGTCTTTTGTCAGTTTGTTGGTTGTGATGTGATACATGAGTTGTTTCCATTTGAATTTTTCATATTATTAAATCATCTGGAATATTCTTTCATATGACTATTAATATTTTGTAGGAGTTTTTTGAGGAATGTTCATATCTTGACCATTTCTTTATTGGGGATTGGCTTTTATTCTAATATATTTGTTAGTTGCCTATATATCTTGGATATCAGCAATATTTGATGTAGTTTTTTTCCCAGTTCACTTCTTCCCTTTTTATATTAATTGCATTAATTTTGTTTGTGCAAAAGACATTCAACCTCATATAAATGAAATTATTTTATCTTTTATAATTGTTTTTACACCTCATCTGGTTAAGGATTTTCCATCTATGCATAGAAGTGAAAGTGCTTTTCTAGTCTGATTCTCTTCTAATATTTTATATCTTTAATATTCAGGTCACATCCATTTTGATTTTTTTTCCCTACAATGACAATCTAAAGGACTGAACTCATTGTTTTACTTCATTACAAGATCAAATGAATTTGAATATATTTGTCTTTAGGCTCTTCTAGAAGCTGATATTTCTGAGAGGACTCTGGTTTATGAAGTGAGCTATTTGTAAAGCATTCCCTCAAAACTGTACATTTGGAGAAATGGGGTTATGAATAAATTCTGTCTAATTATTTCCCCTTGAAATAATAGAACTATTTCTTTATGTGATTCTAGATCATATTAGTTCTAGATGATAATTCAACCATGTTCTGGAATCGGCTTTGTTCATTTTAAGTCATGAGATATGGCATGCAAATGCATGAAGACAGAAGAAAGCAGAATAAGACAAGGAAGTAGCAAATAGTCTAGTTTGACTAGAATGTAGAATGTGTAAAAAGGAGTAGGGTGAAAAAGTTAATGAGGCTATTGGAGTCAAATTGTGAAGGAGCTTGTGTTTTACCTTATAGGCAATTGGGGCCAGTGTACGCTTTTGAGCAGAAGGATGGAATGATCAGATGTATAGATTAACAGCTTGTATCTATATGGCACTTTCTAGATTTCATATCACTTCTCAAAAATACTGTATATTTAGGTATATTAGAAGGGAGAAGCAGCTAGGTCTAGTAATAAATAGAGAGCTGACCTCAAAGCTAGAAAGTCTGGGTTCATGACCTACATCTGCCTTATATGAGCTGTGGGACCCTGGAAAAGTCACCTAAATTACAGTGCTCTAAGCAGCTCTCCAAGGATATACATTGCAGATAAGATGTTGACTTCCTTACTAGAGAGTGCCCTGTATCCATGAATTCATCCATCCAGCCCCTATCCCTATATACGGAGGATTACTTTGCCATGAAGGAGTAGGGAAGGAAGAAAGTAGAGACGAGGTAGGAGATTGTTAAAGTAATCTAGGCAAGAGCTAATGAGGCATGACCTGGACAGTGACAGTGTGAGTGGAGAGAGGCAGAGAGGTTTGACAGATTGTGAAAGTATAATCAATAAGATTTGACAACTGGTGGGATGGGGGTGACAAAGAAAAGGGAAGAATCAAAAATGGTGGCTTTCTTTAGGATGACAGAGATGTTAGTGCTACCAATATAAATATGGAAGTTGAAAGGAAGGGTAGAAAGACTTGTGGGAAAAGATGAGAAGTTCAGCATTGGCTATCTGACTCTCATCATGAGTTTGAACTGCCAAAGGCACATTCAAATTCCTTTGGTATTTCAAACACGTGATGTTCTGAAATTAGTACCATTCCCCATGCTAATATGTCTAGCAGGCAACTGGAGATATGGAACTAGATCACAGAAGAGAAACAAAGGCTAGATCTACAGTTTGAATAATCATTTTGGAGAAGTGATCACTGACTTCATAGGGATTGGCAGGAAAAGGGATTTGAATCCTACAAAGTTACTAGAGACTAGAGCCCCATTTTTCCCTTTGTCATTGGTTAAATTTTATTTTATTGATTTGAAAAATGAAACAGAATTATGTTGTCTTACATAAAGTGATTAATATTTATCCATTTGAAAATTGCTGGAAAAATTGCAAAAGTTGACAACCATCAAATCAAGTATCTTTGATTGCATATGTATAATTGTTTATTTCTTGTCAAATAGTTCATTCAGTAGAATTGACTTTCCCTTTCTAAAAAAGAAAAAAAATCAATATTCTAGTAGGTGGTACATAGGTATCATCACATGATATAACAAGATATATCATTTGTCTTGCTGAAATAACAAAACTTCTAGGCTAATTAAATATCCTCTTCAAGGTATTAGCCCTAAATAACTTAAACTCTTAGTTCTGTGGTGAAGGAAATTAAATGGTTTTGCTCTTTTTGCTTAGCACAGCCTTTTCCAGGTGAATTTAATACTGATAGGAGTGTAGATTACAAGCTGTGGAAAACTTGAAACACATCCATAAAGTAGGCTGTTATACAGGCAAGAGCAGGATATGTTTCATGAATGTCTTCCATATATGTTGGCTCTCAACTCATCCTGACTATGTTTTTACTTTGAGAACGCAGACAAGGAAAAAAAATGCAAAGAAAAAAATGTATATGACTGGAAGTAGTTTAGGCTACTAGACTCTGTTTCAATAATGAATTGAAACTCTATTCCAGTTGAGTTTATTCCAGTTGTTTAGCATACAAGGAAAAAAACCAAGCTTCTACAAAAAAACATCCTTTATAACTTTCAACAACAGCAAAAATCCACAGTGGTGGTGAGGCATGAAGCATATATTAGATGCAAAATGTGTATGAAACTGAGAACAACCATATTTGAATGCCCAGGGCTCTTGGAAGGGTTTCCATTTCATTCCAACTTGAGAAAAATATCAGCTATTTTTCAAACATTTGGCATTTTTTCCAATCTAAGTACTTCACATGGTACGTTAGCAGCAGCATATTGCACAAGATGATCTTCATGACAAAGCCTTAGTTTTTCTTCTCTTTGACATGAAAGGTTCTGAGGATATTTTTTCTCTCCGAGTAGAGGTGATCATAGGTAAAATACATACCTGGTTTGGAGGAGGGGGAAAATAGCAAAAACAAGGAAAATTGAGTATTCATTCATAGACTCTGAAAGACAACAAGGGTGCTTCAATGATGTTATCCTGCTGTTACTATGGTTCTCTGTCAGTTGACACTAGCCTACAGCAGAAATTTTCACAAGACTTTCTGCAAATGGGGACATCCACTCCCTCCCCCCATCTAGTGGTAGCATCCAAATGGGCTAAGCATTTCTTTTCCTCCCCTATTTGGGATAGCTTCGTCCACCTATCAGAATAGAACATATGTCTGTTCTCCATAGGAATAATATTCTCATCTCTGAGATGGTGGGTATATTTGGGCTTCTAGAAGTCATCAAAATGACATTTTGTGGGATTGCACCGGCAAGCAGAATTTGAGAACTGCTTTGCCAGGACAGGAATTTACTTTGGTTGCCCAACCAGAGCAATCAAACTTTTCTTGCCATTTGGTGAAGCATTGGAATTGATGTCATTATCCTATTCCCTTCCTGAAAGAACTCTCCTCCCACCTTGACCAAACTGCCCATGAATTAAATTTTTTTTTAACTTCTCTCCCACCAAAAACAACCCAACCTCTCAGCAAAACAGAGGAAAAAAATGAGAAAAACTTACCTACAAAAAGCACCACGAGGTATATTTTTAAAACATATGGAAAATATATTGATAAGTCAAAGGGCAGTTTGGTGGAGTAAGTGCCAAAGGTTTCAAAATAAGGCAATGATTGGTAGCTGACAAATGCTGTTAATGTAGAAAAGAAATCATGTTAAAGTAGCTATGCTTGACATGTCTCCGTAGTATATAGGAGACTACAAAGAAAAAGGATTTTTAAAAATTGCATTAAAGGAGCTCAGTGCTTTGGCAAAACAATCACTGATTTATCAAACTATCATGGTTTTAAAAAAAAGTAGCATATTGCACTATATTGTTTCACATCTGCTGCTCTATTTTGTCTGTAGAAAAAGGGCCTAAAATAATTGAAAATGATCATGATAACTAAAATTTATATAGAACCTACTGTGTGCCAGCACGGTGTTAAGCACTTTACAACTATTATCTCATTTGATACTCACAACAGCTCTGAGTGGTAGGGTTATTACTATCCCCATTTTATAGATGGGGAAACAGAGACAAACAAGTAAAGGGACTTGCTCAGGGTTACATATCTAGTAAGTTTCTGAGATTAGATGTGAACTCAGGTTTTCCTGACTCGGGGCTTGGTGAGAAGATAGGGAGAGTTTTCTGTCAGATTCAGCACACCTGCTGCTGCCCTCCTACTCCCTCAGATACTTAACATAGCTGTCCCATTTCAAATTTTGGATGCTGTACCTTATTTTTCAAGTTGATAAGATTTGCATTATTTCAAATACTTTATAAGATTTAAGAAGCAACTTCCCACTACTCTTCCCACTGCTGCACAAAAGCAGTCCTGGGTTCTGAGAGTCAGCTGAGGGCAGGATCTGCACTAGGTTAGGCAAAGAATGATGAATTTTTCAGTAAGAGCTAACTGAAGTCTATCAAGTTGTACTAGACAAAGTCATAGAGTAGTATTGGCAAGGGTATACAGTGATTAAAGTAGTAGTAAGGCTTTTTTAGTTCACAAAGCACTTTACATTTGTAGCAAGGTTGGTGGCACCCCTCTCCCAGCTTCCCTAGCAATGCCATTAATGAGGCTTTGGTGCATATTACAAAAGCAACATCTCTCAGATGCTCTTTGGAACAAACACTTCACTCTGCTATTTGACTCATTACCACATCAATTCTCTCAATTAAGGGGTATGTTTTGTATTACCTATTCAATTACCACCAATTTAAAAAAAGTGAGAGACAGTGTGGTGTAGTGGATAGGGCGCTTTACCTGGAGTTGGGAAAACCTGGGTTCAGATTTGTCCCAGCCACTCACTATCAAGGTAATCTTAGGCAAATCATCAAATTGGTCTGTTCCTCGGCTTCCTTACCTAAAAAATGGCAGACTTAAATTTGAAAGCCTCTGCTTTCTAGCTCGAAAACTATAGTCTGATGAACTATCTCAATTATTTAGCTCTGACTTTGTAAAAAAAAGAAAATGAAAAATATCCTCATAAGCCTCTTCTCCTTCAGTAAGATATCATCCCTTTCATATGCGAATAGTTTGCCTGCTGAAAAGAGGCAGAAAAAGAACAATTGCATACAGAATGCTGATAGAATCTATTTGTGAAGAAACTCATGTCTCTCAGATAAAATGCTGAGGAAAGACATACACTATTCAGAGTACCAGATAGAGATTTATGTACTAAGAGGATGTATTTGAAAGCAGAGAAATGACTGGGTTAATGAAGGTTGTAGGACATTATGGTCCATCAGCTCATTTGCAGGTGATGGTTTTTTGAATCTTGAAATTTATAACTGATAGAATCAAATTGAATAACTGGGTAGTAAGGGAAGATTATGAAGGATTATTGATCACACCTAACAGAAAGACAAATATCTTGAGAATTAACAAATAAGGTAATCAGGAGGCTCTGATTTGAGGAATTATAGTCAATTAAGAGGTCAGGTTTAAAGCATGAGTGGAGACTGAGGCCACACATGGGCTATGTGTATATGTACATATGTAAATTGCCCCTCTGGAGTCTTGCTGTAGTTTTTAGTTTAATTTGCCCTCCCTCCTCTCCCCTCTCTCTCTCTCTTCCCCTAACCCCCTCCTCACACACATACATACATTACACACACACACACACACACACACACACACACACATACACACACTCTTCAACAATGAATTGACTGTGAGATCACAGTCCCTTTTAATCATTCTCGAATTGCTGACTCTTCTACAGACACTGATATCACAGTCCAACAATTCAGGTCTATCTAGATGGCTGTCAAAATGTCTCCAGAATTCTCCTCAGGGTACCTGCTCCGCCGAATAAGAGTTCAACTCAGTTCTCACTCAGTCTCTAACAGACTCCCTCAAGGATGATACAACCCACCAAGTCACTCATAGACTCTCTCTATGACAGTTAACTGCAGCCTCTTTAAGTTTCTTCAGGAAAACAATTCTCTTAGTCATCAGTCTCTTTCACAGACTCCCTTAGCCATGACAATTAAAGTCGCTCAAGAAGCCAATTAAATTGTCAATCCTCAAGATTCTATTCCTTCTCTCTTAAAGGTACAGTAACACTGAAGTCAGTGAGAGAAGCTGTCTAGAGAAACACCATGATAATCATGTAAAAGTGTTGCTATCAAATTTATTATTTCCATTTCACAGATGAGAAAAATAAGGAGTTAAGTGATTTGCCAAAAATAATATGACTATTAAGGGCTAGAGATGAAATTTGAGCCCTGGTCTTCCTGACTGAGACTAGCACTCTATCCATTCTACAATGTTGTCTTGTTAAAAGTAGATATCCTTAATATATTGAAATGCACAAAAAGCACACTATCTAGTATTTCTAGGTAACACATGTAGTCCTTAGATTTTTACAAATGGAGTTAATTTGGCTATTTGTATGAAAGTGGCATTTACCGTAAACAAATGACTGTACAAAGTTGAAATTATAAATCTATGGTTTTGCTTATTGGAAAGCACTTTGTCTCTAGCAATACCAAGGAATCTGGGTAAGATTAAAACAAGATAAGGAATGTGCCAGGACAGATGGGGCTGAATGAAAGAAATGTTGGCAAAACATTATCTGATTTCCTAAAATATTAATTCAACTATGATAACTAGACTGCACTAAGAAAAATGTTGAAAAAATGAACCACTGTTTCCTTACCTTCAGCAAGAACACAGAGAGGATAGATGAACATCCAGAGCGTTTGACTGAGCCATGTCAAAATGTGGTAGTAAATTCCCACCACGGATAACATGCTATATGTGTATCTGAAAGGAAAATGTATGGTCATAACATATTTTGGTTTGGTATTTGGGGGATAAAGAGATAAGGAAATGTTTTGCTACTTTGTTAAATCTACATATATGATTAGAATATGTCACTTTGTTTTTTATTGACTTTAATTTCCTGTTGATACACTACATTAAGAAGTATCAGTTTTGCTCAGTTTTAGTTCACTGTTACCTATAGACATCACTGAAATTAAGCAACAAAATCTATTTCTTTTTCTGTAAACATGTTCACACACACACACACACATCCTTATTTTTGACCATTCTACTGGGATGAGATATGCTTATTTTGAAATAATTAACAAAATAAGAAAATGACAGAACATAAGTGAAGTTTTTTTCCCCTCAATTTTCACTCATGTTCTATTGACTAAAAACCACAACTTTTAAACAGGACTTGGGTTTCCAGACGAGACTGCTGCCTAAACAAGAGGCAGGCTGATTTCCTCACACCAGTTCCAGCAAAACCCTGAAATTTGTATCACACTGAATAATGATCGAGAAGGTTAATAAGAAACTACAGTAAATGACTTCTTCCAACCTGAACTGTATAAAAAGTCAGCCAAAAGCCCACTGGGAAAGGGGTACCTCCAGCAAAACGAGCACCAGCACAACCAAAGATGGGATGTATGTAACCTTCAAGACTTTATGTTTGGAAGCAGTAAGAGAACAAAGGACTTCCCCAAGAAAGCCCTAGGCTGGTCATAAATTCCCAAGGTGGGGTTCTTGGAAGCTCAGGAGAGTAGCAGCAGACAGTGACTAGTGTGGGGCCATCCAGAGTGGTGCCACAGTTTGCAGACTGAAATACCCTGTCCCAGACTGAGGTCCCGAACACTGATTTTGAGATGCCAAAGAATCTCAAACATAACGGGAGCAGTAGGGGGTGAGGGAGAGAGGTGGTAGCCTTAGGAATTTAGCACAAGAACCCTAGGAATCAGTGGTGAGACCATGATAGGGCTGACCACCCCCCCCTCCCAAAAGTCCAGCAGGGGACACAAGGCCCTAATTCAAGAATTAAAGCTGGAGAGATGAATAAAGCAAAATAAACACCAGTCAGTGTAGAAAATGATTGCATCTCCTGCTCCTAAGAATTGGGAGCAGAGACTCAAAGGAAAATATTTTCACAGTAATTAAATGAATATCTTTAAGAAAAGAAGAGGTAAAAAAAATTTAAATGGAAAGCTCAAGGAAAGAATTGGAATGGAAGGAAAGTAAATAGCTGAGAAGACAAAAGGGGGGGGGGGGGGAGAGGGTTAAACCTTATCTTAGAAATGGAATGCCTACAAACTACAATTGACCAAACAGAAACCAATGGCTTCATGAAACAGCAAGAATAATAGAACAAAGACAAAAGAGGTGGAAGAAGAGAAAATCAAAGGAGAATTGGAGAATAAAAAACAACTGACTTGGAAAACAGGCCAAGATATAACATAAGAATTATTGGTCTCCCTACATGCCATGATTAAAACAAAAAGCCTGGTGGTATATTTCATGAACTCACAAATAGAAACTCCTAAGATCTATTAGAAATATAGGGTAGAAAGAATCCACCAAATTACCTCCTCAAAAATATCCCCAAAATAGCAAGTCGCAGGCATGTAATAGTCAAAATTCAGAGCCCCCATATCAAAGAAAAAGTACTGCAAACACTCAAAAATAGTTTGTGAACCGAACTACTACAGTCAAGATCACACAAGACTTGTCAACTTCTACTAAAAACCAAAGGAGATCTTAGAATACAATATTCCAAAAGATAAAAGATGTAGGTTTACAATTAAGAATAGCTTACCCTGCAAAGCTGAATATGCTGGGGGTGGGAGTGGAGAATGAGATGGTTCTTTAATGGAATAAAAACCTTTCAAGCATTTCTGATGAAAAGACCAGTACTTAGTAGGATTATTTGTGTTTAATACAAACACAAGAGTCCAGAGAAAGCTAGGAAGATAAATTTATTTGAGGAATTGGAATGAGCTGTATAATGGAGTAGTGCTCTTATTCTAACTGGGGGGCAGGGAACAAAACTACTTTCCCTTCAGGACCTTATTGTCTTCCAAGGGTATTGAGAGAGATAAATAAGAAAAAGAGGTTTGGGGATGAGTTGGTTCTATTATGAGAGTCTGAAGAGGAGAAAAAAGAAGGCTAAAACGAGTGTCTAAAAGGAGGGACTTGCTATTTCTCATAATTGGGATACACAAAGAAAATACATAAACATGAAAGAAGTCTCTAATGTTTATAACAGCATGAATGAAACTAAGTCAGATCCCCATCTGAAATGCCTGAATGGCAATAATTAAAACTACCACAATCTACATATTACTATTTTTATGACTATCAAGTGTTTTGTCATTTGACACATCTCAATTTTCTTCCACACACATGTATATAGTTAAAAATCATATTACTGGGTAATAATTCAAAGAAAGATTATATGAGACTGACCTATTTTTGCATGCCACATAACCTTAGGAAACACCAATGAAAGAGACCTAGATTTGAAGTTGTAAGACACAGATTCCAGTCCACCACTTAAGTATGGTAGCAGTGTGGCCAGTGGCAAGGCATTTCACCTCTCTTAGGTTTGGTTTTCTCCTCTCTAACATGAAAGAGTTTTTATTGTTGTTTTTGTTATTATTTTTTTTGGGGGGGGATGGCTGTTGTTGCTGCATTTTTTCCCATCTGGAACTATGATTTCATTAATTTAGGGAACTCCTACTACGGAAACTTCTCCTAGAGCAGGGCAGTAACTTGGCTATAGCTTATAGTCTTTCTAGAATTCCACAGCTACTTAGAGTCAAGATAGGTATTCCTGACTGCTGCTGGCTGTCTGTTCATTGCACCCTACTGTTTCTCCTGTGAAGATTAAATGAGATAAAATAATGCAAAGAAATATAATACTGAACCAGATGGATGAAATACATGTTAACAAGGATCATATGAAGAAAGTGAAAATGAATGAATAGAGAATCCCAATATGAAGGCAGAGAAAATGAAAGCATTCTAGTATTTTATGCACTGAAATAAACTAATTTAAATGTATATAGTTATTAAACAAGTATGGTTACTGTTACTGGTTGTGCCTACTAACTGTTGGTATTTAACAAGGCACTGTACCGGGCCCTCTAGTCTTCTCTCTCTACACATATTTATCACCTTCCATGAATTTAATTATCATCTCTATGCTGATGATTCTTAAATCTACCTTATCCAGCACTAACCTTTCTGATCACCTCTGGTCTCACATCTCTAACTGCCTTTCAGACATTAGAATTGGATGTCAAGTAGATATCTTAACATCAACACATTCAGAAATGAGCTTATTGTATTTCCCTTTAACCCTCCCAAACTTTTCTATTACTGCTAAGGGCACCACCATCCTCCCAGTCCCCCAGGCTTACAATCTCAGCATCATCCTCAATTCATTATCTGTCACCACCAAGCATCCATCCATATCCAATCTGTTTGTCAAGGCCTGTTGATTTCACCTGTGCAGCTTCTCCCAGATACACCTTACCCTGATACACCACCCTTCCTCTAGTGCAGGCTCTTCCCTCATACTGGGAGTACTGCAATAGCCTGCTGGCGGGTCTGCCTGTCAAAAGTCTTTCCCCATTCTAATCTATCCTCTATTCAGCTGCCAAAGTCATTTTCTTAAAGCACAGGTCCAACCATGTCACTCCCTACGCTATAAATTCCAGTGGCTCCCTATTATCTCCAGGAACAAATATAAAATCTTCTGTTTGTCACTCAAAGCCCTTCATAATTTGCCACCCCTCTCCCCTCCATTTCATCCCTCCCCAGCCACTTTCTAATCTTCTTGTACTTTACATCTACTCCACATACTCTTCAATCCGGTGACACTGGCTGGCCTCCTTGCTGTTCCATAGATAAGACACCCCAGCTCTTGGCTCCAGGCATCTTCTCTGACTGTCCCCTATGCCAAGAATGTTCTCTCTGCTCATCTCTGCCTCCCAGCTTCCCTGGTTTCCTTTAAGTTTCTCACCTTCTACAGGAAGTCTTTCTTAACTCCTCTTCATTCTCATGCCTTTTAAAATTATTTTTTATTTATCCTGAACATAACTTGTTTGTACATATTTGTTTATTGTCTCCCCCATTAGATTGTGAGCTCCTTTAGGGCAGAGACTTTTTTTTTTGCCTCTCTTTGTATCCCCAGCACTTAGCATAGTGCCTGGCACATAGTTGGAGCTTAATAAATGCTTATTGACTGACTTGCATTGATGTTTAACGTTGGTCCTAGTAAAGCAGTTAATTTTTTTAAAAAATCATTGAGATTAGTGTATATAAGGTACCTTATAAAGAACTGCAATCACAGAATCAAAGAGAAGAATAGAATCTTATAGTTGGAGCTAACATCAGAGGTCATCTAGTCTAACCTACATATGAAACATCTATAAAATCTCTGCAAAAGTATCATCTACTCTCACCTTAAAGGCCTCCAGGGGTAGGAAATCCACTACTCACTATTTTATTTTTGGACAGCTCTAATGGTTGGGAAGCTTTTACTTTTATCCAGTCAAAATCAGATTCTCTGCTACCTACCCATTGTTTCTGGTTCTGCCTTCTGGAGTCAACAACATAAGACTAATTTATCTTCCATATGACAACCATTCATGTAGTTGGGACAGATGACATGGCCCCATCTTTCCTCCCCCTTCTCTTGAAACATTTCTAGTTCCTTCACATCGAGGTACAGGTTTTTAGTTTCCCTCACCATCCTGATAACATTTTTCTTGACTCACACGAATATGTCAAAGTCAACAATTCAATAATGATTGAATGGCAATAAACACTCTTCATGGTTAGCAACTTTCCTAAAATATGATGCAGGTTCTCACCCACATTGTTGTTCCTCCTTCGTTTTTGAAGAGGACCAATGACATCACATATGATACCTTCAGGTGCACATGAATTGGATTTAAGTGAGGCAGAGTTACACAAAGCTCTTAGCCTCACTCTCCCTAAGTCATCAAAGTCCAATGGCAGATGGCCCAGGAAGACCTTGCTGTCTTCAATGCCTGCCCAGGCTCTAAGCACTCCACAGCACTTGCTTCAGCTGCCTTCATGCAGGTCCTCATTACTTCCAGCCTGCACCATTGCAATAGCCTGCTGATTGGTTGCCCTGCCACTCCAAACCATCCTTCACTTGGCTGTCAAACTGATCTTCCTAAAGTGTGAATCTGACCATGTTCTCCCCCTATTCAGTAACTCCAGTGTCTCCCTATTATCTCCAATATAAAATATAAAATCTTTTGTTTGGTTTTTAAAGATCTTCACAATCTGACCCCTTCCTACATTTAAAGTCCTTGTACTCCTTACTCCTCTCCAAGTATGCAGTATTCTGCAATCCAGTGACATTGTTCATTTTGCTATTCCTCCCTCATAACTCTCCATCTCCCAACTATGTTTTTACTGGCTGTCCCCCATACCTGGGACACCCTCTCTCCTCAATTCTACCTCATGGCCTCCTTGGCTCTCTTTAGATTTTAGCCAAAATCCCATCTTCTACCAGAAGCCTTTTCCATTCGTCCTTAATCTTAGTGCTTTCCCTCTGAGACTAGCCCCAACTGATCCTGAATATTGTTCATACACAGTTGTTTGCATGTTGTCTTCCCTCCTTAGACCATGAGCTCCCTGTAGGAGAAATTATTTTGCTTGTCTTTGTATCTTCAGTACTTAGCATGATGTCTCATATGTATTAGGTGTTTAATAAATGCTAGTTGGCTCAGTGACTAACCCATTGCCCCAGACTGAACACCACTCTAGATATGGACTCAATCTCCCTTATTCTGGATAGCGCATCCAGGTGTACATTAATATTTCTGATTATCATATCATATTGCTGACTCACATTGAATTCTCAATATGCTAAGATTCTTAGGTTTTTTTCCCATGTGAACTATATTCTAACCACATCTCCTCAATTCTGTGCTTATATGGTTAATTTTTTAAAGTTCAAATAGGAATTTATATTTATTTTTGTTAAATTTCATCTCATTAAACTTAACCCATCACTCTGGATTGTTCAGATACTTTTGTACCCTATATCATCCTCTAAAGTATCTCTCCCAACATCGTGTCATTCAAAAATCTGATAAGAATGCTTTCATTTAAGTAATTACTAATGTAAGCTATTATTGAACAAGTGAAGAAAAAACTATTCATTAAAGGCTTACTTACTGTACTGTTGTTTAGTTATTTGAGTCATAGCTGACTCTTTGTGACCCCATTTGAGGTTTCCTTGGCAAAGATACTGGAGTGGTTTGCCATTTCCTTCTCCAGCTCATTTTACAGATGGACTTTACAGAGGGACTAAGTGACTTGCCTGGGGTCACACAACTACTAAGTATCTGAGTTCAGATTTGAAATCAGGAAGATGAGTCTTCTTGAGCTCAGGTCTGGCACTCCATCCTTTGTGCCACCTACCTGCTTACTATGCATGCTAAATACAGTGCTAAAGATGAGGGATACAAAAATAAAAGCAGAGTGTCTGCCCTCAAGTAACTTAGATTCCAGTGGGGGAAACAAGACATGTAAAAGAGTGGTGGCTAAGGAGAGGCACTGTACAGAGATAGTGAATTGGGCCTTCAGGGAATATACTGACACATATCATCAGGACTTGATTTGATCTTGGTTCCAAAACTGGAAAGATTGATGGGGAGGAAAGGGTACTTGCTTGGAGGCCAGGCCACTGGCATTAGAGGCTTTGTGGGGGGTGGCCAGAGAGGAAAGAGTAAAGTAAAGAATGGCTGGAGCTTTCTGGAATGGTGTTCCAGAACAAGAAGTTACGACCCACTGGAACAAGAGATGAGAAATAGAAGCCGATGTATTTGATTTAGATAGTTTTTCCTAAGACTAGGTGAGAAAGAAAGGAGGTATATATGATAATAACTTGTGGGGATAGTAAGATCTAGGGAGGGGCTACATTTTAAAAATATGTAATGCTGTAGCAGGAACCACACTGGCATACCCAGGATGGCTGCTGGCACAGGTTCTTAAATCTGCTTTACTAGGAAAGACAGCTGTTTAAGGGGGCAACAATTTTTTAAAATTACATTCACTAGTTCAGGGGGAAAGTCAGCACTCTGAACTTCAGAGAAAATACAGAGAAGACAGAGAAAATACAAGCAGAGAAATACAGACCAACAGACAGTATTCTGACTGCCTGAATCAACTATACACTTTACATACATCCCTGGATCTAGAAAGCCTTTACAACTAAGCAGTCAGGGAGCTATGAACATACGATCACTCAGAATCTTGACCAGAATCACAAGATCCTTCTCATAATCAAGCCCCCAAAGCAAAATACCAACTCAGAGTATATATAGACTTCTCAGAGCCAGAAGGCATCACAACCCCCTTGACTCAGTGCCTAATTAGAAATTAGCAAAAGGTGTGAAAACCTTCCAACAAGCAAGCCTTCCTTCATGGGCCCCACCAGAGGCCTATTAATGGTCTGGGGAGATCCCATTAACATTACAAACACCATTTACAATAATTAGTTCATTTTAAGACTGGGGGCAATATAATAGCCCCTAAGGTCCATGTAGCTTCTTGCTCCAAGTTTGTCCTAACCTCTCAGTTCCAGGTGCTCAGAATCACTTCTTCCTGTGTCCTGAGAGTTTTTCCCTCATATATAGTGCCAAGAGCATGATAAAATGTCTCACATAGTGGCTTTGATTGATACCAGAGACTGCGTGGGTACTATTCCCTTAATTCTTCTGATTTTTGGATTCAATTTTTAAAAATATGTTTGTACTTAGTCAAGGCATCAGAACCCAATGAGGTGGGTTCCTCACTTATGCTTGGATAGTGGAACCTTGGGCATGTTTGCAAGCAGCATGGAAGGAATTTAGATAGAGATAGACTGAAGAGTAGAGAGATAGAACAATCTGCCAGAAAAGATAGGAGGGGATGGTAACATTTTTAAACCTGCATATGTAGCCAAAAGAGAATGCTGTTGCTGATCACAGGTATATTACTTAAAGCAGAGCTTTAAAAGTAGAGCAGATATAAAAATAAGTAGAGTGGATGGGGCTCTGTGCCTATAAAAGAAAGGGACTAGATTTTTATAAGTGGTATCTCAGGGAAGGAGATAAAGAGTTGGAGGTTTGGATCAATTTGAATCTAGCAAGAGAAAGGTCTCAGAAGAGCAGGAAAGGACATTGGTAGACTGGGTCAGATTCAGAAGAGGTTAACAAGCAGGATGAGGGGAATGAAGAGCATACTATCTGACAGATCAGTTGAAATAGTTAGCTATCTTTAGCCCAGAGAAGACCAAGGAGGGACGTGACTGTCGGCTTCTGGTGTCTGAAGGGCTGTCACAGAGAAGAGGGATCAGACCTGTCCTGCTTGTCCTCAGGAAGCAAGAGTTGGAAGTTGCATTCAGAATGAAGTTGGATAAACTAGAAAACTTTATAATAACTAGTGTTGTTGAAAAGTGGGAATGGGCCGTCTCAGGAAGTAATAGATTCACCATCATTAGAGTTCTTCAGATGGAAGCTAGATTTGTCAGGGATTCAGTAGAGAAGAATTCTCTAGGTTGGACAAGATAGTCTTCTGAGATCTCTTCTCACTAAGAAACTCTGATTTCATGGCAGAGAAACCCTAAGCTTGAAAGGAGTAGGTCAGATGACTTGGAACTAAAATAGCTTTTTAAGCTTTTTCAGGGCCTTATAAATGAGTTAGACTGAGTCAGATGGATTTAATTAAGCAGACTGGTGTGGCATTTAAAAAAGTTGGAGAGACATAAATTCTGGGTAATTTAATCATTTTATCAATAATGTCAACATTTTAATAAAAAGATGGTTATTTGGATGTGTCTCTCTCAGACCAAAGACCCCTCATGGTGGTGGGCTCACAGTTTATATGCTCTTGGAAAAGGAGTGTTCCTAAGGGTGGCAGTAAACTCTGATTGATTAACAATTATTGAGAGAATGAATATTACAATGAGAAGCTGGGCTATATTACAATGAGGGTCTTGGGGTAAGTGACTTGGATCACTCAAACCTAGATCAAAGAGACTTACCAATCTCCACATCACTTGTCTGACAAAATCAACACTTTCCCAGATCTGAATAAACACAATGAATAGGAATACACCCATTAACTTAAACTTAGAATTTCTTTTACTATCTGATTAGCTCAGCCTGGGCAAATCTTAATTTCCAACTCTGGTTGGTTTCTGGATGAGGAAGTAGAAAGGAAAAACACAAGAAAAAAATAATCATTTTTCACATTGAGAACTTGAAAAAACTGTTTTTCTGTTATTAAGAAATAATCCTTCTTGTGATAAGGCAAACTGCTTATCTGTGGAAGATGCATTAATTCTGTTAGGCCACTGAGGTGCTGATTACTTTAGAAAGTAAATACATACCACTCCAAACTGCATCACAGAGAGCTTCTTTATGCCACTGCTACTGAGACATCTCCTTGTTATATCAGATTTTTCTATGTATGTGTCTGTATATATGTGTATGTATGTATATAGATATGTATGTACATATACACACATATGTATATGTATACACACGTGTGTATATATGCACACACACGTGTATGTGTGTTTAGAGCAATCTACACGTCCAGACTTGGAAGAAGTGATGATATTGTCCAAGGATTCTTTACGTTTTTGTGTCATAGTACCTTTGACAGTGTGATGCTCTCTGTAGGCTGTGCTCCTGACTCACCTGGACTTTCTCCACTAGGTCAAAGAGACTTCTTCCCTCTGGACGTTCCCTCTACCTCTGTACTTCACACACACTATACCTGTGCCTCTCTGTATAATTGTCTGCTTCCTCCCAGAACCTTCATTTTGAGGATGATGCCCAGGATGCCATGTCTACTTTCCCCTCCAGGATGCATTCTTGACTATCCAGGTTTTTTCTTCCATCTCTTTCCCACCATTTTTCTTTTGTCATCCCCCATTAGAATGTAAGCTCCTTGAGGACAAGAACTAGTTTTCTTTCTCCTTGTATTTTCATTTCCAACTCTTAACACAGTGAATGGTATATAGTAATCATTTACTAAACACTTGTCGACTTGATTCAGCAAAATAAAGCACAGATGATTATAACGGCAATCGATTGTATTGAAGTTCAGTTAACAAAATACTTTCTTCGTGCAAGTTCATGGACCCATTGTGAAATCTCATTTCACAAATAAGGAAGCAGGGCCTCAGAGACGTATCTTTCCCCAAGATGACACAGTGAAGGAATGGTAAGCTCAAGAATCTAGCTTCAACTTTCCTAGTTCAGTTTTCTTTCCCCAAATACTTGTAATAAATCCATGCTATGAGAAGGCTCTTTTGTACTGGGGAGATGAGACACTATATTTTCAATATTTTTAAACTAATAGAAACCTGGTTTTAAATTTCTGTATGAAACATATAATGAAAGGCCATGATTTGTTTATTGAAGCCGCATGCACCAGAGCATTAGTGAGGAATGCCTTTCATTAGGAAACAGCTGTGAGGTTTTTTGTTTTTTTTCCAAATTGGTGTCATGCCAAGTCTTTTGCTCTGGAAAATTCAATGCAGTGATTTGCTTTTGTAATATCTTGAGAGGTTTTAATTATCTCTGATATGCCCATTATAGAAAGCACTAAAAATACATTTTCATATCAAGATAAAATAATTCACATAAGGGTTATGTTTTTCTGTCCTATTCAAAATAACCAAATCTAAGCATGTAAAACTGCTTTTCCCATATGAAGCAATTTGGCTTTGGTTTTTGAGATCATTCTGACTTCTTACCTAACCACGTCCAACAGATTCCAGAGGAAGAATAAAACACACACGACATATTTTCCTTGGACTTCATCTTGACTGGTGATCACCACAAAAAGTATGATTATTCTCTCAGTTAGCTGTAAGAGAAATAATAAGACAGACTTTGGAATTTGGGATGATTATCCTGCCAAGTTACATATGAGATTTCCTCAATTTCACTCCCAGAATTTCAACTCTCTTTTTGAAATCCTACTTATTTTATAAAATAAAGAGAACTATGAAAATAATACATAATGACAATGTAAATTGTAAGAATAATAAGAAACATCCTCATCTGGTCATAATGACCAAGCTTTGCCCCTAAAAAGAAAAAGAGGTAATGCACTTTCCTCCTTTCTGTACAGAGGTGGGGGTTTACAGGTGTGTAACATTGAATGAACGATGGGTATTACAACTAGTTTTGCTCATGTTTACACACACACACACACACACACACACCCTACACAAACCACCTATACTACTACTACTATTTGCCATTAGTAATAATACATGACTCACCAACCAGTGAACCTTGATACAAGCCCCCAAACTCATCACCTTCAACTAACACAATTTATCAGTCCCTGCAATAAATCTTGGACTTGCTCTATTTCACGTTTACGTTCCAGAAGTAACCCAAGGCATTTTGATCAAGAATGAGTTTCCTCACATGACAAAGGCAAACCCTAATTTCAATCTTAGATCAAATTCCAAGATTCTCTTTTGTGTCTCTCAGATACTCTTATTAATCTGTCTTTCTAAACTGGTGGGTTATGTTCCCACAACTTCTTAGTTCACAGTGAAACACCATAGACTTGGCTTTAATTTATGAGAATTTCCCCAACTCTTTTTTTAAAAAAAACTGAGAAGCCTTGGCAGTGGTTCAACTGTTCTTCAAGCCTATATTCATATGAAAACTGTGGTTATAGCTAAAAAAAAGAAGTGATACTTCAAATCCTGACTTTATAGTTTAATGTTTATAGCTCAGTCATTCCACCTGTGTTCACTAAGCAATGACTATTTTCAAGCAACCATGCAGACATCAGCACCCTCTATTTATTTTTTGGTACATGAACAAGAAAGGTCAGCACTACCTTCACTTTTGTTATGACAAGGGAACTTAATCATCCTGCATCTTTACTCGGATATAATCATAATAGATTAGTCTTTTTTTTCCTTTACTATAAAACAAATCAGGTTTAGAGGTTTTCTAAACTGACTAGTCGACATTACTAATTACTAGCCCTTGATATAGCATTCCCTCAGATAAATTATAGAAGTTTTGGACTACTTCTCCCATATCATCCTCTTTGACTGAAGAAACCAGTGCTGGTACTAGACTACCAACCACTCTAAAGAATCTTTGTCTATTCAGTAGTATCTGTTGGCTTAGTGATTTTCTCATTTCATCTTGCCAATACTTTATAATTTTTACTTGTACTTAACTTTAATATGATGATTATTTGAATTTCTGAATGACTGAATTTTTTGAATTTGAATTTTTTATATTTGAATTTTTATTATTATGAACCTGACAAACATCCATCAACAAGAACATTTTCCTATCCAAAGAAGAAAAGAAAAAGAGGAATGGTCACAGACTTGGGTTAATACATAGAATATAATTGTATCAGAAGTGATGGCTTCAAGGTTACTGTAGGGCACCAGGGCACTGGGGTGCTGGTGGTCCAAGCCTTGAGGGCCTGCAGCCCTACTCAGGCAGCTGTTTGCTCCACGGTGACTGGAGGAGGTGTCCCTTCTGATAAGGAGCAGGCTACTGGTTTGGAGAGAGAGATTATGATGGTTTCAAGGAATGATTTGAATCCATACAATATCCTAGCCAAAAGGCGGCTCCAGGGACTAAGGAGGAGCCCAACTTAGTCCCTTCCATCAATGACAAGTGAATAGTGGGCTCTATCTGTGAAGAGGACAACAGGGCAGTCATCTGGTTCTGACTTCACCAAGGTGAGACAGAGCATTGCCCTAACTATAGAACACATTACACCACCTGTTTAACCACTGAGCCCCTGGACTGCTTTACTTGAGGTGTGCTGTAATGTTTTCTTCCCTCCAATAAAATACTAGTCGTTTCCCTGGCTCTCCCATTAAAAACAATACATAAAAGTTTTTGACTCTGTAGACTAATCAAATCAGAGATTCAATTGGGAATGATCTTTTAGATCCAAGGGATTGAAGAGCTCCCCATAAACACCCCAGTTTATTAAAAACAGGTTCAGGGAATTGCTTAGGGGTTTCATTCCTAATGTTATAAACCCATTTGTCCAGAAACTTCTAGGTCTAGGGACAATGATGGTCATATATAGATCATTGGCTGGACTTTCCTTAAAAGAAGCTAGAACTTGCTTAGGTTATTCCCCATCTCAGTTCTATACAAAAGGCTTATTCAGGGCATCTGCTCTCTCTCCAAGCCACCTTTCAAGTAAAGCACTGCTAAGGAGAGCTAAGGTCCCAAGAGACAGCTCATAAACCCAAAGACACAGTAGGAAAGGCAGACAAACAACTGATAAAGAAAGGTACACTAATCTGCAATATTCATCATCTGGTACTTCAAACCACCTGCTGAGATGCTTACATAGTAGGCAGCTAGATGCTCCTTCAAATTCCAGGTCTTTGAAGATCATCACAGACATGCACTAACATACAATAAAGATAATCCCGCCAATCTGCAGTACATATTGTACCCAAGATTTTAACAGTTAGTCCAAAGAGCTTATGAGTCAAGCAGCCAAATGGCTTACAAAGTGCCCTTAATATTGAGATTGGCAGACTTGCATTTCTGATGATGGGGAACATCTGTAAATTTGCAGGTTGACTTCATTCAGATAGTTGCACATATGAACATTTTCTTGTTATTACTGCCATGAATTTATGGTGGATGGAAGCCTACTGTTGGTAGGCTCAACCACCGTTGCTAAGGAACTCCTTAAGGAATTTTCATTCCCATTTAAATTACTACTCAAGTCTAGACAGTGATAGCAGCCCCCATTTCACAAGTGAGAGATCTAAATTGTTTCACTACTACAAATCACCATCTATTCATTGAGCTATCAGGGAGATGATCAAGTAAAAGTAAAAGATGAAGATAATGTGGCCAGTGGCAATGAATGGTTGTTTAATGGATTGTCGATGGCGATGATGGCAATGATGGTTCTGCTAGTTAGCCTGTGATTTACATGAATATTAGGAGATTGGCCGCTAATGTTCAGAAGAAACACATGTAATGGAATGCAAGATTAGGCTCCATTTTTCTGAGGTGTGTATCAGCTCTATACATATTACCCACAATTCAATGGAGCTATTGAACACTAGAATTAGAAATAAAAACACACACACAAAATTTATGTATGAATCAGCCTCAAGTGATCTGATGCTCTGCCCATGGCTCTCGTGCACATTAAAAACACTGTGAACAAAAAGCATGAACTTATACTATATGAGATTCTTGTCATATGCCCTATGTCAGTGGTTCTCAACCTTCCGAATGCCATGACCCTTTAATACAGTTCCTCATGTTGTGGTGATCCCCAACCATAACATTATTTTTGTTGCTACTTCATAACTGTAATTTTGCTACTGTTATGAATCGTAATGTAAATATGCAGGATGTATTTTCATTGTTACAAGTTGAACATAACCCACAGATTGAGAATTGCTGCCCTATGTGAAAACCCAGGCAGAATTTCACATGTGCCACATTAAATAGATCTCCAGCTGACAAATGAAACTGTGCTGAATTACTGTAAAGCATTAAAGAAATGTGTCAACAGGTATCAAAAATCCTCCCCCAACTGCTTCATTCCCCATCACAATCTTTGGCTGGGAGACTGCATCTACATGAAAGTTCATCAACGAAAAAAGCACTCCAATCTCACTGGAAGGGCCCATTCAGATCTTGCTGACCGTTGATATATAGCAGGTCACTGCCAAGGCCACCAGATGTGGCTCCATCCATCCAAAAAAATATCCTCCACCTTTAGACTTGGGTATCATTCTGCCCCCACCCCTCATGCAATTAAACCTCAAAGGTTCAGCCAAAACTAACCATAATAACATACTCTGACCGACCACTAACAACTACACACAAACCACCAGAGAAGAAAAACCAGAGAAGATTTTGAAGAAGTCACAAAACTGAATACTAATAAAACATCTAACAAGGGTACAAAATATATCATGATTTTCATATTAAGTTTAACCATAACTAATGATATGAAAAACCACCACTGTAATTCAACTACAAAAACTAATAACCAACATTCAAAATTTTTACTAAAAATTACTAAAAAGAGAGGAACTAAATTCATCTTTCTTTTGTTAGGGTTTTTTTTATGCAGTTGTAATAATAATAATAGCTAGCTTTTACACAGTGCTTTAAAGTTCACAGAGCATTTTATATGATCTTATTTGATTCTCACCACAATTATCCTGATTTTTACAGACCAGAAAACTGAGGCTGAGAGAGGCTGATTTGCACAGGATTGCTCAACTAATAAGTGTCTGAGGAAGGATTCAAACTCAGCTCTTCCTTATTCCAAATCCTCTGCACCACCCAGCTGCCATGATTGGTGTGATTATAAGCCTGCCAAGAGGATGGAGTAATCAGCAAGTGGAAACCTGAGTTTCTGACTCCAAGTCCAACACTATAAGAGTTTGTTCTGTTTAGAAAGCAGAATTGTTGAAGTAGAAATAACAACAATAATAATAGGCACTTATATGACCCTTGAAAGTGTACAAAGCACTTTGCATGCACTATTTCCTTTGGAATTCGCAACAACCTTGTGCTAAAGCTACTACACATATTATCTCATTTTCACAAATGAGAATATGGAGGCTTAGGAAGTTAAGTGACTTGTCTGTGGTCACAAAGCTTTTAGTCAATCTGTTTTAACCTAAAATAGAGCAGTATGTTCTAGTTTGGGGCAAGGAAGGAATAGAGAATATTATTTTGGGGACTAATGTATGAAACAGAGCAACAGGCATGGGATGCTTTTGAGGTCATCCTAATTCCAAGCCAAACACTTTCTACTACACCACCTTGCACAGGGAACTTGGAGTCAGGAGATCTGGGTTTAGATTCCAGCTCTTACACATACTTAGTCATGTGATCTTCAGCAAGTCACTTAAATTCTCTGAATTTTAGGTTCCTCTCCTGCAAAAATGAGGATAATAATATTTATCTATCCCCGTGGGATTGCTCTGAAGAAAATACTTGGAAAATTGTACAGTGCCTTATAAATGTGAGCAGCTACTCTTAATATACAAGGTTGGAGGAGTTCCACTAATGATAATGTTTATGGTTTGTTTATGGTTTGAGATAAGGGAAAAACACCCTGCTTCAGAAAAGGGGAAGTACTTTACATTTTTAGACATGCCTTTCTTCTTATAAAGAAAGACTAATGAGAAACTGCTGAACTACTAATCTCTTCCTTAGTGGGGATAAATATAGAGTCAAAGAAATGTCCTAAAAAACCAAAGATGAAACTATATAATGAAAAATAGTTGGGTCCAAAAAAAAAGTCAATCCATGTTTCTGGCATTTTGGTCATGCATCCCAGACAATAACTACGACAGGGTGACTGGGACTTTGCTTTTGTACAATGAATTTTTAAAAAATTTAAAAACAAGCTAATAACACTTGTAATCAGAACTTCAGTTTAAAGACAAGGCTTAGCACTCAGCAGAAATAATTAGTTAAAATAAGAAGCTACCAGATAGCACGTTCAATGCCAGAGGGCAGTTGTCCCCAAGGGGAGTTCCGTGTTAGCACAGTCCACCTGGTTCCCATACACAGCCTTTGGTCTTGCCCCTGGCTGTGTTTTCATCCTGATTGCCCCAAACACCAAAATAGCTAGTTATAGCTCTGCTGGAATCTATCCACTATAGTCATTGAACTGAGTGCACAGAGGATCAGGAAAAATAACATGCAACAAAAATTAGTTTGACAAGGAAACAGATTTTTCAGTGGTTACAGAACCATTGAATGTCATTGTACAATGATGAAACAAATTAGGTCCATTATTAGCATCAGCAGTTATTAAATCAATTCTTTTCTGCCAACTTATTTATTTCTGAGGCTAATTCAGTGCTCCAAGTTAGACCATAAAGTCTTCTCCCAAACACTGAAACAGAAAAACCAAGAAAAGCCATCGATATAGTGCATACTGATAGCAGTATCTCTAGGAGATCCAGCATACTGATTCTCTTGAATTAGTTATTAACCAGTCATGTATGGCATACATCCTATAAGCAATATACCTTATAATGAAGAAAGGTGTATATTTTCAGTATAACTCAAACTCATAAGTTAAAATGATCCCTGTGCCACACTTTAATGTAGATAATTAAATTTAAAACTTGGGCCAAAATTAAAATATAGCAATCATTTAGTTAAATTTAACAGACATTTATTAAATGTCTAGTATGTGTCAGGCACTGTACAAAATGCTGGGAATACAAAGACAAAAACAAAAATAAAAAACAAAAAACAGTACTTGCCCCTCGGGGAGCTTATTTTCTACCAGTGAAAAAGCAACATGAACAAAGAAAAGGAAATACCAAATGGATACAAAAAGTAGTTTAGGAGGTGAGGGTGGGGAGAAGAATCTTAACTAGAAAAATCAGGAAAGGTCTTTTGTAGGAAATAATACTTGAGCTGAACCTTGATAGGAGCTAGGGGTCTCAAGGGCCAGAGACGAGGAGGAAGAATGGTTCAGTTAAGGGAGACAGCCTGTGCAAAGATACAGGAGTTTCCTACCTAAAATTATAGCAATGGAAGTATCTTGCATTTTAAACATTTTGCATCTGGGGAACTTGAAGTTAAGGATGTGAACTGTGACTAAAAATGAATCATTGCTGCATAAATCTCATTTAATATCTAATGTTTTATCTATTGAAAGGAAATAATATTTCAATTATAGGAAGTTAAAAGCATCTTTTTTGGGGGGGGGCAAGGCATGTGACCCAAGTTATCTGATTTCTGTGAAATTTCAATGTGTACCTCAGTCATTTTCCCTTGGTTCTTCAAAGCAATCAGTCAATTACTTTCCTCTGCACATAAATAACATTTTAATAACTCAATTATATATGTATATATTATATGTGTATATCATAATATTATATATTACATATGTATATGTTATATATTTTATATGTATGTATATATACACATATGTACTCTCTATGTATACACACATATATGTATACCCACACACACCACCCAGGCATTTCGCCTCTACTATTTTTCCTCTACAAATGTCTTACTCTGTTGACTAATGGGGTTATGATGGGGATTTTGAATTCTTAAAACCATCTTTGCTGAATGGAAGCTTTGCCAGATTTGACTACCCTGGAGAAGCATTAGGCTCTGTCAAACATAAGATTAGTGCAAAGAAACATCACTGGAAGGTGGGGTCTCCAACTAACTGACTTTTATTGTTTTGGTCACAGAGACCAATGAAAGAAATGAAAATATGAAACAACCCCCAGCCCTGTGTGCACCCAGTGTGACTTCCACTTCTACATGGATAGTGGCAATGGCTATAGAGAAAAGGAAGGGGCAAAGAGCCCTGCTAGCAACAACAACAATTTGTCAAGCATAACAGTTTTTAGACTCCCTAGCAAATATTAATTTAACTGAAACACTTAATAGGATTCATCTTTTTCTGCTTTGCTCAAGAGAGTTGATCTAGGAACAACGGGTAGAAGTTACAAATTAGAAAATTTAGGTTTGAGGTAAAGAGAACCCTTTCTAACAATTAGAACTCTCTGAAAGTGAAATGGACTGCCTCTGTAGGCTGTCCATTACTAGGTTTTCAAGGGAAAATGAGCATGTCATGGACATTGTAGTAAAGGCTAGTTTGCTTCAGGTATAGGTTGGAATAGACGTTCCCAGATTCTCCAAATGTGAATTTAAGATCTTTGTCCAATGACTAACCATTTGATATACTACTGGGCAACTGAATAATATACATATTGATCATTTTACAGAAATGAAACCACTAGTCACAAAGCTGTGGCAGCTAACTGGAAGAATTATTCACAGGTTTTCCTTAACCCCCAAAACAAAGAAGTTGGTTTCAATGAGCACTCAAAGGTAATAAGGAAAAGAAATTTAAAAGACATTTCATCATTGTACTTTGCAGTGCCCACCTTGAGCATAAGCAAACATTACTGCCATGAAGATAATTGTAGTTTCCATGCCAACACCTTTTAGAAGATGAAGAAATATAGAAAATTCATGAAGTCTACTGAGAACATGACAAGATCCTTAAGCCTTAGTTAACATATGCCTTGATAGTAGCTTCACTGGAAAGATGGGCAGGTAAAAAAAGACAGCAAAAACCATGGAAGTGATCAGAAATCATCAAAGAGGATCTGCTGCCCTTAGCATTTTCATGGTTCTAGATCATCAGTAGAGTATAAATGCCTCATCCTGAAAAATTCCTCAAGAAACCAAATGGGCTTTGAGAGGCTATTCAATGGAGGACCAAGTTCCTCCACACCATAGCTGCTGCTTCCATTCTCAAGCCCTGGCAGGTTAGCCTTTTACCCATTCTAGGGAAGATATCCTGGAATTCAGAAGAAGGAAAAAAAGGAAAGAAGAAATGTAGGAGAAGGTAACATAAGAGGAGAAGGAAGGACAGTGTCTTGCACAGGGCACAAAGAAGACAGATTGGTTCTAACACTGAAGGTGCATGGGTCATCTTCTGAAGCCAAGGCTAAAAGATGGATTTTATCCCACAGTGAGAACTCAGGTCTCTAACCAGCTTAATGAGGTTCTGCTCCCTCTGAGCTTCTAAGCCCTGCACAGAAATGGGCTCCCTCAGGGAGCTGTTGGGGAGGATGGGTCCTAGAGATTTGAAAAGCTAGGTCTTCCTTTTGGATAAGTGATGATGAGGATTGGTTCTTTGGGTAGGGAGGGAGAGAAAAGGATAAAAATAGCCCTGATTTACGCAAAAGGCCTAGATCCAAATTCTAGTTCTGTTACCCTTTTTATTTGTGTGATTTGGGGCAAAATAACTTCTCTTGACCTCAGTGTCTTCATCTGTAAAATAAGGATATAATCCTCAAGATCTCTTAAAGTGTTAGATTCTACGATCCCTCAGACTCTACACTATTTATATTGTAAATTATGGTTTGTGATTAAAAAGGGGGGGGCAAGGGTTACAGAGTATTCAAAAGCCAACACCTGTGCATCAAATACTTTTTTGTGGTGAGCACTTAATAAGAATATGACAAATGAGATTAGCCATATATTAACCAAGAAGAAATGACTGGTTACTGATGTGGGAGTCGTTTCATAATCAAACATCTCTGTCTGTAATCATTGATTGGTCAGGACAAAGATCAAAATAAGAGATAAATTGGGGGAAAAAACATAAAGATGAGAAGTAGAGTTGAACCTGAAGTATTCAAATAAGTTGTTGATTTAAAAAATAGAAATGGATAAAAGTAAAGGCAATATAAATCTCACCAAATCATAATTTTAACTGACACAAAACAATTGTCGCAAAAAGGAAGCTGAAAGGATCCAGGACCTGTTTCAGCTAGTAAATGCTTGATCTCCTTATTAAATTAAATTAGCAGAGAAACATGGCAGCCCCAGGCAACAATTACTGAGAGTGCAAGATATTTTCAAAACATTATGGAGGAAAAAGATGGAAGATTAAGTGCAGTACCACCTCACCAATCAACGAACAATGAAAAGCAGATGAGAGGGAAACAAGCCTGCAGAGAACTTGGCATGAGACCTAGTTAAACTAGATTATCCTAAGAGAATTTGTAGATGAAACAGAAGGACCACAAATAGATATGCAATGAAATAGACCTACTAGGGTTTCTCATGAAGGATGATAGCTCAAACCATTGCATTTGGATTTGAAAACCTGATTATCAGATGTACTATTTGAGGAAATGGTGATTACAACCAAGAAGATAAATCAGAGTTTGAATAATCTAAAACAAGCACACACGGAAGGAATCCCTCCTGCAAATAATCAATCATCTAGCACAGTGGTTCTCAACCTTCCTAATGCCATGACCCTTTAATACTAGTATGTGGGTGTGTCTGCGTGTGGGCGGACCTGCCTGGAGAAGACAGAGGAGGTTCCTAAGACATTGGAAATATGTGTTTTCCAATGGTCTTAGGAGACCCCTGTGACCCCTGTGAAAGAGTCGTTCGACCCTAAAGGGGTCACGACCCACAAGTTGAGAACCACTGCTAGCATTATTAAGAACTGGCAATACAAAGCAAGGCTGAAACAGTCCCTGCTCTCAAGGAGTTCACAGTCTAATGGGAGAGATAGCATGCAAACAGCTATTTACAAGCAAGATATACACTGGATTATTTGGGCGTGGGCATGGATAGGTGGTACAGAAGATAGACCACTGGGCTTGGAATTAGGAAGACTCATCTTTATGAGTTCAAATCTGGCACCAGACTCTTACTAGTTGTGTAACCCCAGTAAGTCACTTAACCCTATTTGCCTCAATTCCTTATCTATAAAATGTTCAGGAGAGGGAAATGGCAAATCCCTCCTGTATCTCTGCCAAGAAAATCCCAAATAGGATCATGAAGAATTGGACACAACTGAAAAGCAACTAAACAAAACAACACTCTCAAAGGGAAGGCATTAAGATGGGGGAAGGCTTCTTGCAGAAGGTGGGACTGTTGTTGAGACTTGAAAGAAGTCAAGAAAGCTAGGAGGCTGAGATGAGGGAGGAGAGAATTCCAGGCATGGGGAATAGCCAGTGAAAACGCTGGTCATCAGGAGATGGAGTATTGTGCCAAAAGAACAGTAAGGATGTGAATGCCACTGGATTGTGGAATACTCAGAGGAGAGTAAGGTATAAAAAGACCAGAAAGGTAGGAAGGGGATAGGTGATGTAGGGCTTTCAAAGCCAAATATTTGATCCTGGAGTCAATACAAAGTCATTGGAGTTTATTGAATAAGGGGATGATGCAATCAGAGTTGCACTTCAGGAAGATTAACTTGACAGCTCAATGAAGAATGGATTGGAATGGAGAGAGAACCAGGGAAACCAACAGTAGGCTATTGCAATAGTCCAGGAAAGAGGTAATGAGGGCCTATACCAGAGAGGTTACAGTGTGAGAGGAGATTTTTATGGAAGGGCAAACAAAAGGGCCTCACTTGTCAATGGATATGAGGTAGGAGAGAGAAGAATCAAGGATGATACCTGGGTGTTGAGCCTGGGTGACCCAGAGAATTGGTGGAGCCATCAACATTAATAGGGGATTTAGGAAGAGGAGAAGGTTTGAGTAGAAAGATAATGACATGTTAAGCTTAAGATGTCTATGGGACATTAATTCAAGATATCTAATGGGTAGCTGGAGATGCAAAATCAGAAGTCAAAAGAAGATCTGAGATAACACAAATTTTAAAATGTTCAGGAATCAATTTTCAAGGTTTATCCAAGAGGAGTTCTCAAAAGAATTGAAAAAGAGGCAACTGAAATGTAATCAAAAAATGATCTGTACCTTCATCAAAGCTATCCTAGATGAAAATATGGGAAAGGTGCAGGTGGTCTTTATATCTTCAGACAATTTTTCACAGTAGATCACATCTTTTTAAAACATTATTGATATATTTGGAGTTTTATATCACCTTTCTTTTTAAAAACATATTTTATTTTTTCCAAATACACGTAAAAACAATTTTTTTACCATTTGTTTGTTTTTAAATTTTGAGTTCCAATTTCTTCTTCCCTCCCTCCTCATTGGGAAGACAAAGCAATTTGACATAGGTTACACATATGCAGTTATGCAAACCATATTTCTATATTAGTCATCTTATGAAAGAAAACACAGACAAAAATCCCCAAGAAAAATAAAGCAAATTTAAAAACAGTTTGCTTCAATCTACACTCAGATTCCATGAGTTCTTTCTCTGGAAATGGATAGCATTTTTTATCATAAGCCCTTCTGAGCTATCATGGATCACTGTATTGCTGAGAATAACTAAGTCATTCATTGTTGATCATCCTAAAATATTGTTGTCACTGTGTACAATGTTCTCCTGGTTCTGCTCACTTCACTTTGCATCAGTTCATGTAAATCTTTCCAGGTTTTTCTGAAAGCATCCTGCTTGTCATTTCTTATGACATAACAATATTCTATCACAATCATACACTACCACTTGTTCAGCCATTCCCCAATTGATGGGCATCCCCTTAATTTCCAATTCTTTGCCACCACAAAAAGAGCTGCTATAAACATTTTTGTACATATGGATCCTTTTAATTTTTCTTTGATATCACCTTGGGTTTTTTTGCAAGTTCTCACAAAAGCTAGACAGCTTCACTGTCTTGACTTGAGTTCAAATGTGGCCTCAGACACTTAACACTTACTAGCTGTGTGACCTTGGGCAAGTCACTTAACCTCAATTGCCCTGCCCTCCCCCCTCCAAAAAGCAAAAAAAAAAAAAAAAGAAAGAAAGAAATTGGTCGAGAAAATGTTAACGATACAGATTAAACTTAAAAGTGTGTCCAGCATACTTTTTTTTTTCAAAGAACCATTTGTTAAACATTTACCAGCATACCCTTTGGCAGCCTGGTGACGCCTATGAATCTCTCCCCAAAATATTATCTTAAAACATAAAATAAAACAAAAATGGATTATAAAGGAAAGCAATTATGTAGAAATGTAGTTATCACAATATTTTTTTTAAGTTCATGGGACCTAGGTAAAGAACACCTGCTCTATCTACTAAGTTGTAGCAGGTTCAAGAGCTGCAGCAGTACAGGGAGACCAGTGGAGCTAAATCACAAATATTTGAAGTAGTGAGATACTTGCCTATTTCAATGATGTCACTATGATGTAAATGAGGATATATCAATGGGTTTTTAAAAATTTTATTTAATTTTTAATTTATGGAATAAAACAATCATTTCCATAACATAGTATAATTTAAAAAAAGATGATTGCAATGAAACTGCAAATCTATTATGTACAACTTGCTATTCTTTTTAAATTCATGATGAAGTCATCATTTAACTTTCCTTTTTTACCTTCTCTCTGCTTCTCCCACTCTAGAGAGGGTTACCATTAGACAAAAGTATGTGTGAATGTGTGTATGTGTGTGTAGTCATTCTATACACAATTCTGTTTATCAGTTCTTTCTCTGGATGCAGATAGTGGCTTCCTTCATGCGTCCTTTGTAGTTAATTGGGGTATTCGTAATTATATCTCAACATATTAATGATATTTAAATGATATGCTACATCGACAGATTTAAATCATACATATTTAAATGAATCAACTGACAATCACAAAGTTCTTGATTGACAGGTTTGCCCAATATTTCACATATATTATCTCATCTGAGTCTCATACCAACCACAAGACCAGGCAGTAGCGCTAGGGTATATAGTGCATAGAGCAGTCTGCATCAAATCGGTAAGACCAAAGTTCAAATTCAGACTCAGACACTTACTAGCTGTGTGACTCTAGGCAAGTCATTGAACCTCTAATTATCTCAGTTTCCTCAAAGGGGAGGAAACAATAGCACCGACCTCCCATGGTTGTTGTGAGATAATATTTATAAAGCACTTTGCATGGTGCCTGGCGTTTAGTAGGTGCAATATGAACGCTATTATTGTTATGATTACTTTTGTGCCAATTTTAAAGATAAAGCAGCTCTCAGGAGATGTTAAATGACTTGCCTGTGGTCAAAAAGGAAGCAACATAGGAAGGCTTTAGACCCAGGTTTTCCTGATTCCTAGGCCAGTGCAATACTTACATGTTATGCTATTCTATAAATCATTTTTGAGTCATGAAAAGATACAAAATAAAAATCTGTTTTGCAAATGGCTGTCTTTTATCTCTACAAGTAAAAAACTCATGAAATATATATATGTGTGTGTGTGTGTATATATATGTGTATATACATATATACATACACACACACATATATATATTTATATTTATATTTATATTTATATATCGATGACTAAATTTAGGCTCTTTGTTTTCCTTTTTCTCTACCAAGCTGTAGAACACTTACTTAAATTGAGTTTAATTTTAGAAAGTCATAATGGCTTTCCCCAGCTGTCAGATAAAGTAAGGCCTTTGGAAAGAAAAGAAAGAAAACCCACATCTGGCAGCTCAACCAGATGATAAAGGGGCCTTCATTTCTACGGTCAGCTTTGGTTTCTTAGAAAATACAACAAAAACACTGCAGATACAATGCCTCACCTTGGGTTTTTTTGCAAGTTCTCACAAAGGCTAGATGGCAAAAGTTTATTTTATATTTAAAAATTAATGCCAACTACTAAAAACAATTACAATGACTTTATTTTGCTTACTACTTGAAATTAACCAGCCCCATGTAATTTTCTAATCAAGTATGATTAACTCTTACACAAGTAACAAGCAATATCTGCTCTGAGTTTTTTTTTCTTTTAAAAGAAATTGGAAATAAGGGTAGCTAAGAACTATTACACAATTTTGCTGTTAAAAAAAAAAAAGAGGGCCTTAATTCTCAACATATTTTATAGGGGCAGGGAATAGAGCAATCTTCTGTTCAACTATAGCTCTTGAATAATAGAAGAGAAGGAAACTTTGAAAGAAAATTATAGTTTTTTGAAGTTTTCTCCAGATCCTATTTCATTCTGCTAAAAAAAAAAAATTAGAAAGAAGTATGTGAATAAAGGGGTAAGAAAAGGCAAAATTTTAATCATGCCTCCTGTCAACTTTAAAACTTCCAAAGATTAAAAAGTTAATATTCTAGGGGTGACTAGGTGAATAGAATGAACTAGTGAAACTAGTGAACTGGAGTCAGGAAGACGTGAGTTCAAATCCAGCCTCAGATACTTAACACGAAACTAGTCATGTGACCTTGGGCAAGTCACTTAACTCCAGTTGCCCTACCTTAACCCCCTCCAAAACAAAACAAACAAAAAGGAAGATGCTGAAGTTTTAAAAAGTGGTTGGCAAACAGTATGGCAATGTTAACTATATTATCCCCAATACTTACCTAGGCAGTAATGGAAAAGTAGAACTCTTAGGAAAAACCAAAACAAACAACAAACAACCAAAGAGCCTAAATGTAAAAATGGAGTACAGGAGAATATAATGAAACTTAGCAATTTAAGGATACGAAGATATATTATTAACATATACATGACCCATAATATAGACATTTATTGAATTTTTAAAATGCTATTTTACTCTGAAACAAATATAACATAATTATTTTACTACATTGCCAAAAAACCAAGCTATAGAAAATAGTTAAATATGGTACATCATTATGTGGTATTATAATAATATTTCTTCCTTTTTCCTACCACCAAATGTGGCAAGTACATAGAATAGCTGTTTGCCTCTTAAATAACATGGGTAACTAACCACGTTCACCATCATTATGAAGGCAGTCTTTGTACTTTGCCTCTTTTTCAAAGGAAAAGAGACCTGATAGTCACAATCCTAGCAAAATGAAATTTTATAAAATATCATTCTATTGTGTCAGATCTATATCAATTACAATATTTTAAGGAAACAGATTCAAGAGAACCCCATGTGAATTTGACTTAGCTAAAGAATATTTCTTAATTGGAATTAGCTTCTGTGACAGTCATACTCGACATTGAGGTAATACTTGTTTTGTACTTCTAGTCCTACGTGTCAACAGTTGAAATGCATTAGTCATAGAAAACATCATTTCTGCAGATCTCTAAAATTAAATTTTCACAGATTAGAAATGACAAAGTGTCATAACCTCTCTAGGATTTTATTTACTTTTTATAGCTTCCAATCCTTTGATAATTTGTCAGGAATATTTAAATATCACAAATGATACTCACATGCAAAAACTCTATACCTATTCTGGAATGGTTTATTGCTGAGTTGAATTCTGAGATGCTTTATTCCCTCTTACCCCAGCCTAGTACACTCTCAAAATCTTTTTTTTTTTTTTTTGGTCAGTTGAAAATTGTTTAAATCAAGAACTTGACAAATATTAAACATTAAAATTTCTGTATACAAAGAGATGATGATTTCATAAGAAAATGTGAATTTCTATCACCTACAATTTGTTTTCTTTAAGAATATATTAAATTTAACTCTGTAGAATCCACACTGCCATTCTAGTCTGATTTACCTTCTATATTTCCTTCTTTTTGTGTATTTTTAGAAATGTTTCACTGACTTTTTTCTTCTTTCCTTTCTTCTTACCTTCCTTCCTTCCTTCTTACCTTCCTTCCTTGCTTCCTTCCTTCCTTCTCCTTTTCTTCTTCCTCCTCCTTCTTTTCTTATTCCTCTTCTTTTTTAAAACATCATTATCACTGCCACATACTGACTGTGTGACTCTGGGTAAGGTCACTTAATCTCTCACTACTCAAAAACTAGATTTCAGAGATGTCACCCTATACTCATAGAGGAAATTTCTTCAGCTAGAAGGTCTCTATACTAATGAAATCACAGATCCAGTCTCTGTTCCTATCCATTATCTCTACCCTTCATTCCTCTCCCAGGGAAATCTCTAAGTTAGTTTTAAAATTAGTTTGAATCATATTTACATGCATATATTCACATTTCCTTCCAGTCTCCTTCCTTCTCTGTGAAGACACTACCATTCAGTTTCCTTCCTTCCTCTCCTTGCCAAAATGGGGCAATAACCATGTTTGTGATACTTGGTCTCTGTCAATGATATTGCTGAGATTCATTTCACCTCTCTCAGCTTCTCTGTAAAAAGAGAAATTTGGACTACAGTAACCCTTCTACATCATAGGGGTTAGGGACATGTACTCCCATGATCTGGAAAATCAGTGTGAAATTTTTTGGTCTTCTCTTCATGTGAGAGAAAAAGTCTGAATTTTTTCATTTTCTTTTTTTTATTCTTTTTTTTTTTAGTTTAATTTATTTATTTTCTTGTTTATATCATTCATTTCCATGAAATTTTGAATTACAAATTTTCTCCCCATCTTTCCCCCACCCACCATCCCAAAACAGCCATCCCACTGTATAACCCCTCCCCCAATCTGCTCTTTCCTATGTCCTCCCCCTCGCCCCTCTGACTTTCCAGTAGGGCAAGATGAATCTCCCTACCCCAGTGCCTGTATATCTTAATTCCCAGTTGCATGTAGTTAATAATAATAATAATTATTACTATTATTATTATATATATAATCTATATATTTTTAACATTTGATTATAGAACTTTAAATTCTAGGTTCTTTCCTTTCCTCCCTCATTACCCACCCCCATTGGAAAGACAAGCAATTGAATACAGGTTGGACATGTGTAGTTCCGCAGAATATCTCCACACTGGATATATTGTGAGAGACTGATTATATGTCCCTCCTTCCTATCCCGCCCCCCTATTCTATTCTCTACCCTGTCCCTGTCCCTTTACAGAAGTGTGTGCTTCCAGCAACCCTCCCCCCAACCCTGCCCTCTTCTCCATCATCCCACCTCTCATCCCCAACCTCCTTACTCTCCTGTGTGACAAGATACCCAGTTTAGAGTTTATGTCAATCCTTCCCTAAGCCAAATTCAATGAAAGTAAGGTTGACCCTTTCCCTTTTGCCTTCCTGCTCTTCTCCTCCATTGTAACAGTTATCCCTTGCCTCTTCTATATGAGATGATTAACCCCATTCTGTCTCTCCCCATCTCCTCTCATTCTATTCCTCTCCTACCTCAGAATTTCACCTTTTAAAATATCATCCCTTCCTATTCAATTGATCCTGTGCCCTCCATGTACACATATATACACATACTCACATATGTATT
>CM053590.1:170596168-170612068 GCA_028646515.1 Pseudochirops corinnae | reverse complement strand
CCGAGCTGACTTTAGTGGGAAGTATCTGTGTGCGTTTTTGAAGTTCTAGGTTGGTCCAGAGTCCTATTCCATGGGTATTTGGGGGTGGCTATGTGAGAGCTGCGATATATTGCTGCTGCTACTCCGCCATCTTGGCTCCGCCCCCCCCCAAAATATTAAATTTAAAAAATTTAAATAAAAAGTTGCACAGTGAACCACCAGCAATAAAGCCTAGGTGCAGTGGATGGGGAAGGAGCAACATACTGTATACCTATGTTAACTTTACAGTACTGTACATACTTTATCATTAACTTTACCTTTCATTTCATAATTCTGTTTATCATGGTATAATATTTAATTTTGTTAAATTTTATGGCTTGTGTAAAGGTATTCTTTTATATATGTCTTTGTGAAGTGAATGGGTAGAGCAAATTCACATTGTTTAAAAATCACTTTAGTTAGAGTTAGATGGAAAGGTTAACCTACCTAAAGCAAGAACTATCTGTATCTAGGTGACTGATTCCTTCTGGGCAATTTCAGTCAGTTAGTCCACAAACATTAATAAAGTGGCCTATGTGTAAAGCCTTTGCTCTTACCTGGGATCCCAAAGACAGGGGGGAAACTCATCCTCTACTATCAAGGAGTTCACATTCTACTGGTGGAAGTAACATGTACACAGATAAGTATATAGAAGATCATTTGAGGAGGGATGGAACCGTGACAGGGCTGCAGGAGAATCACAAAAGGTTTTTGCTTAGGATGGTTTCCTTGAGTTCTACATTCACAAGTACTACATGAATCAATGGCCAAGATTATTGAATATTTTTAGTACAATACCTCCTGACACACATCCAGTTTTTCCAAGGAAAACAAATTCACTTCAAAGAACCAAACCGGTAATATCACCTCAACTTATGATGAATACAGCTGAGAGATTATTTAATAAAGTTTGTGCAAATTAGGGCACATTCAAATTAGCATGTGTTGAGTCACAAAGAGGGAATGGTCTGAAATCATCACCTTCTGTCTGTGTAAGCCAATAACACAGGTAAGTTTTATTGTCATGCTACATGCTGCATTTGACCGTGAAGTGTGTAAACTCAATGTTTAACAATCAGTGCTATATCTATCATATTTCTCAATGCCATTCATCTTGATAAGTGTAATCCTGAAAATCAATCAAGTCAACTAGATTTAATTAGCTTTTAAAGGTGGTATTAACTAATGGTATAGTAAGAATAGTTGGCACAAAGCATTACCCCCCCCCAAGTCTATGGCATAGTCTCCCACAATTATCTGCAAAGTCCAGAGGAAAGTGGGTTAGAGCTTAGAGCACATGTGACAATCATCTCTACTCCACTTTAAGTAATTAACAGTTTGCTTCACCTCTGTACCTTAATCCAGTGAGAACACCTTTATTAAACCCATCAATTCATGGCTTTAGATTTGAAAAGTTTTAGAGTTCTTAAAAAGCCACCTAATGAAATGTGACATTGCAAAAGAGGTATCTTTGGAATGGTTGAGGACATTTGGTCACACCCTATGGATTTGGTATGAAACTAGGAAGATAGTTGGAAATTGAGCATTAGAGTATTTGACAGCAGAGACAAGAGCCAATCCAGTCAAGCTCTGAGACAGAATCATTGCAGGTTTGGGGGAGTATATTAGTGAGCCTCAGTCTCACTACCCTCTTGACTAGAAGAGGACTTTGTGAACTTTGGAGGGTTGGAAGATTTGTACTTATTGGCATCCTAGTGGTATCTTTATGATGGTAGTTGCCAACAACAGTGTTGGTATTGGGAGCTGAGGACAAATCAGACACACCAAGGAACTATAGCTTCAGTACTCTATAAGGAGTCTAGAAGAAAAGGAATATTATACTTATAGGGAACATTTTAAAGACCCCAGTAAAAGGGAATCTCAGGAGTTGTGAATTAACCTTTTTAACCACATGTGCTCCAAGTCTGAGCCCACTTCCCCTTGGACTTTAATGAGTAATTCTGGGAAAGCATTTCACATACTTTTGGGGGGAATGTTTTATAGCATCTGTTCTTATTATACCACTTTAGTAAATACCCCTTTCTAAATGCTAATCAAATTTATTTGATTAATTGATACATCTTTACAATCATTGGGGAAAATATCAGTGGGGGCTCCTGCTTATAGTACTAGGAAAAGCCATTTCCAGCTCCTTAGGATCCCAAAGGGAAAAGGAGAAGTAGCCTAACCCTCGGTATACAACCTGCCAGTATGTGTGGAAGTTGGGAGAATGAGCCCAGAACATATACTACACAAGTGAACTATGAAAAGCTAATTTCATTTTTTTTTAAATCCCTGCAAATTAGAAATGGAAAAAATTGAAATCATTACAAATAATAGTCTTTGTCTGTAATTTAAAAAAATAATAACTTTATGAAAGATAAATATGGAAATAATGGTCTATTACAATTAAATGGTCTAGTATGATTAAAAGAGAAAATCCACTGGAGCAACTGAAAATAGTAAAAGAAAAAAGAATAGAAACAGTTTAAGTAATAAAAACACAAAATAAAAAGCCCAAATCCAGAAAATCCTATCCACTATATTTATATTTGGAATTCACAAATAAACTTATAGATGGAGAAGAAATACCACTGTATTTGCTTTGTATGCATGCTTTTGCTACAGTTTGCAAAAGCTGATGTCACTCTTTCCCTGCACAGGTAGAGGGTCTTGTCAGTCAAAATGAATTTTATTCCATGAACCAGCCAAGTGGGACAAGATGAACTTAATAACTTAAATAAGGCCACTGAGTGCCAGACTTAGAGAAAAAAAAATATATAGTTCTACCAAAATTTCTATCTTCCCCAGGCCCTGCTTTTAGGATCCAAACTAGAGCATCTCAAAGTGTGGGTCTTAATGAGAAGCCACACAGAAAGACAAACACATCTTAAGGGAGATTTTGCTTGAAAACCTAATCTAAGCTTTTTTGGGGTTTCCCATGCTTGTACTTCTTATGAAATGGGGTCTTATTAAGTCCCATACATATCCTCTATGGTTTATTTTCATGAGTAGGTGATTGATTTTTATTACCTTTTCTTGGTTGTAAGTTTGGCAAAAAAAAAAAAAACAACAAAAAACCAATTTAAGTGTTTTGGAAAATGTAAAGAAGTTTCTCTATAAACTTGTGCAACATGAACTGAATGTATTTAATAGACCATTTATACATTCTTCAGCAACATTTGTTTAATAAAAACTTCCTGCTTATGGGAGTTGAATCTTAAAAAACTATAGAGAGTAGCTTTTAATAAATAATATTAAAATAATATTTATTATATTATTTAGAAAACTTAGAAAAATCATATCTGTGACATCAAAAGAATTACTTGTTTCATAATAATTCTGACTACTGGATTACTAAGAATCATTCAGTCAGAAGTATTTATTGAGTACTTACTCTATGCTAGGCACTCTGCTAAATGCTGGGAATACAAAGAAAAGCAAAAACATAGTCCTTTTTCTCAAGGGGAGACAAAATGCAATTAGCCATGTCCATACAGGATATAGATAGTATAAATGGAAGGCAATCTCAAAGGGAAGGTACTGGGTAAGAACCAGGAAAAGCTTCCTTTAAAAGGTAGGATTTGAGCTGATTTTTTTTTTTGCTTTTTTTTTTTGAAGGGGGGAGGGCAGGGCAATTGGGATTAAGTGACTTGCCCAAGGTCACCCGGCTAGTTTTTGTGTTAAGTGTCTGGGGCTGGATTTGAACTCAGGTCCTGACGCCAGGGCCAGTGCTCTATTCACTGTGACACCTAGCTGCCCCCTGAGCTGATTCTTGAAGGAAGCCAGGGAATCTGGGAGCCAAAGGTAAGAAAGGAAAGCATTCTAGACAGGGGGCACCATCAGGGCAAAGGCATAAAGTTAGGAAATGAAGGATCGTGTATGAGGAAAAAGGCCAGTATAACTGGATCAGTACCTGGAAGTAAGTAAAATGTTATTAAGTAAAGGTAGGAAGAATTCTAGGTCATGAAGCATTTTAAATGACAAACAGGATTTTATATTTGATCACAGAAGTAATAAGAAACTACTGGCATGTACTGAATAGAGGGGAGAATGGACATAGACCTATACTTTCAGAAAATTAATTTGGCAGCTGAGCATAGGTTGGATGGCAGTGAGGAGAGACTGAGAACAGGAAGACCAGTTAGGAGAGTATAACAGTAGTGCAGGTGAGAGGTGATGAGGGTGGTGAAAGGGATATGTATGAGAAATGCTGAAGGTAGAAGTGACTAAATTTGACAGCAGATTGGATATGGGTGTGAACAAGAGTGAAGATTCAAAGATGACACCAAGATTGTGAGCCTAGATGACTGAGAGGATGGTAGTGTCCACAATAGTAATAGGAAAGTTTGGAAGAAGGATATGTTTGGGGAAAATAAAATGAGTTCTATTTTGGGTAAGTTGAGTTTGAGATGCCTACAGGCTATCTAATTTGAAATGTAGGGGCAATTGGCAAGGCAGTTTAGAAAAGAGAAGGACCTGATAGATCTGGAAACCATTTGCTTAAAGATAACTGAACCCTTGGGAGCTAATGAGAGTACTAAGTAGAGGGGAAAAATACAAGATTCCAGGACAGAGACATGTGGGACATCCATGGTTTGTGGCTGTGACCTGGATAAAGATCGAGGAACAAGGAACAAAAAAGAAAAGTGAAAGAATCAGGAAAGATTAGTTTTATGAGAAACCTAGAGATTGGCAGTGCCAAAGGCTGGAGAAAGGTCAAGAAGGGTAAGAGTATAAAAAGGTTCATTTGATCTAAGAAACATTGGTGTTACCTGTAGTAATAGATATGGTCAAAAGTTAAAATTGTGCCAGGAAAACCACATGATCAATTGCTTGAGAAACCAACATCTTCCTATTTTGCATTGCAAGTGGCCAAAACAATGTATATAGTTAAAGATGCTCATTTGATAGCATATATACAGTATGTTGGTGGTCTGTGTACAATATGTTGTACAATCTGTATTGTGTACAATACAGAGTAAAGAAAATTTGTTACTTTGCAAACCTATTGATGACAATTCCACATCAACATAAATTTGCAATATGACTGGTGGATTTTCTCAATAAAAATCATGTAATCCTGGAGAATTATATTGGACTTTTCACTGATAGGGCTCAGTTTAGGATGAAACAACAGGTTTATAAGCCCCAGTTAAAAATGTAGCTTTTGCGCAATTTGGACCTATCAGATGCTTCAGACAATCATTTATATTGCAAAGTATCAATGAGAAGCTATATATAGTTTTTCAAGTTATAACTGAAGTGATGCTTTTAAAAAGTAATCCATTAAAAGTATGACAAAATTGTGGGATGAAATGCAGGTAGGTCATAGGACATTCCTATATTATTACAAACCACTGACTTTTTTTTGCCAAATAACTTAGAAGGGTATTTGAGCTAAAACAGTAACAACAGCGTCTGACAAACATTTTCCTTTATGATGATCGTAAAGGTGGAGCAAATTCCTTTTAAAACAAATTTCTTCTGGAAACTTGTATAATTCATGAATATTTTTGAAAAACTTGAGTACTCTCAATGAGTACATAGTCCTCAGATTTATATTCTGATCTGCAAAGACAAAATAGTTACATTTATGAAAAAGCTATAGATAATAAATAAATAGAAAATAAATAAATAATAAAATATAAAACAACATTTTTGTTCCCCAATTTAAAAAAAGTCTGCCCTACAAATGAAATAGAATAAAATCATTTGACCATTCTACAGAAGCAGTTTTGTTTTATTTTAAGGACCTAGATATATAAATACATTTGGTTTTATTTCATCTAACAGGATTAGTAATAGATGTATGTCAAAAAAAAGGCATTTAAAGCTAAAAATGTTCGTTTTTAGCTATGGGTGAATAAAGAGTTCACTTATTTCTCAAATTGTATTACCATTCATAATCATTTTTGTGTGAAACAATTTTCAACTATATTTATTATAAAGACAAAATATTTCTCTCAGAGATTTAAAATGAGATATTTCATACAAATATGGAAGATGGAATGCTAAGTTAGGGTAACAGCTAACATAGCTAGAACACAAAGTGCACAGAGGGAGGATATAAAATAAAACCAGAAATGAAGGTTAAATCTAGATTGTGGAGGATTTGTAATATGGAATGAGGAGTATTGTACTTTGTTGCAGAGCAGGAGTTCTTAACTTGGGGTCCATGAGCTTGGTTTTTAAAAAAAATCTCTTGACAGCTATATTTCAATATAATTGATTTTCTTTATAATCCTATGTAATTTATTTTATGCATTTAAAATATTATTCCAAAAAGAGGTCCATAGTCTTCACTCAGGCTGCCAAGAGTTCATCACACACACACACACACACACACACACACACACACACAGAACCCCTGATTAGAAGTAATATCTTTGTAGAGCTTTTGGAACAGGGGAGTAACATAATCAGAGCCTGTACCTTAGGAAAGAATTTTGTTGAGGGTTCTGGAGTTGTGATTTCACTGGTATGGGAAACTTCTGTTGTAGAAATGCCCTCCACCAATACAAATTAGCAGTTTATCTGTGACAGTGTCTTCCTGAGTTTCTTGCAGTACTTACTGACAAAATTCAGGGCTTCTTAAACTTTTTCCACTTGTTATCCCTTTTCATGTTTTGGTAGAGTTTGTTGGTGTTGCATGCATAAGAGCATGAACAGTGCAAAAAGTGCATGCTGTGTGTTCAGAACAAGGCTGCAATGAAGTTGTGCAATGCAACATGGGCAAGTGCTGCTAGAAGCATCTTGGATTCATTATGCGTTTGATTTTTAATTACTTTCGGGTCATTTTGCTTTCAGAAATCTTTTACTGGTACCAAATTTTTCATGACACCATGGTTTAAGAAGCACTGGACTAAATGACTTGCCTATGAATACCACTACTAGGTCTGTATCATAAAGAGATTTTTTTAAAAAAGAAAATGAAAAAGGACCTACATGTACAAAAATATTTATAGCAGCACTTTTTGTGGTGGCAGAGACCAAATTGAAGGGATTCCCATCAGTTGGGGAATAGGTGAACAAGTTGTGGTATATGATTGTGATAGAATACTATTATACTATAAGAAATGATGCTAGAAAGACCTACATGAACTGATGCAAAGTGAAATGAGCAGAACCAGGAGAATGTTGTATACAGTAACAGCAACATTATATAATGATCAATTGTAAGTGACTTAGCTATTCTCAGCAATACGATATTCCAAGACAATTCTGAAGGACTTAAGATGAAAAATGCTGTTAATCTCCATAGAAAAAGCTGCTGTAGGCTGAATGCAGATCAAAGCATACTTTTTTAAACTTTATTTTTCTTGTTTTTTGTCTGTGTTTTCTTTTACAACATGGCTGTTACGGAAATTTATTTTGCATGAGTGCACATGTATAATCTATATTAATTTGCTTTTTCAATGGGGAGAGGAAAAAGGGAGGAAGAGAATTTAGAACTTAAGTTTTTAAAATGACACTAAAAATCTTTTTATATGAAATTTGGGGAAAATAAAATATTAAATAAATATATTTTTTAAAAAAAAATGACTTGCCTATGATCACACAGTTATTATATGTAACAGTTACAACTGAACCTAGGTCTTTCCTAACTCAAAGACTGACCTTCTATCCATTGTACTATTCTGTCTCACCCTAGGAAGATTATTTTGTTACAATTGAGAACTCACCATATACCAGGCAGAGTTGTACCAATCTATTTATTTTCACAGTTAATTTCTGTGAAGTTTTAATGTGGAGCATGCAAGTGTAGCTATTTGATTAATTCATTCTTTCACCATGGCCGATAAGGTCCCAATCTTTACGACATATGCAATGTTCTCTGCTTGGTATTAAAGCATGTGAGGTTCCATCTGGGCATGCATATTGGGGGCCATCCCCATGTGCAGATATTCTCTGTTTCCTGATGGCTTTTTCTGGGATGATGAAGAGTCTTTTAATTGCTGCTGAATGGAGCCAAATGTGCACACCAAAGGCATGAACAAATGAAATCTCGCTCCCTAACACCAACGGAGGAAGATATAATACTGTGGATCTCCGGGTTAGGAGAGAGATAGCAACACTTTCCACAGCCTATCTATCGAATCCTTCCAGTGTACTAGACACTGGGCTAGATAGCGTGAGAGGATACAAAGCTACATAAAATGTTTAGCGACACTGAAAATCTTTTAATCTACTAAGAGAAACAACACAAATACAAATAATTCTAATACAGTACGGTATTTGACAAGTACGATATGAGTGATAAAAATAGGATGTTATACACATTTAGGGGAAGGAAAAGTCACCTGTTGCCAGGAGAGTCTTCAGCATTTTAAGTTGGGCCCTGAAGAATGGGTAGAACTTTTTTTAAAGGGATTTCAGGCAGAAGGAATGACCTAAGGAAAAAACATAGTAGGTCAATTATGTGAAATACAGACAGATCCTGTTTTATATAAGCAGACCATTTACAGACCTCTACTTAAAGTGATTTTCATATAATGTGAATTTACCCACCAACATGTGGAAGGGAGAAAAGAAGAGAGGGGCCCAGCACATAGTTCAAGGACATAAGGGGACCAGGGACAGAGACACAAAAATGAGAAACATGGGGTGGGGTGGGGGAGGAGAGGAGTAAGGGGAAGCAGAGAAAGGCTGCAGATACATGGGGACCAGACACAGGATAGAAAGCAGTATATGCCAGACAGATGCATGGTATCCAAGTGCTTATTGAGGGAAGACAAACGTGTTGGTGTATGGAATGGGTAGTGATCTCATCTCTCTGTGCCAGAGGTCTCAAACCAAGACCCCAGTCAGGGAGGAGGTTGTGGTATATTCTTCTGCTTTCTTTTAGGGGGTAAGGGTGGGGAAGGTGAGTGCCAAGGGGAAGGGCAGGAGTGAAGAAAGAGTGCATAGTAATGTACAGTGAAATTAAAAGGCGTTTTTTTGGAATGCAGCTTTCTTTCAGAATTCTTTACATAATTAAGTTTATATTATGTGAATTTACATAAAAAGAACCATCTGTATAGGGTTTGTATTAGGAAGTAGTCAGAAATAATACGAGTGCATAGCTTGATGGAAGCAGTTGAACCAGAAAGAGATGTGGCAGTCTATACTCACAACCACTCCAGCGTGTCCAGTGTAACAGACTGTGACTCTTAGGAACAGTCACATCACACAGATGCTAGCCCAACCCATAGTATAGCAAGAGCCCAACATTTCAGGGTTCCGGCTAGATCTTAACAGATACTTAGACGGTCTTAGGAACACAGAGTTCCTGCTGTACATCACCCACATTGATATTCCCTTTACTTGTCATTTTCCTGTTCTCCCATCACAACATGAATACGAAGGAAGTATTAGAATTATCATCTCATTCTTCTCATCTGTTTCAATGGAGCTCTCATAAAAACAGCATGGGAATTATTTCATTGGTATGTAAAATAACAGTCCTTTTTAATTGAATTAATATTAAGAAGTAAGCTCACCTGTAGAGGCATTCCCTGTGCAACTGCAGTAGCAGATAGGATAATAGGAAAGTGTTCTTCATCCTACTCTCAAGTGATTTTGATCTCCTCTTTTAAGTCTTTGTGTTTTTTGTGTTTTTTTTAATTTATTTTTATCTCATTTGCAGATTGAGTATTTGGGATGGTGACACCCGTTACAGCCTTCTTCTCAAGTTTCTATGAATTGATGTCACACCTAGGTGACTGGAAAACAGTTCAGTTTGTGATAATGGCCCAGTTCTAGTATATTAGTTGAGTTTCTAGGACAGTGGTATCAAATTCAAATAGAAACATATCAGTGAAGGTCAGATATTGATGTAGAAAACCATAAATTCACATTATCTATGTTGTACTGTAGTTTTATTTGTTTTGCTAGACATTTCCCAATTACATTTTAACTGGCTTAGTCAGAATTTAGATATTTTGTAGGCCTCAGGAAAGGAAGTTTGGTACCTCTGCTCTAGCATATTTTGAGGACTGTATTTGTACCATGGGGCGTGTTGTCTGTGAGTTCATGATAGTGAGCTTCTGAGCAATAATTCTAGCTGATTTTACATTCTATAATTCTAGATCATACTTTGCTAGGTAGATGCTACATTTTTTACAGCTTGTAGTAAGGTGATACTCTGCTTCCTTTGTGTCCTTGCAAAATCTGTACTGATTTACTGATCACTAAGTCTGGGTTCCCTAAGAATAACCCTTCCATAATTTCTGGTAGAAATGCCATGGTCCTGAATTGCCATAAGAAACTCCTCCATTTCCAGACAAATTCATATAACAGCCATTTCTTTAATATCTTCTGTTGTTACCCATGGAGGACTTTTTGATTCTGCTCTTGCATCTTGGCTGTTTGATAAGCTTCATCTGGGAATAAGCCATTTTTTTTGTATTTGACAAATCCAATAACACGTGCCTATTATCTATCAGCCTTTACAATTATACAGCAAGATGACACGGGCTTATTCCAAAAGTTTTAACTTGCTTCTCATTTGCTCTAAGAATGCTTATCAAACCTCTTCCTCCTTTTCGATGGAGAAGTCCTAATCTATCAGTTGTTCAGGGTGTTGAGATCTATTTTACTAATTTCACATGGGTTTTTGAGAGGGTCCTTTTTCTTATGGCCCATTTTATAATTCCAAGAGTGCACATTAAGACTGGTGCTCCATTGATGTTAATGGCTTTAAATAAATTGCTCACATTCAGCTTGTATTTTAAGATGCCAGTGAGTCTCTTAATGTAGTCCACTACAACTTTTCTCCTCAGTGTCTTTATACTTGATGTATGTTGCTTGGAGGAGACTAGCAATTTTCTGCCCTCCTTCTTTCTGACTCCTTTACTTGTCAAGTCTTGGAAATAAAGCTTTTGATTGATATTTAATTATTTATTATGTTCTCTGCCCTCATCTTCAGAGGGGTTTCCACATCTGACACAATGAACCACTTTGAGCCTAAGAGTGAGAAGCAGTTATTTGACTAAAAACATGCTCAGTGACCCTTCAGTAAAAGCAGCCCCCAAGGAGTTTCTGTGGGGGGCCCCTCAGGATCTCCTTACTCGAGCAATAGAGTGTCCCGATTCTTTGCTCACAGCGCTCACACCTGAGTGCCAAGGCTGTGTGACTTTGGGCAAGTCACTTAACTTGGGTCAGCGTCAGATTTAGCGTTTGCAAAATGGGGGTTATAATAGTACCTAACTCACAGGATTGTTGTGAGGACTGAATGCTTTGTAAACCTTAAAGTGCTAACTGTTGTTGTTGTTATTATTATTATTATTATTATTATTTTGCTTTTTGAGGGCAATTGGGGTTAAGTGACTTGCCCTAGGTCACATGGGTAGTTTTTGTGTTAAGAGTCTGAGGCTGGATTTGAACTCAGGTCCTCCTGACTCTAGGGCCGGTGCTCTATTCACTGCGCCCCCTAGCCAGCCCTGTTGTCATTATTGTTGTTCTTGTTGCTGTCGACCTGGGGAAGTTAACTCAGACTGCCTCCAAAGATGTTCCCCTGTGTTCTGGCTTGCAGTAACACCAGCTCATGCGGTGGTGGGTTGGAGAGCAACAAAGCATGAACTCAGTCTGCCCTAGATCAGCTGGTGTTCCATAGTACACAGCCTCAACTCTTTGCGTCGCTGTTTTTTTTTTTTACTTTTGCTTTCAATTGTTGGTTAAAGGAATTCAGAATTTCTAATATGCTTCCTTCTTCTCTGCCCCCATTCCTTTGCACATATTTCATTTTATTGTCTTTAATTGGGCAATATAGCATTCAGACTTTCTACTGGCCATTGTAGACAGACACAGTTCTACCCTGCACATCCTTAAGAGCTTTCTCAGGGTTTCTTTTGACATGATGGTATGTGATCCCTCTCCTTAGGGATATTCCTGGACCATTCCACCTGGATAGCACCTTCTATGCTTCTTACCACAGTGACAGCTACATCTACTACCCTTAAAATGCTTTGACATTTTCTGTTCATTCATAGTGGTTATAGTAGATACCAGCTTTTTTGAATGACTTATTTTGTGTAATTAGTCTTAAACTTCCTCCCAAAAAGGCTTTTAAGAATTTCAGTCTAAGTACACCCATTTCCTTTTCAAAATTCTTTGGAACTTCATTGCCACTTTTGTCATCTGTTTTGTTATTAGGTATAATTTTTGGAGTTTGTATTAAGTGAGGATTTTCAGTCACCTGGGATTCTTCAACTTTTCTCCTTTCATATTTCCATAGCTCCTAAGTTTGATATTTTATTTCATCTAAAATAGGCTTAAAAATGTAGTTATTTTTTGATTGTCCTGCAGTAGTAAGTAATACTGTTGTGTGTCTTGGAACTGGGGGCACTGTTGTTAACTGTCAGAGAATTTTCGTGACCTCTGGGAGAGGTATACCTGTTAGCAGGGGTCCTATGACTGTGAGTCTGGTAGGAGGCCAAACTAAAAGTAAAAAGATTTATTAGAATGCTAAGGAATCTGCTCTTGCTGATAGCAAATTCAGATTCCTGGTGTATAGATTTGGTTTTTATAACCTTCCAGGTCCACTTAGAGTACAAAGGCAATCAGTAACATTCTATGGCAACTTGGGATAGAAAGGTAAAGCATTTCACAGGAGAGGAAGGGGGTAGAGACTGAGTGGAATCAGTCAAGGGATGAAAGGAGAGTACTTAGAATATAAGTGGCAAGATTTATTATCAGAATAAGAAAACATTCCTTGTTCAAGGGCAGGAGACAAAGAGAAGAGATCAAATACTTCTACAATTGGAAAAGCAGTCCTTTTAGCAAAACTGCAATGTCTCTTTTCTGAGAACAGCACAAGAATAAATGAGACCATCCACTTTACTAGTTCCTTCCATAGGGATTTGGGAATTTCCAATATTAGCCCAACAAGTGGTTGGAAGATTTGTACATTGTTAGTAGAAATAAATCAAAATTTTGGAAAATAACTCTAATTCCTATTTTCCTACATAAAGCAGGATGAAACCCTTGCTTCAAGATGAATGTTGCTGTTATATAATACTGGTACCAGAGTGATTTACAGGGGAGATTTTGAGTACCTAGAGACCATGGTGGTTGCTGTGAAAACCTGGCAGAAACACTCAAATGATGGTTAACATATTGGAACCACACCTGGCTAAAATTCATTGGAATAAATCAGAAATACCAATACTTAACTACTGGAAATGCTACAGAAAAGGTGGCCCTCACAACTAAAGTGGGCAAACCATGAATGCAAGTGAAATAGACCAAATACATTTTATCCCCACTCCTGTAGCCCCTGGTACTGGAGAGTCTGCAAATGGTGGCTCTCATGAGTTTGAGCTGCAATAGAGTCAAAGCTGATTGGGTATCTGGACTAAATTTGGCACCAATCTTATTAGCTCTTGGGAACAGTAGAGTGCCGTCAGGGTTCCTAAGGAGCAGCAAACCAGCCAAGGCAGGAAAACAAATAAGGTCTAAGCTTCTGGGCCAATCAACAGGGAAATCAGGCTCATGAGTGGCCATTGAAAACCAGTCTAGGTAAGAAAGGAAGAACTGATCTCTAAAAATGTTTATAAAAAAATATCTTGCTTTCTTTTGGTACCCACACAGAAAAAAGCACCAATCTCTCAGCTTTCCTCCCTATTAGGGTGATCGCTATTTGTAACTAGATGACTTCTACTCCCTTCTATTAACTCATAGTGGTCCAGAAATGCTGCCAGGAATAATCAAGAAAACATTGATAAAAATTGTAACATCTTGGGCAAGAAATTAAAGATGTTAGTTAAAACAGGTAATATTTTCATCAGTGTTGCCCCCTTGAAGGCAAGGGCTTTGGAAAGGAAAGTCAGATTTGGGAAGTAAAGAGCCACTTAAATAGAGTTTGAGAAAGAGATTTTGACTTTTTGATTTGAGCTTAAAAAATGGAATATCAGGTACCTGACAAGGGTTAATGATACTTGCCTGGAGTCTTACAAATCAAAGGAACCTTAAACTAGAAAGGAAGGGAGAAGAAGAAACTTCTAATGTACAGTTATCCCTTCTATATTGCTGGGGTTTGCCCCTCAAGGATCTGCAAAATCCATGTAAAATTTTTTGGTTCTCCCTTGATACTAAAAAATAAGTCTGAATTATTATGGTATTAAAAGATAAAATATATTGATATTATACAATGCTATACATATGTTTTATGTATTTCTGAGTTTCTAAACTGTGTCATTTGCTGGCCTTCACATGTCATCTGTAGCTTCTGCAAAACCCCATCTAATTTCTTATGCCAACCCATGATATGTCAAAACTGTGAACGGGAAAGTCATAGCATGGAAGGGATAATTATACATACATCAAGCCAGACACCATAGAAAGTAGATACAATATAGGAAGAAAAATAGCAGTAGAGATGCCCAGAAGTTCACAGAAGACACTAAAAAAAAGAACCTGTTACATACAATTTAGTTTAGTTCAATTTAACGAGCATATATTAAAATACCTGCTACTAGAGACTATGCCAGGTACAGGTACAAAGATAAAAATGAAATTCTTTGCTTTCAATTTACAGTATTTTATCCTGAGAGGAAATGACATAGGTAAGTACTAACAGTATTAGAGAGGCTAATATAAAATATATACATGATAAATCCAAAATAATTGGGAGGGGAGGGCAAGAACATTAACAATTGGGAGGATTAGAAAAGACCTTCTGGGAAGGCATGAATGGCCCTAGGTAGTACTGTAGCTTTTGACCCTATTGCTTACTGTTTTCTCTTTGAGACTCTCCTCTCTCTACTTTTCAGGACACTACTGTTTCCTGGTTCTCTGCCTATCTCTCTGACCTCTCCTCTGTCCCCTTTGTTGGAGCCTCCTCCCGATCATGCTCTCTAATCATAGGTGTCCCTCAGGGTTCTGTCCTGGGTCTTCTCCTTCTTCCCGTAGTGATCTCATCAGCTCCCATGGATTTAGTTACCAACTTTATGCTGCTTATTCTCAAATCTACCTTTCCTGTTCCAGTCTCTCTACTGACATCCAGCCTCACGTGTCCAACTGCCTTTCAGACATCTTGAACTGGATGTCCAGTAGACATCTTAAACTCAACATGTCCAAAACAGAACTCATTATTGTTTCTCCTCAAAGCATTCCCTACCTTCCCTATTCCTATGGAAGGCAACAGCATCCTCCCAGTCCTTCAGGCTTGCAACCAAAGATTCATTGTCAACTCCTCGGTGTCTCTCATCCTTCTGCGTCCAAGTCATGACCAAGGCCTGCCAATTTTACCTTTGCAACATCTCTTGAATATGCTCCCTTCTCTCCTCTGATGCTGCCACCACTCTACTGCAGGCCCTCATTACCACAGTAGCCTACTGGACGGCCTGCCTGCCTCCAGTTTCTTCCCACTCCAATCTGTCCTCCATTCAGCCATTAAAGTGATTTCCCTAAAACTGATCTGATCATGTCACCCCATTTTCCTTCTCAGTAAACCCCAGTGGCTTCCTATGCCTCCAGGAGCAAATACAAAATACTCTGTTTGGTATTCAAAGCTGTTCATAACCTAGCCCCCTCCTACCTTTACAAGCTTTTTAAAATTAATTATTGAAAAGATTCATTAATTATTTCAATTAATGAAAAGAAATGCTAGGGAAGGTGGCCTAGCTGTACCAGATTTTAATCTGTATTATAAAACAGCAGTCATCAAAATTGCTTGGTACTGGCTAAGGAATAGAGTAATGGATCAATGGAATAGATGGGGTACAAAAGACTCAGTGGTCAATGACTATAGTATTATACTATTTGATAAGCCCAAAGACTCCAGTTTTGGGGATAAGAACTCACTATTTGACAAAAACTGCTGGGAAAATTGGAATATAGTATGGCAGAAACTGAGCATAGACCATCATCTAATGCTGTACACCAAAGTCAAGTCTAAAT
>CM053590.1:170578675-170595668 GCA_028646515.1 Pseudochirops corinnae | reverse complement strand
AAATATATATATACAATTATTATTATTATTATTATTAACCACATCCAACTGGGACTTAAGATACACAGGCATTGTGGTAGAGAGATCCATCCTGCCCTACCAGAAAGTCAGAGGGGTGATGGGGGAGGACATAGGAGAGAATAGATTGGGGGATGGGTTATACAATGGGACAGCTGTTTTGGGGTGGTGGGTAGGGGAAAGTTGGGGAGAAAATTTGTAACTCAAAATCTTGTGGAAATGAGTGATGTAAACTAAAATAAATAAAAGTTAAAAAAGAAAAAAAAAAAGAAAGCATTTGACAGCGTGGCTGAAAACATCATGCTAAAAAGCATGGGAGCAAGCACAGAGCCTTGTTTCATTCCATTGGTGACTGGCATGGCACAAAAGCATAGTCTATTATCCAGAAATTGGGGGAGCAGGCTGTCATGAAATTGAGGTACAATGCCAAGGAACTTCTCCATGCAACCAAATTTTGACACAATTTTCTATAAGCCCTCATGACTAACAGTATCAAAGGCCTTGGTCACATCTACAAACGTTGTGTACAGACCTCTGCTCTGCTCCTGTCCTGTAGTTGCTCAGCAGCAAAAACCATATCAACTGTTCCTCAGCCCCTTCTGAAGCCACACTGCCTCTCAGGTAGATGGCCATCTTCCAGGTAAAGAATCAGCCTATTAAGGAGGACTCTGGCAAGAATCTTGCCAATAATGACTGAGAGAGAGAGAGACCTCCCTGTGATTATCGCAGGATAATCTATTCCTTTACCTTTATAGAGATGGACAAGAGAGGCATCCTTGAACTCCTGGTGGATAACCTCCTCTTGCCATGTGTCTCCTGTGGCAACAGACCAGTGACGAAGCAGCAGGTACAGATATACTGGGAGCTGAATACAGGTGGCCCAGGTTATATCGCCATTTCTCACTGGAAGCAGCAGTGGGATCTGGCAGCTCCCTGGGTGTCTGAGCAGCCTTTTAAGGATCGAACTATTCACCTCCAGGTGTGAGGAAGGGGCTAGAAAAGATGCCTAAAAACTGTCTGCTTACTCAACCCTGGCCTGATTACAACAGCAGGCAGGGAATCCTACTATGTGGTCAAAACACACATACATACAAACAAAAAAAATGTACAGAATTGTATAATATCAACATCCCATAAAAGAAAAAGAAAAAATTCAGACTTATTCTTTGGTACTAAGGGGAGGCCAAAAAATTTATGTCTCTAGCCCCACAATGTGGAAGGGATAACTGTAGTTCATTCTACTTTTGAATAGCCCTAATTGTTTGGAAGTTTTCCCTGAAAGGGTATCTAAATTGTCCTTTCTGCAACTTTCACCTATTTTTCCTCATGCTACCCTCTGGGACCAAACTAATGAGTCTAATCTCTTCTTCACTTGACAATACTTTAAACAAGTACTCAGATAAATATTATCTCTTCTTGGAGCCTTTTCTTATCTAAGCTAATCATCCCCAATTCCTTCAACAAGGAATTTCAAGCCTTAGTTATACTATGTCCCTGAGCCCCATTTTCTGGAGAGACCAGAGTCCACTAATATGCTAGGTGTTATCTCTCAAGGGCAGTTTATTGGGTACCTTTCTCAGGGAAAATAGAACTCCATAATCCTAGGGGCCATTTATTACAAGGCCATTTGGGAGGTTATGATAGAATTCATCCTGTATGGCTTGGAGAGACATTCACACACAAAGTCATAAACCCTTGTAGCTCATAAGTGGCTCAGGGTAAAGCTTGCTGCCCCATAGCATTAACTGAAGATCCAATAATTAATTTGAAGGTCCAATCAAACTGGAGGCCTTCCTATTCACATACTATACTGGGAATAGCACAGTATCTAAACAAGGTATGAGACTACTAAAACCCAGAGAACCCCAAACATGCATTGGGCTTTCCTCTTATTGGTGAAGAAGTCCAGCACTAGCAATTAGCCATGCACAACAGTTGGTATATTCTGCTTTCGCCTACCCATTTCACCCCTGGAAATTTCAATGAGGTTGCTGGTCTTTAGATTTTCTTTTATTAGATTTACTTCCCACCAGCAGGTACACATCTGGTTAAACACTGCCTTGTGATATGCCTGGGCCACTCATCAATATAGTGACGAAGGATAACTGAGTCTCCATGGCCTATGTTTTGACAGTAGGTCAGAGAATAAAGGATAGTCCTGTGAAGGAGTATTGAAGGTCCTCTCAGAGAAAAGCAAATTACTTTTGTTGCTGTTAGATGGATTGAGAAACAGAAATTGGCCAGGTCTCAGATCCTATGCCACTCTCCTGGATCTAGTACAAGCTCCTCTATTGTGTTAGTCATATCTAGAACAGCATTAGCAATCAGGACCACCACCCTGATGAATTCATGGTATTCCACAGCAAGCCTTCATGATTCAGCTGTTTTGAGATCAGCTCATACTGGATTGTTGTATTTAGTGGGGCACAGTAATCCAACCACACTGATGTTCACACTGAGTGCAATACTTGCTTTTATTCCTCACAGATTGTGATGGTGCTTTATATTAACTTCCTGGGATGGCTTGGGTCTATAGAGAATCTTCTAATGGATTTGTCCCACTATTATCAGATGGAACTCTGAACCCATATCCTTACCTGGGACCACCACAAATCTACCCCACCCCTTCTCTAATATATCTAGAGCTATATTTACACACAGACACACACACATATTCAATTTGATTTTGATTTGCTACTATCATGGGGATAGAGTTGAAAAATTCACTTGCTTCCGGCAACTGGGTTCTTACCAGTAACCCAGGGTGACCCTTCTCATAAACTTCCCCAGTGGAATAACAATTTCTTACTTCACTCAAGTGGGATTGCTCAGGACAATGGAGACCTGGATCCTAGTCCATTATAGCCCTATTCTCTTCCAACTCCCTATTCCACCAGATAAAGACCTGTTAGGATAGATGAGATCTGGGAGAAGTGACTCCACCTGTGGATGGAAAACATCCACCCCCAGTGGGCTTGAATTCCCAGAGGTCTAGATAAGGAGAATTTGGGGAGGCTGGGAGGGAAAGAAGATCGGCCCCTTCTTTTCCTTTCTCCATTTCCTCACACACACCATGTTTCAATAGTCAAATATATACCTGCTCCACACCATATCTAAACAGTTTCTCAGGATAACTCCCATTCCCCTGCCCTCAGCTACTTACATTTTCTCCACTCTTTCCAGCCTAGTCTCAGCCGTTGGCTATCCGGCTTCCAGTTTGCCAAATATACTACTCTAGGGTGTTGAGAACTAACATTACATGGGTCCATGGTGACAGGGAGCCCCTGCCATTAAATTTTGCAACATTGTTCTGGAAGTGAAGAAATCAGTGGGTTGCTCAGGTCGTTCTGACCCTTCAGCAACACTGTGACTTCTCCATTTAGAAAAAGAAATCAATCACAGACACATCGTACATATGATGACCAACCTTGATAAACTGGACTGTCCTCAACAACGCACAGCTAAAGACAACTCTACAAGCCTCAGGATGGAAGGAGATACCTCAACTCAGAGAAAGATATAGAAAGACTATAGTTTAAATGGAGACTGAAGCAAAACTCGTTATCGTTCTCTTTCATGTCTGGTTTTGCTTTTTTTTTTCTTTCTTTTCCCAGTGATCACTCCTTGGTTACAGCCCTTCTATATGACCAAACTATTGTACAATGTGCAAGTATTTGCAGATCCTATACATGATTGCACGCCACCATGGAGGGGGGGAAGGGAGGGGAGAAAATCTGAAACTCAAGTGATTGTGGAACTGAATCTTGTAAATTAAAAGTAAATGAGTAAATAAAAAAAAAAATTTAAAAAAAAAGAAAAATAAAGACAAAATTATAGTGGAAAAAAAAAGAAAAAAGAAAAAGAAATCATCTTTGATAGTTAATATCCATTGAAATTACATTAGGGAGCCACTCCTGGGAGACTGTCTACTTCCATTTGGGCCTTGAGGATAGTGTCCTTGGAGAGGTTTCCTACTTGAATTTCTGCTAATTCAGGTGGCTACAATTCACCCCATGCCCACATGTTTAAAAGAAGCAATGGACCAGAGGTTCACCCAAGTGCTGCCAACGTTTCTCCTGAAAGTGTTTCCTCTCTGATAAAATTACTCTGTAGCACTCCATGAATGATGAATTGGGGGGGGGGGGGAGAAGGGGCGGGGGGAGGGGGGCTTTCCTTGACCCTTCTTAAACTAAACAGCTTCCATTGGCCAAGGCTCCACTGGACTAACAAGGCCCTCTGGGGAAGATGAGTTTCTCATAGGAACTGGGTGGGGAAATGACCTGTCAATCTCTAACCAGTCCCAGGTATCTCCTACTCCCATTCTTCCTACAACCTTACCCAATTTGGGAAGGGGAAGGGGAGGAAGGGGGAAAGGGGGAAAGTTCCCTCTGTTTCATCCCACTTGGGGTCTGACCTTCCTCAAAGCTCTTTTGGGTGGTCACTAGATTCATTAATTAAGCATCAACAATCTGAGATCTTTCCTGAAATATTTTAGTCTTAGCCCTTGCAAGGCAAGATGCAGTTGTGAGGAACAGTCACATAATTCCTTTCTAAGACTTCCCATCCAACTACCACTTTTTGTGTACCCATATCAAGAAAACTTCTTATTCAGTTACCACCATACCCCACTCATTTCGTTGATGAGATTCATTCCAGCCCACTTGATATTACCCTATCACTGTGTATCATGTTTATACGACCACTCCAGTAAATGAAGGTTCTTGCCTTCCTTGGTTCCTCCCCGTGGTTGGTAGCCCAGTGGATAGAACACTGGGCTGGGAGCTGGGAAGGTCTGAGTTCAACTCCAGCCTCAGATCCTTCCTAGCTATATGTTTGTGGTGAAATCACTTAATCTCTCTTCACCTCAGTTTCCTCAACTTTAAAATGAGGATAATAATAGTACCCACCTTGCACTGTTATTGTAAGGATCAAATGAGAGAACATTTCTGTGACTCTTTTTCTCTAATCAAAGGATAGTATTGTTTCTTCCTAGAAGTTCCCGAGTGGGAAACACGTTAGGTATCTAGAGACAGGAAGAGTTTCCTGTTGGAAGAAAGAGAAAAGTAGGAGAAAAACATAGGACGTGTATGACTTAGACCAATCCTATGGTTCAGGCTTAGCACTAGAATGAAATCAGACATTCATAAATCATCCACTTTTAAGAAAAGATGACATTTACTTAACAATAGCATGGAAAGGTTGCTCAACAAGGGTCTAGCACTGGTTGAGTAAGAGGCAACCTCCCCCCATATTCATATGCAAATGCATCTGGTCAGGAGGGTGTGCCGAGTCAGATAAGTGTGGTAAATCAGCTAGGGGACAGCCACCAAGTCTGAGGTGCATTTACTCATTGTGGGCTGGCCTTTTTATGCCCTAGATGACTGGGAAGCCACATCAACAGCTGGAGCCATAGGTCCCTTAATCAATTAAATATCAGGGAGAGTTCCCCTGGATTTTAGGATTTAAAAAAAATAGATTAAGCCTACGTAGCAGAGATCCAAGTAAATAATGCTCCTGCCACAGAGAGGAAGGGGTAAGAGCCTTTTAAAAAGTCATTAAAAATTTAACTGAAGACTATTTTTACCTATTTCACAATTTTGCAGAAGTTATTCATTCATTCATTGATTCAACAAATATTTTTTCCCATTATATGTCAGCTTTTTGAGGATTTTTTTTCTTGCACGTTCCCTGATCTCTTTGACAGAAAATGGTGAACTTGCAAAAAAGTAAATCACATCAAAGGAACTTTTTTTTCCCCCATGGGAAATCCCTCTTTGACTTAAGACTCTATACAGGATATCTCCCTTAACATTTGAGAATACGTTTGGCATGCATATATTCCCCAGGTTTATATCTCCCTTGATATCAGAAATTCATTGAATAAAATTATCCAGTGATGAGGTCTGAGATGCTTTGTCTGTAATCTCAGTTTGTAAAATCTTAGTTGTGTTCGGGTACCTATGTATGTAACATCGGTTTGTAATAAGCCTGTGCAATTAAGCTGTAAAAGGTCCCCCAGCCATAAAGGCATTAACTCTGCCTCTCCCCTGCCCCCAGCCTAAAAGTCTTTTCCCTGAGGCAGCCTGCCTAGGTAGTTCCCATGAATCCATCACCCAAGTATTTTTAGAGAAATACATAACACCTTTGTTCTTAGTGGCCAGCTGCACCCAGAAACCTTGAACAACATTATCAGAGAGATAACTCCCTCCCAAGATGGGACCTCCTGAATCCCTAATCAGTCTAGCTTACAATCAAGACTATCCTCCCAATACCTATGTCATTCATCCTTGACCAAAAAGTTACCTAGTGATGTGTCAAGGCAAAAACCACACCTCTCCCTCCCCTCCCCTCAGCTTTTTCCCAGTGAATTATGGGCAATTCGCCTGCACAGTTGATATAAAAAAATGCATGTCCCTTTAAGCACTGACCGCTCCTAAACTCCTCCCAAAATCCTTCCTAACTTCACCCTTGCCCACCTAGTTAGCATAATGAACCTTTGACTGACAATTTTATGGCTTTGAAAACTGCATCTCTAGCCCCTGCACTTTGCAGGCTACCCTTAACCTTTTCCTGCCCCCTGCAAAAGCGTAACAATAAACTTTTGTAACTCTGCCAAAAGATAGCCTGAATCCTGTGAAATTCTTTCCAGACAAGAACCCACTAGGGATTCATATGAAATCCCTCCACCATCCTCATCTCCTATACCTCTTCACTAGTAATTGTAACTTCCAAATATATAATCCTAATGTATACATCCTCACTTGATCTTTCCATCCCCACTATTATCTTATTTCTCTTCTGCCCTGTATTGATAAACTCTTCAGGTAGGTGCCTCTTCTTCTCTCATCTCCCTCTCTTCTTAACCTCCTATGATCTGCCTTCTGACCTCATTCCACCAAAACTGTTCTCTCCAAAGTTACCAATGATGTCTTAATGACCAAATCCAAAGCCTTTTTTTCTTTTTCTTCTTTTGCTTGCATTTCTGTTGTATTTACTTAATTTTTTTTATCATAAACTTAAATATTAAAACTTAAATACAAAGAAAGAAAAAAAGCATGTCATGTGCATAGCAGAACATGAGAGGATTCAAAATATCTAACAATAAATTTTCATTTCAAGAAAGCCTGTATGACAAATAATACATGTGTTGAATACTGTCCATCTTTTCTTTGCTTCCTTGTAAGCTTTCTTTTGTTCCAGAGGAACTTTTAAATACAATTCTGAAATAAAGTACAATTAACAAACACAAAGCCTTGAAATTCATATCACCAATTTAACAATACATATTATTCAGGGAAATTCATTCTTTATTGAGACAAAGACAATTGACAATCTTGTGACAAAATAAGGATGTTGAAAACTGATCATAGGGGCATACAACTGGTATGATGACATTTGATAAGGTTTTTGTTTTCCAAAAATTCTAATTTGACTATCCAGGGAAAAGTTTTTGTCAGACAGTTCTCAAACTGAATATTATGTTGTCATGTAACATTGACACAAGACATTTCTTCATTCTGAAAATAACAAATGGAAAGAGAAAAACTGGGAGATCCTGAAGACCAGAGGATAACAAAAGGGAAAACGTTTCTGTAAGCACATAAATTGAGAAAACATGAAGGATGTGCAAATGGAAGGGCTCTTTAGTTAAGACATAGTTAAATCAACTATGGAAGAATGTTATCATGACCAGTCACTCATTCCTGAATATTGCCCTAGTCCTGCTCTTCTCTATAGCCATTTTCTCTCTGGATTGTCACTTCTACCAAAGCAAAGACAACCGCAGGATTTACACCACTGGATTCATTGGGAGGAAAATTACTTCTGAAATCTGTGAAAGACAAAAACCAAATTCAAACTCCTCTAGAAAACTACCATCACTGACCAGTTCCAAAATGAAAGTGCCTTTGCAGGCATCTAGGATTTGCTCAGGCATGTCTTCAACATGTTCAAAATCAAGGCTTCTCAATCTTCATGGAAGGAAGACAACCTCCAAAGATTCCAAAATGGACTTTACCAGTAAAAACAACCAGACTGAGATGTGGATGAACTAGAAAATGGGGCAGAACAAGTTTACCTTATTTCAAACAGAGGGTTTCAGACTGGGCCTAGAGAATTATTTCTAATGAATAAATGACTATATGAAGGACAAAAATTCACCTGACTGAAAAATGGTATGTGGAAATGAGAAGGTGCTCTGTGTTTCTTGACCAGCTCATAAGAAGGCTCAGATACTAAGAAATAAGTAACTTTTGACTGTTAACATCTGGCCTAGAATAATTAATGTCATTACACAAACCATTCCAAAGTAGTGTTGTGTCACTGAACAATTTACTATTTATTTATTCTTTGAAATTCATTTGACTAGACTAAGAATTTTATTTATGTGTTCATTTGTGCTATATGTAATAATACTACCTATTTATTACTATTGAAATGGGAGGAAGAGAACAATTTGTTCCAACAGACACGAAGGTGGCTGAAGTAGATGCTGTGGAGAACTTAGAGCTTGGTCAGGCATCAAAGGCTCCCAGATTATCCACGGTATCCTGGGTCATTTCCAATCATCCTGACTTTTGTCTTGCCACTGGGCTTCAATAACTCTGGAAGAGGATGGTGAGGCTAATGACTTCGTGCAACTGTGTTTCACTTAAATTTAACTTACCACATGAGTCAAGACATCACCCTATGATGTCACTGGTCCTCTCTGAAAACAGGACAAACAACAACTATTAGATAGTGTTATCACACGAGAGGTGTCATCTCTTTTCATACAATTAAATATTATTTTAAATGAGATACCATTTAAGCCTTCTCTTATTGGGTAACTATTTACAATCAAATTTCCTGGACTGTTAGGTATTCTCATAACTTTCTGAACTGAAAAAATTATGATCTCCGGAATATGGGGGCAAGTAATAAGATAATGAAACAAGACAGGAATTGGCATAAAAAAATCTAGGTTTGATTTCTAACTCTGCTGCTTATTAGCTATGTGACTTTGGGCAAGACATTTAATCTCTTTGGGCTTAGCTTCCTTGACTGTAAAATGAAGGTTTGGGATTAGATGGCCTCTAAAGTCCCTTCTGCCTCTATATCTATGATTCTAAGAATGGCCTGTTCTTATGACTTCCTCTTTGCCATCTAACTCCTCAATCCTCTACAATTTGGCTTTTGTCTCCACCACTCTACTGACATTGCTCTTTTAAAGCCACTGATGGTCTCTTTATCACCAAATGCGGCCTCTTTCAGGTTTCCTCATCCTTGACTTCTCTGTAGTGTAACACAGCTAACCACCTCATTCGCATCCCTTGGCACTCTCTCCTCTCTAATGGCCATGAAACTACACAATCTTGGTCCTCCTCCTTTTCTTCTCATACCTTCTGTCTCCTTTTTGACTCACCCCTCTCCTCAGCCCTTTCCCTCTTCTCTCTTTACATTCTCTCATTTGACAACCTTGTCTGTTCTACTCCAAGTATTTATTGCCTCTGTAAAGGAACAGGAAATGGATCTGTGATTTCACTGGTATAGAAAACTCCCAAATGAGGTAACTAGCTCTATCATTTAGGGCAGTCCTACTTTGCAACTTAATGCTATTAGAAAGTTGCCTATAATATCGAAAGTTTACATGACTTGCCCAGGGTCACAGAGTTATATGTCAGAACAGAGACTTGAAGCCAGGTCTTCTTGACTCTAAATCTGGTTCTCAATTCACTATATGTATTGCCTTTCTATGTATATGTCTCTCCAATCTCTCCCTCACTTGAATTCTGGCCCTGTATATCCATTTATCTATTGGACACCTGCACTTGGATATCATACCATCACCACAAATGTTACATATTCAAAATGGAGCTCATCAGCTTTCCCTATAAGTTCTCCCCTCTTCCTTTTTTATCTATTTCCAGGGATGGTCTTACTTTTCTCCCAGTCACACAGTCTTAAAATTCATTTGATTCTTCCCTCTTCCCCAAATCTGTCCTCATGTCCAATTAATGATCATGTCTTATAGACTCTATCTTCACAATATCTCTCCCATCAAGTAATCCTTTCTACTTCCCCCGCCCCCACCTTAGTTTGGGCCTTCAATACCTCTTGGTAGACGATGCTGCAACCAGCACAGTATATGGCCCAGCAACCAGCTGAATAAAGGAGAGAGACGGGGATGTACTCGATAGTCTGTTTATTACAGAGCCATTTCATACAGAGCCAAAGTACAAGAAAATCACAGGGTTTATATACCTTATAGCAGAGACTCTGAGGTAATTGAAATGCCAGGACCCGTCTTCAGTCCTGACCACTCCCTACCCTAGCCCAAGGCTAGGTATACATTAAGTATACATTATATATATATACATATATATATATATATGTACATTAGGTATACATTATACATTAAGACCTAATCCTGGGACCATGTCTGGAGGCACAAACAAACAGGGAGTCATAAATAAGACTTGCAGATTGACTACCCTGAAACTTTCTTTAGTCATTCATGGATCCAGTGAAAGCATCCACCCAACAAGATTATACTCTTTCTGCATATCTGCCTCACAGAAGAGGGGGAGCATGAAAGTCTGGTCTACTGCAGTAGGAGTCTTTTAATAACCTCCAAGATATTTCCTCTGAAATTCATCCTTCAAATCATTGCCAGAGAAATTTTCCTAATTCTTAGCTCTGACGACTTGACTTCCATGCTCAAAAGCCTACAATAGCTTCTTTTGTTTGGTCCTCTATAATCAGGCTCCATATTTTCCCACAGTCTTATCATATACTATTCATCTGGGCATCTGAAGATAAAAAGCACCAGGTCTGGAGTCAAGGAAGACCTAAGTTCAAGTCCTACCACAGATACTTACTAGTTTGACTCTGGGGAAGTCACTTAACTTGTCTTTGCCTCAGTTTTCTCATCTACAAAATGGGGATAATAATAACCTGCCTCCCAGGGTTATCATGAGGATCAAACGAAATAATACTGGTAAAGCACTGAGCATATAATAACTACTATACGAATGTTAGTTATTATTGTTTTCTTCTTACAACCTATTCTTCAGTCAGTCTGGAATACTCAGAATGAGGGATTGGGGTATGAAGCTCAGAAAAGAGGTCTAGTCTGTGTATACATGATATACAGATCTCTATAGAGGTCATAGTCACAATAATGAATTAGATTGAGGGAGAGAGGCAAGGCAAGAAAAGGCAAGGAAAGGGAACGCAAAGGAAGAGAAGGGAAAACAAGGGAAGGCAAGAGAAGGGAAGGAGAAGGAAACCAAAGGGAAAGAAAGCAAGGGAAGGGACTTTCAATTAGGAAGTCATTGGTAACCTTAGAAAGAGCAGTTTCAGTAGATAGTCCAGGACAGAAAGCCAGTTCTAAGGGGTGGCTGATAAAGTGGGCAGTGAAGAAATGGATATATTGGGTATAAACAACTTCTCCAAGAAATTTACCAATGAGGAAGAGAATAGAGATGAAATGGTGGCTGGGGTGTGGGGGAGGAGGAAGAGGGACAGGAGGATTTTTTTTTTCCCAATTAAAGAAGACTAAATTAAGAGGCAACGTGTCAGAGCAGAAGAAAGATTTAGATCTGGAACAAAGCTTAAACTTGCAATTTTGGTGCCCAGGACATTTTAATTGGTGATGGGAATCTGGGACACTAATCCATGAAGATGAGTGTGGAAAGGAGAGAAACCCAATGTGAGAAGAAGGAAGTGGCAGACCATGAAGGAGCCTATATGGTGCATGACCTTGGCAGAAGAAAGCACATGCTTTCTGATAGTTTGGTATTTTGCATAATTATTCCTGATAACTATAGTAGGTGCTAAGTTCAGTTGTTTCTTTGATTTAGAAGGAGTTTAAGTGCTGCGAGCACCATTTAAATTTTGACACTCTGCCACAAAGCTCCAGTCATCCTGCCCTAGTTATACTTCTTCTTTAAAAAATTCTTTGGGGTGGCTAGGTGGTGCAGTGAATAGAGCACTGGCCCTGGAGTCAGGAGGACCCCAGTTCAAAGCTGGCCTCAGACACTTGACTTTGGGCAAGTCACTTAACCCCAATTGCCCTACAAAAAAGCAAAGAAAAATTTTTTAAAAATCTTTTTTCATGTTTTATTATTAATTTATAGAATAAAGCAAGCATTTCCATAAAACAGTATAATAAAAAAGATGATTGCACATTAAACTGCAAATCTACCATGTACAACTTGCTGTTCCTTTTAAATATATAATAAGTTTATCACATGAATTTCTTTTTTCCCCATTTTCCCCTTATCCCACCATAGAGATGGCTATCATTAGACACAAAAGTATATAAATGTAAAATCATTCTCTACATACTTCTAGTTCTTTCTCTTGATGCAGCTAGCATGTTCCTTCACAAGTCCTTTGTAGTTAATTTGGGTATTTATAACAGCCAAAATGACATTCACTCAAAGTTGTTCTTAAAATAATATTGCTGTTACTGTATACATCAACATTATCTAGGTTCTGCTCATTTCACTCTTTATTATTTCATGCAAGTCTATCCATGTAAAATAAGATCGAACTCATCATTTCTTATAGCACAGTAGTATTTCATCACAATCATATACCACAACTTGCTCAGCCATTCTGTAAATAACGGGCATCTCATCCTAGTTAAATTGCATATATGAAGACAGGACCTGGATTCAAATCCCAGTTATTTTACTTATTAGCTATGTGATCTTACACAAGTCATTTAAATGATTCACACGTGTGTTTGAAATTAAAGTGAACTGGTTTTGAGAATTCCATCATATCTTTTTAAATAACTAGAAGAAATCTTAGGAGATATAAAACCAAGATTTGGAGTAATTAATGTGGTGCTCTTAAGGCTCTGGGCCTCATTGCTCCCCTTTGTGAAATCAAGAGGCTGTATTAGACGATATTTAAAAGCTCCAAAAGTCTGAGATCTTCTCTATAGGGAGACGGTAAGGAGCCAGTAGTGAAGGAAGTAGTGAAAATCTGGGAGAGGAAAATAATGACTACCTAAGCAAGGTCAAGGAGGAAACAGGAGGCACTGGTAAAGAGATACACTTTAATAAAGAGTAAGTTCTTCAGGATCTTACAGAGCTTCAGAGTCAGTCCTATGACTATCTTTGTCATGTAGATGTGCTAATGTGTCAGAGCCTTCCAGCTAATAGAATGCTGAATAGGATGAAAACTCACTATTTTTAGAAGTTCTGTTTTCTACTAGGGAAGGCAGTTAATTAAAACCAAATACTCCTTGGCTCTTTGCTTTTAAGTTACTAAGACCCATAATTCACTATTACAAATTTTGGTTTTGTATCACCTAAGAGTTCTTCCAGTTATATAAAAAGATAGGACAGAATTCTCAAACCCAAATTAATTTTGATTCATATGAATCATTTAGTACTTTGAGAATTTAGGAAGTTAGGGTCTAAAAAGCAAGTATAACTTCCCCTCAAATATTTCCACTATAATGTCCTCTCTAAGATTTTTCTTCTCCAAGCTAAATATCCCAAGTTTCTTCAGGAACTTTTTGATTGGCACCGTCTAATTCCCTTCACTACCTGAGCCATCTTTTTCTGGGTGTGCCCCAGTCTGTCAGTTTCCTTCCCCAAATTTTCTTTGTTCTAACCTGTGATGAACTGTCATGGGGAATTCCCAGTGAACAGAAATTCTTTGTGATGTAAATCAATTCTACAATATTTTAGGATTAGATGGCTGGGGCACAGAGTATGTTAAGTGACTTGGTCAGTCTCATTCAATTAGGATGCTTCAGATGTGGAAACTTTAACCCAAAACTTCTAGATTTTGAGGACAGCTGGCTATCATCTAGACCAGTGGTGTCAAGCTCAAACAGAAATGGAGGCCATTAAACCATATGTAAAGATACCGGTGGACCACATATTGACTTAGAAAACCATACAGTCTTATGTATTTTTTTTTTAATTAATACATACAATATATTATAGTGGATAGAGGGCCAGGTGTGGAGTCAGGAAGACCATCTTCCTGAGTTCAAATGTGGCCAAAGACACTTACTAGCTATGTGACCCTGGGCAAGTCACTTCCCCCTATTTGCCTCACTTTCCTTACTTATAAAATGAGCTGGAGAAGGGAATGGGAAACCATGCCAAGAAAAAAGTAACTGAAACAACTGAACAACAACGATATTAAAATCAGACAGGATTAATCTAGTTCAGGCCACACTTGGGAATGTAGACAGATTTAGCAGGCTGCATATTTAATACCTCTTCCCTATACCACATCACCTCTTCCCTTTCTAAATATGATAACCCACACTGATAACAATATTTGAGTGTGATCAGACAAGGGTGGGAAGACTATTACAGATGAGGTTATGGGACCCAGACCAGACACTAAGGCCCCCAAACTTTCCCACTACCTGAGGCATCTAGTCCATCCCAGCTACCTAGATACTCAATAACCTTTTTAACTGCCCTTTCAGGGTGGCTCTCCAACCACTTAACTCCTTTCATTGCCCACCCCAGGCTACCTGCCACTCCTTAATCCCATTCAGACCCCTCCTCTGTGGCCCTACCACCACCACCATCACCACCATCACCACCAGCCCCACCTCCACCCAGGCTATTTACCACTCCTGAATCCCATCCAGATCTTCCCACAAGTTTTTTATTTATATATGTACCAATTTTACCCCCATTAGATTACATAGATTTTTATAGAATCTCACCTGTTCCTATAATATACAGATTTACTAGGAATCTTGCCCACTTAACAGGTGTTATAATAATACCTTGGTACTCTGACTGAAAAAAGGCTTATGTGGTCGAATTCTTTGGAGACAAACCCCTCGTACCCTTTCATTTCAGAGCTTGCAAGACCCCAAACCACATCATTACCTCCCATGTTCTGCATACTACTACTATTGTTGTTCAGTCATGTCTGACTCTTTGTAATCCCATTTGGCAAAACAGGGTTAAGGGACTTGACCAGGGTCACAAAGTTAGTGTCTGAGGCTGGATTTGAACTCAGGTCTTCTTGACTCCAGGCCCTGTGCCTTATCCACTTCACCATTTAACGGGTCCCATACTGCTACTGCTACTACTGTTGAAGTTTAGGGTTTAGGGGTACTCGAGACCCCAAAATACCAACACGTTGGGTCCTGCTGAATGAATTCAACTCAAGCCTTCTATCAGCCAAAGTAAAACAAAGGTTATTGAAGATTCATCATATTAGGTAGACTCTTAAGGAGTCTAAGTATTTGTGATGCTTGTATTAGACAAGTGGGCCAGAACAATATGACACAGACTGAGTGTGTGCTAGATTAATTTCAGCCCTTTCATGGAGGCAAGATGGATCTTATATACAGAAAGACTGTGGGAGAGATCTAGGGGGTGAGCTAGAGGAGGGGTTTGGGGAGGGTCTTGAGGAGGCATCTAAGGAGGATCTTGACTAGGACTGAGGTCAGACTCCAGGAATAGAATTACAGGAGGGAAATAGCTGAAGGCTACCTGGAGATGACAGACAATGGAGGGCTAGGCTAGTTTAAGGGTAACAGATTTGTGCCTAGCAATAATGAAAGGCTCGTGGCCTGAGGCAAATGCATCATCAAGTGGGAAGACTCAATGAGAGTTCAAGGGATTTCCCAGAGCCCGTGCCCTGCTGCTGCTGCTACAATTACTCCAGTAAATCACATTAACTTTTTTGACTACTGGAAGGGACAACAGAAGTAGTCATCCAGTCCAATGAATACCTGAAGACTTCCCTCTGCAACATACCTGGCAGAAAAACATACAACCTCCAGGAGCAAACCACTCCATGTTGAGATAGCTCAGATAGAGAGGAACTTTTTCTTTACTCTGGGCCCAGATGGATCTGTCTATAACTTTCACCCATCATTCCTAGTTCTGAGACCCAACGGAACAAGTCCAATCCCTTTTCTGGGGATTAGAATTAGGAGCGTGTTTATGAATGTTTAAAAATTGGCTCTCAGGGTGTGGGGTACCATAACATATGCACAGCACAGTTTTAAATTTAATCTTCATCCTTAACATTTTCTCCATCACTTTCTTAAGTCTAGATAATCAAAAGAATAATCAATCAAGTCCTGATTTATAGCATTTGGTGATTTTGAGGTGTAAATTCTTGTAATGCCAAGCAAAGACAACTTCCAAGGTTTGGATTACCAGCATGGCAAACCCCATTTATTCAACAAAACATTCACAGAACAGAGAAAGTCAAAATACAGTATAACTCATTCATTTGGCAAGTAAATTCTCAATTCAACTGCAAAGTACCAAGGTCCAGGTATCTCACCCCTGGATCAGTAAAGTAGCCCACTCCTCGGGCAGTACATTAATTTAGTCTCTTCTCAAATGGAGAATAGTTTCCCATCATAAACAAAGTACATTCATTTAGTCAATCACAGAGCACCAAAAAGACCAAAGGTTTCCCACCCCTGGGCACTACTGAATTACAATACCATCCATTAACACCAAGCACTTCCTCAAAAGGGGCAGGAGAACACAAAAGGCCATCCACCCTTAAGCTATAACAAGGTTAAGATATCATTTCATCATTGAAAACCCAAGGAAAGGCCCTTCTTTCATCTTGAATGGAGGCCAGCCCTCAGCAATCTCAGTTCCTGGGGAGACAAGGCTCAACAAAGCCATAGCCAATGTCCTCATCAAGTCACTCTGCCTGTAGAACAGTCCCAGAACCCCTGAAAATATCAGCAATGCCCTCTTCCAGGATTTCTGTGCAGGTACCACAAGAAAATCCTCCTTCAGGGGTTCTGAACCAACAACCAGGTTCCAAGACCTCTACAATAGCAGCACTGTCCTTTACCAGCAGGTGAATCTGGCAAAACAACATCAAAACAGACAGACGAAATACCAGCATCACAGCCATGCCTCCTCAGTTCTTGGCAGCTCCAGGTGGCAGTTCCCAAAAGTCCTGGGCAGTTCCAATGGGCTCTCAGCAGTCTTTCTCTCAGCAACTCAAGCTTCAA
>CM053590.1:170555357-170578175 GCA_028646515.1 Pseudochirops corinnae | reverse complement strand
ATTTAGTATTTTTACAACTATTCAACTGTTTCATTTAAATCATCAGTTTTTAATTATAATTATATAATTAAACAAAATAGGTTAGATAATTTCCTTTATTTCCTTTTATCTGCCGTGAATTTTTTTTCATTTTTGAGCAATTAGATTTCCCTTTCTTTTTTGGATGAAATTAACTATTGGTCTATTTTAATAGTTTAATAGTAGAAAAATTAAACTAAATTTTAAAAAAATTTTAAAATTAAAAAAAAAATTTAAAAAAATTAAACTAAATTATTAGTTTAATTACTTTGTTTTAAATTTTGTAGCTTATTTTACAAATTTCTGTTGTGTTTGGTTGAGTTTTTATTTGTTGTTCTTCTAATTTTTTTCTTGCATTCCTAATTCATGAATTATTTCTTTGCTTTTGTTAATGAAAGTATTTAAAGACATGACCTTTCTCCAAATGACTGTTTGGCTGCTTCTTAAAGGTTTTAATATGTTGTTTCATTATTTGATGAGATTATCACTTTTTCTTCTTTTGTTCTTTGACTCACATATATGGTGGTGGTGGTGGTGGCAGCGGAGCTGGCACTGGTGCCGGCGCTCTGTGTGTGTGTGTGTGTGTGTGTGTGTGTGTGTGTGTGTGTGTAAGCCTTAGCTAAGAGAGTGGATTGTATGAGACTCTACTCATTGATGGGACATTGATTACTCAATGTCTTATACTTGGGTGAAGGTGGAGTTGTGAGAACTGGAAAAAAAGAGATTTGGCTTCTCCTAGACTCCAGCTTTAGAGAGATGCTGTGCTTGTTCAATATACCCTTAAGTTGCTAAAGTGAAAAAAGACTTTGGGAAGAAGCTGATGTACAGAGGTGTTGACAATCTCTATTTTGTCCCTGGCCCCAGCCTGCCACATTAGAGATGTTAGGGAATTTGAACCCAGGACCTTTTATTCAGAGCCAGTGTATTTTCTGCTATGCCCTGAGTTTATGCAAATTTCAGATTCAGTCAGTTCTCTTAAAAAGGCATTTACATATTTTATTTTTACTTCACCTCTTTTGGCAAATTTTTGCTCTCTCATCCCCAGCAAGCCTTCCCTTTTTAAGAAAAAGATAAAGTAGCGTGAGAAAAAGAAAACAATTCAGCAAAACTAATCATGATGTCACCTGAGTCTGATGATATGTGCAGTGTTTCACACGCATAGTTTCCTACTTTTACAAATAAGGGAAGAAGGTATATTTTCTTACCTCTTCTCCAGGAACAGGCTTGGTGATCATAATTATAACACCAGTTTTTAATTTTTTACCCTTTCCATTTACATCATTATATTACAGTCCTTATTGTATATTGTTTTCCTGATCCAGCTTCCTTCACTTAGCATCATTTGTATAGGCTTCTCAAGCATCTCTGAAGTCTTCATATTCCTCACTTCTTATAGCTCAGTAGTGTTCTATTGTATTCACACATCACAATTGGTTCCAGTTATTTCTGAGAAGTAGATAAACCCTTAGGAGAAGCTGAAACCAGAACATTTTAAAGTGGGTAGGAAATAAGCAGCCAGTGTTAGAAGGTATATTTAGCAAAGATATTGCACAAATTAGTGAAAGGAGTTTTCTAAAAGAGTAATTGCTTTCATTTTCATCTGTGATTTATGGCTCAACACCCCTTGACCGGTTTTGCCGATACTCTAGGTTTCTCCCAATGTCTACTTCATGACCCTTTGGGATCTGTTTCAGTTTTCCGTGGTCTGGCTCCTTCCTGTCAGAGGGAGACAGTGTTAATTATAGCACCTAACTCTAGCAATGAATGCATTTACAAGGGCTGTATGAAAGCATGACAGTAAGTCAGGCTGAAAATACCTGCAGTCGAATCTTACCACCTACCCACTGACTTCGGGTGAGACCTATGCTAAATTAAAGTATTTGAGTGCTGTCTCTGCTAGGTCTTTGTCATTTCATTCATGTCTGACTCTTCCTGGCCTCATTTAGGGTTTTCTTGGCAAAGATATTGGAAAGGTTTGTTCTTTCCTTCTCCAGCTCATTTTACAGATGAGGAAACTGAGGCAAACACAGCTAAGTGACTTGCTCAGGGTCACACAGCTAGCAAGTTGTCTGAGCCTAGATTTGAACACAGGTCTTCCTGACCCTAGGACTGGCACTCTTAACAACTGTGCCACCTAGCTGTCCCAGGATATAGAAGGGTATAAAGTAGGGGTGGGGAACCTGTTTCCTCGAGGCCACACGTGGCCTTCTAGGTCCTTGAGTGCAGCTTTTGTACTTCATCCAAGTTTTATAGAACAAAACCTTTTATTAAGGATATTTGTTCTGTGAAGTTTGGATTCAAGCAAAGGGCCACACTTGAGGTCCTAGAGGGCCACATGGGGCCTTGAGGCCATAGGCTCCCTACCCCTTATATAAAGATTTGTCATGGCATAGTAACTATAACAATGAATTTGAAGCTCTGCCATTTACTGCCTCCTCTGAGAATCCGTTTCTTCACTTGTCAAGTGAATGGTTGCATCAGATGATCACTAAGGCCATTTCCAGCTCTAAATCCTATAATCCTGAAAAGACTTTATAATCTAGCTGGAGAGACAACAAATGATATAAGATTTTAAATATTTAAGTACTAAGTTATTTGGTAAAGAGTATAAGTGCTATAAGTATTTAGAGGAGAGGTAGATAAATGCAGACTAGAGTGGGTAAGGAAGACCACGTGAAGGAGGTGGTTCTTGAGATACTGGGCCTTGAAGGATTAGCCTCCTACATGTTTGATCTCTTCTGTGATACTGGATACCATGATATCATGATTTCTGGATACTCTGCCTCCTACTCTCTGAGTATAAGTGTCCCCTCAAAACTCTGGAAGTGCTTTGTCTGGGCACCTCCTCCAACTTCTGCTTGTCGGTTAGGTCCCCAGGGAAAGATTATCTCAGTAATGGGGTAATGACACAGTTAACACAAAGAAAAGGCATTTATTCAAATGGCATAACTTTAATAGTAGTCATAAAACATTGCTTCCATAAGTCTTAGGTGCACAGTCCCACAAATATACACAGTGTCAGTGGGAAGAGTGGAAAGACATATAGAGTACACTAATAAAGATGCAATGGGCAGCTAGGTGGTGCAGTGGATAGAATGCTGGTCTTGGAGTCAGGGAAACTTATCTTCCAGGGTTCAAAGCTGGTCTCAGATACTTCCAGGTTGTATGACCTTGGGCAAGTCACTTAACCCTATTTGCCTCAGTTTCCTCATCTGTAAAATGAGAAGGAAATGACAAATCACTCTAGTATCTTTGCCAAGAAAACCCCAAATGGGGTCATAAAGAGTTGTATGTGACTAAACAACCATAGTAGAAAGGCAGTTATGTAGGGAATCCATATCCAAGACAACTAAGTCCTCTAGCACTGAGGCCCTGATGTCTTTTTTTCTCCTCATGTTGTCCTTGTACTGTTCCTTCTAGGTATAGCATCTCTGGGCTCTTCTGGGATTCTGGACCTTCTTTTCTCTATAGCTTAATTTTGACTCAGCAACCAATTTTCAACTCTCAGGGGTAGTTCTCTTGAGTGACTCCAGAACAAGCAAGTTTACTTTTTAAAGACTAGCAGGAATGTGGTAGATTCTTCAGCTAACCAATTATGTTTGATGGAAGAATTTCATTATACAGTTATCCTTCTAACTTTTTCCATCATGTGGCCTCAAAGCTGCAGGTTCCCCTCTAGGTCCTCAAGTGCAGCCCTTTAACTGATTCCGAACTTCACAGAATAAATCCTAAAGTGTTCAGACTAGGGCAATCAAGATAGTGAAGGGCACTGAGTCTCTCTCATATGAAGATCAGTTGAAGGGATGGGGAAGTTTAGCCTGTAGAGGAGAAGACTCAGGGGATACTGTAATGTTTGAGGAATTTGAAGATCTTCCCTGCCCATTAATAGGCACATAGAGTCCTGGCCCAGACCTAATGAGACTCTGAGCTACAGGGAGTTTCCAATTAAGTGCTGGAGCATGAGGATTCTCAAGCTCTTTGGCCCTCAACCAATCAGATGCCATGAGTCTTTGTTATATGTTATGGGAGGTTAGTGTTTTGCTTTAGGGGTTTTGCTCATGAGAAGGATCTTTTGATTTCCTGGTCAATACTCTGAGTAGCTGTATGTTCAGAGCGCCCCTCCCTCCCTCAGATGTTGTCTGTGCTCCTTCGGTCCAGTGATGTTTGTAAAGTATATAGCAATATTGCTATGCTCAGGCAGCTGGAGCCCTGTCTGTTGGTCTTTGTGCTAATTTCTCTGCTTATATTTTCTCCTTCAGGGTGCTGACCTTTCCTAATTAAGAGTAGGATTGTTAACACCTTTTTGAGCAGTCTGTCGCACACACACACACACACACACACATTCACTCTCTCTCTCTCTCTCTCTCTCTCTCTCTCTCTCTCTCTTTCTCTCTCTCTCTCTTTCTCTTTCTCTCCTTCAGTTATATTAAGGGACATTCTGCGGAGGAGGAATTACATTATCTGTTCTATTTATAGAAGATATAAACAATACATGGGAGTTGCAAAGAAGCCAATGTAGGCTTCATTTCAAGAAAAGTTTTCTAACAATTAGAACTATCCCAAAGTAGAATGTGCTTCCTCAAGAAGTGGTGGGTTCTCCCTTCTCAGGGGTCTTCAGGCTGAGGCTAGAGGACTGTTTGTTGGGTGCGTCAGAGTGAGGATGCCTTACTGTATAGCCTAGACTAGATTATCTCTGAGGTCCCTTCCAAAATGTCAAAATCCTGGGATTCTGTGAATGAGGATGCTGAAATCCAGAGAAATGAAGTAATTTGCCAAAAATCACAAAGAAACTAGTAGTGTGAGAAAAAGATTAGGACCTGCTTTTCCTGCCTTCCTACTTTCAGTGCTCTTGCCATTATATAAGACTGCATCTTTTAAAAAGAAACCTATTATCAGCATGAAAAATAGGACAATTCAATAAGGTTAAGGAAGAGACTGAAAATTCAGGGAGAGCGCATCCTAATCAATATTCTGAATTAGAAGCTGCATGATATGCTGCATGGAGTGTTGGAGGTGGAGTCAGAAAGACCTAGGTTCAGATCCTTTCTCTGATGCTGACAGTGTGACCCTGGGCAAGTCACTTAACTTCTACAAACTTCAGTTTCCTCATCTGTAAAATGAGGGTGATAAGACATATATTACTACCCCATGGGTACCAGTTGAGGATAAAATGAAATAATGTCTGGAAAGGGTTTTAAATGTTAAATAAATGTTAGTTATTATAATCATTTGAATTTGTAGTCTCTACACTACAATTCATTAAAATTCATTGCCACCTTTGAGACCTATTTTTATGGGTGGATGACTCTAACAGTACCACTGTGTCTTTCACTGTTGTGAGTACACAAATTTTTTTTTAACATATGTAAAATATTAAATGGCATGTAATCAAAGCAGCCTTAATCTCAGGTCAATAAATCACCTGCTTAGCTGAACAGCAAACAGAAACTGAGATCTATTTATATATTGTTTTGCAACATGTGCACGACAGAAGAATGTATTCCAATGGCAGTGATCCTAGTGACATTGTAAAGCATTTTCTTAGCCAATTGTGGAAACCTACTTCCCCTCCCTGTGGTCATGAAAATGATAACCTCATGTTGTTCCAGTTGTTTCCTTCAGTTTTATTTTCTGATCTGGAACTCCCGGGTTCTCTTTGGGTTTTCAAAGCCATAGGGACATGCTTTTAATTTAGACAGAACTCATGATGGAATTAAGTATCATAAAGGTATCTCTTTTCATGACATATTTAGTAAATACCCTTCTTCTTTCTTTTACATCCAGAATTGGGGGGTTAACTTAAAGGACTTTTGTCATTTTAAAAAAAGGTATTAATCTAAAATACCGTGCAAACATGAATAGAGTTGGGTTAAGTGAAATGTGCAGATAGGGTATAATCAAGAAACCCGACTGAATGGAAGTAATAGAAAGAACTCCACACAAAGAATCACAGAACAATAGAATTTCAGAGATGGAAGAGACCTTGGGATCTATATAGTCTAACCCAGTGGTTCTTAACCTTCCAAATGCCGAGACCCTTTAATACAGTTCCTCATGTTGTGGCAACCCCCAACCATAAAATTATTTTCGTTGCTACTTCATAAGTGAAATTTTGCTGCTGTTATGAATTGTAATGTAAATATCTGATATGCAGGATGTATTTTCATTGTTACAAATTGAACATAACCCACAGGTTGAGAACCGCTGGAACCCATACCTGAAAAAGAATCTTCCATCCCTACCTTATAAGTGCTTGTCTACTATTTGCCAACTAAAATGTATAAAAATAAATGTTAATTAGAAATGAAATGACATGATAAAATGAAAGGCGATTTCTTTTGAATTCATCAATCCAAATGATAATGAAAACAGACCTCTAATAATAGTTACATTTTTGTGGGGTGTCCCAAAAGTCTTATTGCAGTTCTATATAGCAAATTTAAGGTATGTAATAAGCTTTACCTATAATATCTTATTTTATCCTCATAACATCCCCATAATAAAGGTAATATGGGCATTGTTATCTCCATTTTGAAGATGAAGAAACTGGGGTTCATAGAATTTAAATGATTTGACTGTAGTTATTCAGGTAGTAAATGAGATTTGAATGTGGTTCTCCGCTGATGCCAAGTCTGGCCTCTATTTTCACAGAAACGTGCTATCTTGAGGATCCTATTTATGTGGGACAGGTAGACCTGGCCTGGAGTCAGGAAGACCTGTGTTCAAACTTGATCTCAGACACTTACCAGCTTTTAAGTCACTTAAGCTCTGCTTGCCTCAGTTTCCTCATCTGTAAGATGAGGTAATTTATTCTAAGTCACACAGCTAATAGAACTTGTGTGAGAAGCTAAATCTTCAACTTTCTAATGTATGGTGCTCAGGAGTCTTGGGAAGTTGAAGTGAGATAATGGATGCAAAGCACCTTGTGAACCTTGAAGTGCTAAATAAATGGTAGTTTATTATTATTATTATTATCAGTTATTGGCTCCTAGTCATCAAGCCTCCAGTGCTACAGTTACATCTTTCCATGAACCTTCTCTTTCCTGAGCTCAATCAATGGTTATAGAGTAATACCAGGATGTGCTAGTAAATGCTTAACGGTCAGGGTTAAGGTGGCGGTTAAGGGGGATATATATACACACACAAACATTTTTAAGTTCAATCTTCATTATGAGAATTTTCTTAAGTCTGCCAATTTTGAGATGCAAATGCTCACACTGAAAATTTAATAAGTTAGAGGTGACTCTAGCATACCCCGATTGTGTTTTCCATCACTGCATACAAGTAGGAATTTGAATCAATTATAATTTTTAAAAGATCTCATTCAGTTATACAGTCTTTTCAGCATTCAGTTAATATCTTACATTCATATAGCACTGTATAGTTTTCAAAGCAAACATTGTTATTTGATATAATCACACTGCGAGTTAGAAGGAGCCAGGTATCATTATCTCCAATTTGTAGATGAGAAAACTGAGTCTCACGAAAGTTAACTTGTCCAAGGCCATATAAGCTATTAGATTTAGGATTAGAATCCAGGTTGCTTGACTTTTTTTTTTTGGAGGGGGGAAGGCAGGGCAATTGGGGTTAAGTGATTTGCCCAAGGTCACATGGCTAATAAAGTGTTAAGTGTCTGAGGCTGGATTTGAACTCAAGTCCTCCTGACTCCAGAGCAGGTGCTGTATTCATTGTGCCACCTAAAAGTCCCCAAGGTCGCTTGATTCTTGGTCCAAATTTCTTTCTGCCATACAACATTGCCTCTTTTGTTGGCTAGATCTTCTTATTATATCTTTTTTTTTTTTGGATAAAATATATAGGACAAAGTCTGCTAGATTTTAATTGTTTCCCTTGCCCCCTTCAATCTAGCTCTATAGATCAGTAACTGGCTGTAGCCAACTGCATTTTGAGAAGTCATTCAGACCAATTTTGGGACATTACAGAATAGGTCTTCCTGCATTAGGGAGATTCAAGCTTTGCACAAATATTTAAAGAAACGATCACTACCTCCCCAGGAATATCGTCCTCAGCAGAATTGTAAATGGATGACATCTTTCCTATGTCAAGTGCAAGGTGGATGGGAAGAAAGAAAAGTCTAAGATACTCTCTACATAACAGTGGGTTCACCAGGGAACACAACTTTGCTCATATGAAAAGGGAGCTTTAGAACCCTGTAGGAGTCAACACATTCATGTCTCTTGGTTTGATGTTATGGGTTTGTGGAGGTTGTTTCTTTCCTTCTATCACTGGAAGGTCCACTTTAGGTGGCTTGAAGGCTGCTGGACCTTCTGCAATTCTAGTAGCCTGAACCTAAATGAGTTCCACTGATGATGGCTTCTGAGTACCTCTGTAAGACTGGACACTGAAACCTGAGTTGGATTTCTGAAGGGTTCTTGGTCCAAAAAGATTCCATTTTTCATATGAAGGTTTGTCTGTATTTCCATTTCCAGAGTCCATGCTGCTGACGTGTAGGCCAGGTAAGGAAGTAGAAGATCCATGAGTAAACCAGCTTCTGGGCTTTTGCTTGGGAGAAGAATCAGGTGTGCTACTCTGAGAAGATTGGGTTGAAGCAATCAGTCTATCTTCCTTTGTCATTTCTCCATTTTGTAACTTCAGTTTATGGACTGCCTCTGCCACATGGTGGTACTTGGTTTCTTGTGTTGTGAGGCCTTTATGGGGAGTGTATTCTACGTCTGTCAACCCTTCCTACTGCTCAAAGCGCTGGGTATTCTCGTGTGTCTGTTTTATAATTAGAGAATTCATGATGACATATGTAGCCTTATCCTTCACCACTGGGGCCTTGTTCATTTGGTCACTGGAAGCTGAGAGGGTTATGGAAAAACTATTTTCTCCTTCTTCAACCTTGGAAAGCTGTTGGTACTTCTGATCTGGGATGACTGGCTTTTTCCACAAAACCTTACTGTGCATGTCAGATGAAGGCAGAGTCATTGGTGTGGGATCCTCCAGAACATCATCATAACTGAATGCCCATCAATGCATTCCAACTGGCAAAGACATCTTGCCTAGAAGCACACCTGTACTGTGCTCAATAGCAGGCACATCTAGCTCTCTGGATGATGCCATGAAAGACTGTGATCCAGGTGTTTCTTTAGATAGATATCCAGAACTCTGATTCCCACGGTGAATGTCTATGGAAATTATGTAGTTAAAACAAAGATGTCAAAAGGGAACATTCTGCAGAAAGTGATGAACTAGCAAAGAGTCCCAAACAGCTCTCATGCAGAGGCCCTACAGACAGCTGGGTTTGTGAGGGAGGGGCGAATGAAGGAAAGGGGGGAAAAAAGACAGTCCACAGGCCGAGGCTCCACCACAGACAGGAGACTTGAGACTAACAAGGCTCCAGGATCTTGTCACTCCCTAAGCGCTGAAGCATGGGGCAAACCGAGGCCATGCCTGCAAGTAGTGCCAAGACTCAAATGTACCTCAGCTGGGAGAAGTAGATGAAGCCTTCTTATTATATCTTAACATAATTTATTTTAACATTGTTAGAAGTAGATTCTATATCCTGTAGTACTTCTTAGTAACCAAAATTCCTAAAGCTGGTATGAATCATTAAATGACAAGTTTATGATGATGTCAATGTTAAATTTACATTTACAGCATGCAAGAGAGATAGTGACTTTGAGTTTAAAAAAAAAAGATTCTTATAAAGTAAAAACTTTGAGGCGCATTATGATGTGGTGCATAGATCAATAGCCTTAGAGTCAAGATTGAAGACCTGGGTTGAAATCTGCCTCTCATACATACAGGACCAACATGTGTGACCACTTAACTTCGCAGTGCTCCAGACAACTAAGATTATCAGATACAGATAGGTTGCTGTTCTCCATCAATAGAGAGAATTTCTACACTGACAGTTGTCTGAAGACAAGTATGGGCAAAGTAGTGTTATCTTCATTTTACAAATAGAGAACATATGGACATAGAGGTTAAAGGATTTCTCAAGTCACAATGTCAATTTATGGTCAGTTTAGAACTGGCCTGACACAACATTGCAAAGTAGGTAAAAAAGGTAAAAAGATTGTCCCATTTAGAACAGTGGGTTTTAACGTTTCATCTGGCTAGTCTTTAACCCTTCATTTCATCCCTTTCACTCCTTAACCATCTCTTCTCACCACGCTGACTACACTCAAGTCATCCTCCTATTCCCTCCCACCCGCAGTCTTCATCTTCTGGAGCTCCTTTATACATGTTTGAAAACATTTTACATAAATATTCATTAGTCAGATTTTAGCAGGCACATCTAGCTCTCTGGCATCATCCAGAGAGCTAGATGTGCCTGCTATTGAGCACAGTACAGGTGGGCTTCTAGGCAAGATGTCTTTGCCAGTTGGAATGCACTGATGGGCATTCAGTTATGATGATGTTCTGGAGGATCCCACACCAATGACTCTGCCTTCATCTGACATGCACAGTAAGGTTTTGTGGAAAAAGCCAGTCATCCCAGATCAGAAGTACCAACAGCTTTCCAAGGTTGAAGAAGGAGAAAATAGTTTTTCCATAACCCTCTCTGCTTCCAGTGACCAAATGAACAAGGCCCCAGTGGTGAAGGATAAGGCTACACATGTCATCATGAATTCTCTAAGATTTTAGTTCTCTGCTTGATTTTTGTTTCATAGAAAGATTTTAGTAAGGTGCTTAATTTATTGTCAAATAGGTTTTATAGCTTATGTATTACTTGTTATTTAAATGTTTGATATGATTCACTTGAAATCCATTCAAACCAGGTTTTTTCCCCCCCTTTTGAGATGTCACACATGCTTCTCTTTTTGAAGTCAGGTTCTTTGGGAATAGGTATTTTATCTTTCAAAAAATATTTACTTGCTTAACTATTCATATATTTGGGAATAGTCATTTCTAATCATTTGATTTATTCTCTGTCTCCCTCTCTCTCTCTCTCTCTCTCTCTCTCTCTCTCTCTCTCTCTCTCTCTCACTCTTTTGCTCCTGCAGAGAAGTTTTTGTTATAGTTAATCAGCAAATAGTCAGGAATATCAAGGACCACAGTTCAACACAGGTAAGATGTAATCAAAGGATTATGTATGGGAGTCCAAACAAGGAAGCTTTTTGTAGATGGGAAGCATGCTGCCCTTGGTCCTTAGCATTGTCTATAATGACTAAGCAACATTGCAGAAAGCACATTTATTGGTGTAAACTTGACCATCAGAGCCACAGTAGGGCATTTGTTCCAAGATACATATGGATAATTCTTCTTTGGGGCATTTATTATAATTTCCATCACGCAGCTTTCTGTTCCTCAATCTTTTTTTTTTTTTTCAGTTAAAGTCACAGAGTGAGCATTCACTGGAGTAAGTTTTCTCATCAGTGCCACAGACTGGTTGAAAGTTCCTCCAAAATTGTATGCTATTGCCCTTGATATAGTACCTACAGCAGTTAACCTCATTCTCTTTAACTTGATTTACTTTTGAACACAGGTAGATGTGGCAAGAGCCAAAAAGGCCAGAGCTTCTGATCTCATCATGGAGACAGAAGCTGGAGCAAGAGGTGATAATGATAATCTTTGAAAGCCAAGGCTCATGTATGAGAGCTTCCTTTGTCTCATAGAGACAGCCCAGGATCACCCCTCCCACAACAGGAAATGCCCTTTGGGAGTCACGAGGGCTTTTCCCAAGCTCCAAGGAAGAAAAAAACTTACTCGTTAATATAATTTAAAGACACAGAACTCAAATATTTGAGTCAGTCATTTAAATTCTATATGCCCCTATCTCAAAATCAGCATTATTCCAAAGTACTCAGAAAATCTAGTATTAGCCATAATCTGCCAGGCAGTCACAAACCTACAGGTATTTTACCATCCTAAAAATGTTATTATCAGAAAGTATCTTAGACTTTTCTTTCTTCTCATCCACCTTGCACTTGACATAGGAAAGATGTCCTCCATTTATAATTCTGCTGAGGACAATATTCCTGGGGAGGTAGTGATCGTTTCTTTAAATATTTGTGCAAAGCTTGAATCTCTCTAATGCAGGAAGACCTATTCTGTAATGTCCCAAAATTGGTCTGAATGACTTCTCAAAATGCAGTTGGCTACAGCCAGTTACTGATCTATAGAGCTCGACTGAAAGGGGCAAGGGAAACAATTAAAATCTAGAAGACTTTGTTCTACATATTTTATCCAAAAAAAAAAAAGATATAATAAGAAGATCTAGCCAACAAAAGAGGCAATGTTGTATGGCAGAAAGAAATTTGGACCAAGAATCAAGTGACCTTGGGGACAGTTAGGTGGCGCAATTAATAGAGCACCTGCTCTGGAGTCAGGAGGACCTGAATTCAAATCCGGCCTCAGACACTTAACACTTTATTAGCCATGTGACCTTAGGGAAGTCACTTAACCCCAATTGCCCTGCCTTCCCCCCTTCCAAAAAGCAAAAAAAAAAGTTATCTTCTGATTTATAATCCCTTCACCCTTTCTTTTGAACTCTACCATCTCTTTAAAAAAGTCAAATCTGCTAATTGTTTATTATCTGATTCTAGTTTTTTTATTGTATGCTAAATTTATTAGTAATTAGTATCTTCCTCACTCTTATTAATATGTATCCAGAGATATACTTTCTTCGAAAGACTGTTTTAGCTGCATCTTGCAAATTTTGGTATATTTTTTCGTCCTTTGATGTATTTACTCATTATTGCTAGGATTCATTCTTTAATCCACTCAGTACTACTTCCATGGTTTATTTTTAATCCCTCATTATTTAGTTTCTGTTATTTCTACTTTTGTTTATATTTTCCAAAGATTATAATTTTTGTCGTGTTATTATATATAAAGGACACATTAAGTATTTCTGCATTTATGAATTTATGAGTTCTTTATTCCCTAGAGAATGACAGTTTTCATAAAGATGCCATAGGAAACTGAAAAACAAGTATAGTCCTTAATATTCCCATTTGATAATTGCCAAACAGCTAATATATCTAGTTTTTCTTTTTTTTTTTTCTGAAGGCATGTTTAAGGAAGACTAACTAACATCTCTGGTTTGAGGGCTTGATAAGCTATTTTCAGGGCTACTCATCCATCTTTGGTGTCTACCTCATACTTAACTCTCACCTGTGGCTCCAAGAAGCTGTAGTAAGTTCAAAAGAAGGTAGAGTTCAAAAGAAAGGGTGAAGGGATTACAAATCAGAAGATAATAACTTTTTTTTTTTGCTTTTTGGAAGGGAAGAAGGCAGATCAATTGGGGTTAAGTGACTTCTCTAAGGTCACATGGCTAATAAAGTATAGTAGTGGCTACACTCTGGCAAACTGTCTCAGTAGATAGGCTAAGACAGATTGAAGGGACCCAATGGGCTTCAAACCTGTTTGTGAGTTTGGGGAGTGTCTCCTCCAAGCATGCAAAGACTTTTCCTGGCAGAATGGGCAGATGTTGTTGTTGTTCCAATAGCCATGAAGACAGCTGAAGTAGGTGCTAGGGAGTGCTTAGAACTTGGTTAGACATTGAGGACACCAATATCATCCACTGTATCATGGGCCATCACCAGTTGTTTTGACTTTTGTCTTGCCACTGGGCTTTAATGACTCTGGAAGAGAAAGTGAAGCTGATGACTTTGTGCAATTATGCTTCACTTAATTCCAGTTCATACGCAAATTAAAACATTACCCTTGTGATATCATTAGTTCTCTTCAAAAATAAAAGACAAGCAACAACAACAGCAACTATGTCTGAAAGAATCACAATAAAATATCTATAATTATTGTCTTACTGTATTGCTATATAGTTAGATTTTCCATTAAATATTTAGATGTCATATCATTCAGTATATATATAAAATACAGTGTGCCTATATTTCACATTTGTATTATTTTAATATTTGTGGCAAATGTATTTTCTTATCTCTCTTCATAGTATCTGGTTTACAATTATGTTATTAAAAATCAGGGTTGCCACTGACTCTTGCTTTTTGAAGAATGTGAATAAGTATGCTTGCATACTTCATTTTAACTCTGTAATAATTTCCTTATGTTTTAGGTGTATTTACTGAATGTGGAAACATTGTTGGATTTTCTTTTCTTTTGTTTTCCAATATGTTTTGAAACCCTTTTTCATTTTGTGGGGAAGTTTACATTAACATTCAGTCATGATGACTTTTTGTTTTTCCTTATGTTTTGGAGCAGAAACAGTTGAAGTGTCAGTTTGCATCCTCCTTCATCCACTCAAATTCCCACAATCCCAGCCAGGCCTGTTGCAGACAAGAAAGTTGTGGTGCAGACGTGGGGCATTTGGGATTAATTTTGCCTCTAAGTAGATTGATTTGGGATCCAGCTATGGGCTTTTTGGTCAAGAGGAATATAAAAGTAGTTTTTATTATTTAGAAGAGAGTTCTTAAATCCTAGCAACTTCCATGCTGACTGTTTTTTAATAACTTCTTGCTAGCTGAATTTTAAAAAACCTCTTTGATGGTAATTTTTATGTGATTTTATCTCTCATAGATTACCTTGAGAATTGCTTATACTTGGAATATAATTTGAGTAAAAGAACTATTTGTTTAACCCTCTGGTTCTGAATCATTCATTATATCAGTTGCAGCAGGATAGTGATCTTTCATTAAATTCCATTACATTATCTCATTGTTTATTAATTTGTTTTGCTTTAAGTAATCCAGTCTCAGTCTCCTTCATTCCATATTCCCCTCTCAAACCATCACTGCATCATTGGTTATTCCTCAACTATTCAAACAACAAGCACTTATTAAGCACTATAGCTGGGTACTGTGCTAGGTTTTGGGAAAAACAAATGTCAAGAATGAAACAATCTCTACTCTTGAGCATTTATATTCATGTGCAGAGAAACATATACATATGTACATAAGTATATATACATCATAACTGTAAAGGGAATAAGTACAAATTTTAAAATACTTAAATACATAGCAGTTTGGAAAGGAAGCATTAGCATTGAGAAGGATCAGGCAAGATTTCATGTAAAAGGTGGTAGTTGAACTGCCTCTCAAAGGAAGAAAAAGGTTCTTCTATGGGATTAGAATGAGGGGAATAAGTCATTTTAGGCACGAGATGGCCAATGGATAAGGATAAGAGATGAAATTTCATGTGTAAGGAGCAGAGAGAAGGCCCGTTTGGTTTGTTCACAGACTATGGGAGGAGGAATAAGATATAATGAGACTAGAAAGATGGGTTCATTCTAGGATTGGGAAAGGCTTTAAAGGCTAAGGAGTCTATATTTTATTCCAGAACCAATAGGGAGCCAGGAGAATTTCTTGAGTAAGGGAGTGATATAGTTCTTTCTGAGCTTAATGAAAATTACTTAGGCAGCATTGTGTAGTCAGTTAGAGTGGTAAGAGAGCTTAGGTATGGAGACTGAGTAGGAAGTTATCTTGGAGAGAGGTGATGAGGGCCTGAACTAAGATGGTGGCTGTATGTATAGAGAATATATATATGTGTGTGTGTGTGTGCGTGTGTGTGTGTGTGTGTGTGTGTGTGTGTGTGAGAGAGAGAGAGAGAGAGAGAGACATCAAGGAGGTAAATATGGCAAGATTTGATAATTGGTGAGGGAGATTGAAGAGTCAAAATACATTAAAATTATAAACGGGGGAGAATGGAAGGACGGTTATGAATAGTGAAGTTTGGAACAGGGGTAGATTTTTAAGAAAAGTAATTGAGGTTTGCTTTGGGCATGCTGAGTTTGAGATGTCTCTTGGACACCTTGGCAACTGGTGATAGAAGAATGAGGCCCAAGGGAGAGCCTGGGACTGAGTAGATGGATCTGGGAGTCAGTGGCATCAATATCATTATTAAGTCCATGAGAGTTGATAAATTCAAGAAAAAAAATATAGAGAAAGAAGAAAAATAAAGATCCAGGAAAGAGTTTTGAGGAACCGTCACAGTTAGGTGTATGATACAGGTGATGATCCAGCAAGAGATTGAGGAGTGCTTAGACAGGTGGGAGGAGAATCAGGAGAGTTTAATGTTATGGCCACCCAGAAAGGAGAGGCGAAGAGGGTGCTCAAGTGTCAAAGGCAACAATGAGGTCAAGAAATCTTGGAGTTGAGAAAAGACCTTCAGATTGAGCAGTTAAGAGACTACTAATAACTTTAGAGAATTTCACTTGTTATGAAATCTGGTACCATTAGGGTTTAGTGAAAGGAGAGGAAATGAACTTATTTTCTAGGAATTTGGCTGAGAAATGTAGGAGAGCTTGAGTTTGTTGGATGGGTTTATCAAAATGTGGCAGATAGGAAGACTTGAACATCTATAATGACAGCCTAATAAAATCTAACATGAAAAGTTATAGCCACATTAGTGACAGTCTAAACCTGAGTGTGTGCCAGCCATGGCATTTTCTCTGTCTTGTGTTTGTGGACCTTGGTACTCCCTGGAAAGTCATCCTCCTTCCCTCAGCACACAAAGGAGACCAGATTCATACAAACTAATTTGGAGTGATTAATGAGGTTGAAGCTGAAGATGATTCCCAGGTCTCACATTGCTGTCTCTCCTAAGGCAAACTTGATGTCTTACCTTTCTTTGTCCTGATTTTCAAACATTTAATTTTATGGCAAACATGCCACTATGCCTGGGATTAGGTATGGCTCTGCCTCAAGAAGACTTGAATATCCAGACCCACAATCCAACACCATGGAAGCCTTTGATTCCTGCCTGGAAGGGAGCAGGGGAAAGGGTCATGAGGCTGATTTTCCCTGCTCTGCTCAGAGAAAGAATATTTGGATAGAATTATATTTATCTGTTTCCTTAAATATTAAAAATCTAGTGGAAATGATTTTTAAATTCAAGCTACTTTTCCTAATCACTCTCTTTTAATGGGGAAGAAGGGTCCCAAGCTGTATACAAACCTGACTCTCCTCCCACCAAATGCTAGTTGGACAAAAATCATCACAAATATTGAATAGCAAATTGCAAAACACCCTGCTTCTCTAAGCCAATAAAACAGAAATTGAAGAAATTATGTAGATTATTATGTACCAGTTCTCCCATTGGGAATAAATGTCTCAGCTAAACTGAGACAGGCTCACACACAGAGAGATACATAGAGAAATACAGAAACAAAGATAAATAGAGAGAATCCCCTATATTACCTAAGAGTAGATTCCCTGAAGTCTCTAGTGAAATAATTAGGAAATAGGAACATATTTGAGTCAGGTCTTTTGACTTCTTGCTGCCTCCAGATGAATGAATTTGCAGTCTGCAAGAGAAGATGAGAAGAAAGGGGGTCAAAGGCACATATAGGTGTGTTCATTTTGCCAAGGACAAGAGCCATTTCATTGTCAGAGACTGGGAAAAAGGAGGAGAAAGTGAGGGGTGACATCAACGGTGTGTGGGAGGAGCTGACAGTCAATGGTCTCAGCTTTCTCCATAAAGTGATAGTCCTTTGCCTAGAATGCTCCTCAACTCTCACATGCCTTAGGCATACCAATTCGCAGATAAACTGTGCACACATCCCCCACACTGAATTATTTCCAGTCGACTTAGTATTTCTCCTAGTATTATTATTGTAGCATTTTCTATCCTGGGATGAACAGGATAAAGTTGACTGATTTTGGAGCTCACTTACTCTTCCCTTATCTCTATATTTATTCCAAAGGTTTCCAGCTCATATCTATCGATCTTGATTATACATTAGCTTAGATTATTTATCTCCCTACCTCCAAATTTAAAAAAAATGAACATTTAAAAATACTTAATCATCAATGATTTTTAAACTATGCTGAACAAAATTTTATACTGAAGACAGAAATTTATTATCTTTGTTTTGTAGATATGTATACTATGGGGTTCTGGAAAACGAAGGACTCAATTTTAAGGAGCTCTTATTTTAATGTCAGGGAGGGGAGGAGAGAACAAGTACATAAATGCCTATGATACTGGGGAGAATGAGATAGGGGAAAGGAGCATTCTAGGCAAAAGACTATCAGAAAGTTGAAGAAGAGATCGTTTTTAACTTGGGATAGGGGTTAGAGAAGTCTTAGGGAAGTAACTGGCATTTGAGTTGTACCTGAAGTAAGGATCATAGGATCATAGGCTTAGAGCTGGAGGTCATCTAGTTCAGGGCTTCTTAAACTTTTTTCCACTTGCCACCCTGTCAGCACTTCTTAAACTGTGGGTTGTTACCTCATGTGGTAGTCTGATCTACCTTCTTCATTTTTTAGATGAGTAAACTGGTACCCACAGAGGATAAATGATTTGTCCAAAGTCACAGAGAGAGTAAATGATATAGTTGGGCTTTGAAAATAGATTCTCAAAAAGAAGAAAGAAAGAAAATGGGTTCTCTGTCTCCAAATATAAAACATCCTTTCTTCTATACCTTACAGTTATGGAAAATTAAGTGGTTGTGAAGAGAGGAAATCTATTTTCGGTATGAGGAATGTCTTGAACAAAGTTATGGACATGGGAGAGTATAGAATAAGAGTGGAGGACAGAGAACAGTCAAATTTTGTTTAACCATATAATATGTCAAGAAGAGTGACTTATTACTTAAGGTATCACCTTGCGTGTGAGCTCTCAGAAAAGATTCAAGGCATTCTTTAGGTCTTTATCCCTTCAAAACTAGAACTCACAAGCCTTCACTGATGTATTTATTTTTACCATTTAGGTAGAAGACTCATCAATTCAAAGCAAAAGACATTTAATCAAATACCGTAGCAAAATTGAACAGATTACCCCACGCATAAATGGAGTATGTCCTCCTACAGGTTACTATACCACCAGTGGGGGGGATTTACACATACATGATTAAAGAATGTATATGGAGGGCACACATCTACAAAATACCTGTAACAAGAAACAATACATGAAATTGGATGTGTCAAGAACCCTTATGACCAAGGTACACATGTAGAAAGCATATGGATAGGGACATGTGTATTGTGGTCATATATGGAACCAGGGAAATTCATTCTCCTAATGCTACAAAGCTGCTCTTGTCTTTTGATGATGTCATCACACTGCTTTCCAACACTTTCTTCTGGACATTTCTTCTGGTCTTGTGGTTGCAGAGCTGCTCTCTACTATTATCTGCTGCTTCTTCAGGGGTAGCACATATTTTTCTACCACCATATTATTTAGGGTACAATGAATTGAAAGTCTCTCCCTTCTAGCATCTCCCACTCTTTTAATGTGTAGTCTAGGGCTGTGATCCAGCTACAACACTTCTTATATTGTGGGTCATGACCTTCAGTTTAAGAAACACTGGGAAAAGTTTAAGAAGCCCTGATCTAGCATACCATGCCTGGCATCAAGAAGAATTTCTAGGCAAAGATTCAGGCTTATTATGTTTAATGTTGATTCAGAGTCTATGGTTTCAGGCAACAATATGATTTAGGGTTAGAAAATTCTTTTTAACTGCTGTTAACATCCCTTATTTGGATCCTGTGATCTTAAAGTGCATTTTGGGGCCTTAGTCAAAAAAACTCGACAAGGGAGGAAGATAAGACCATTTTCCTCCCTCTCCACAAGTTGATATTTTCATCTTTATTCTGTATATGTCAGCAATAAACCCTTGATTTTCCCACTATATTTTGACTACAGCAAAACCTTTTTACCTCAATATACTCACTTGTTTAAGACAAAACAGGAAAAGTAAGTTGGATTTAGTACATGGAGAGCCTTGAATGTCAGAATTAAGAATTTATTCTTTATTTATAGGCCACAGGGAGCCACTGAAGGGTTTCTGAGTGATTTGATTATATTTCTGTTGAAATGACTTCATATCAATCACCCAGATTCCTAGCCTTGGAGTCAGCCTCTACTCAGCACTCTCCTTTACTCTTATATCCAAACAGTTCTCTAGTCTTGTCAGTTCTACCTTTATATAATTATGTAATTCTATTTCTTTCTTTCATTCCTTTCTCTAAATTCACATGGCTACCATTCCCATATTGAGCCCTCATCACTTTTCATCTAGACTATTGCAGAAACCTCCTAATTGATTTTTCCTAACTTTTTATCTCCCTTTTCAAATTTATCCTCTACGCTACTGCTGACGTGATAGTCCTAAGGCACAGATCTGGTCACTTGCTCAATCAATCTCAGTGGTTCCCTGTTACCGATAGGATCAAATTATCACATAATCTTCTGATTTTTAAAGCCCTTTACAACCTAAATCCAACCTATCTTTCCAGTATTAATACACATTATTCCTCTTCACACACTTTTTGGTCTGTTTAATCTGATACTCCTCATATGTGATATTTCATTTCTTTCCTCTGTTTTTTTGTATGGACTGACCGGACCTAGAATATACTTCTTTTCCATCTTTACCTCCTACAATCCTTAGTCTCCTTTAAAATCCAGCTGAAGTGCCACCTCTTACATGAGACCTTTCTTGATCTATCTTCTCCTCTCCTGCTATTTCCTTCCCATCCCCATGCCTAACTTAAATTAAATTGTATTTATTTTACTTTTATCTGTATTTTAATATTTATGTAGCATGGATTGAATTGGAAGTTTTGCCCCCTGGAATCATGTGTGGGAGTGGGCCTATTGGAATATCCCAGGGAGTGTGTGCCAGAGCTCACTCTGAAACTTCTGGGGACCTCAGGGACATGTGTGAATCTGCTGTTCAGGATTTATTCTTAGGAGTGATGAAGTAACTCCCTTATTGGCCACTGAGAAGGGAAAGCTAATGACATAGATCTTTAAAAAGAGCTATCTCTTCTACCACTCTCTGTTTACCTGATGATTTTTGGGGGATTATTTGAGTCTATCCCTGGAGGAGTGGAGGAAGAATGCTGCTGTCCTCTGTCCACCACTCAGCATTATGGGGATCGTTCCTGTGTCAGGGCTATGTCAGGGAGGCTCAACTAGGTGAACTCCGACCTGGGTTTCTAGATTGTCTTCTACTTTACTTCCATTCTGGTCAGCCTCCTCTTCCCTCTGCCACCAGAATGTTGGACTTTGCCTATGGCATGCTAGGTGAACTTTTTGCCTTATTTGAATCAGAATCAGGCCTCCTTATTACTTGCCAGCCCTTTCTACACCATGCCAGCACATGTATACCCTCCTTTTCTATCTCCTTTTATATGTTATTTTACCCCATTAGACTGTAAGCTCCTTGAGGTCAAGAGTTTTGCTTGATTGTATTTGTATTCCTAGCACTTAGCACAGTACCTGCTGCCACAGAGGACTTAATGAATGAGCTGTCCATCATCATCACCACCATCATTATCACCATCCTCGCTCTCTCTTCCTCCTCTAGTACAGTACCTGGTACCACATTGGGCTTAATAAATGAACTGTTCATCCTCCTCCTCCTTTTCCTCCTCCTATTTTTCTCTCCTCCCCTCCCCTCCTCTCCCTTCCTCCCTCCTCTCCTCTCCCTTCCCCCCTTGTCTTCTCTCCTCTCCTCTCCCTAAATACAAGCCCAGGGACAAAAGATATGGAATACTCTCAGAATAAAAAAAGTTAGAAAATTTTGGTGCAGAATCATGAACTCAGCTTCATACTGGACATGTTGCATATAACTGCTTTCAGTGTGCATATTTTTCTAATATTTTAATGAGAGGGCCAACACTGAAATTTTCTCATTAAAATTTCAGGAAACACCATTTGGAAAACATTGGCTTCCCACGTAAGTTGTGGACTCGTTAGACTGACATCCACAGCCCTTTGCAACTTTTTAGCCTTATCTCATACTGATCTTCTTGGTACAATTTCCATTCCATTCAAACTTGGCTACTAATTATTCCCATTTTCATTTTGCTTTCTTCTCTCATTGCTTTTTACTCATCTCCAGTCTTGAAATCTTTTCCATCTTTCAAGGCCTAAGTCGGATGTCATCTCCTCCATGAAGCCTTCCTATAAGTCCCAAGCTCAGGACATATTATCTACCTTAAATTTTTCATAGCTTTGTTTTTATCTTTCTAACACATTTATCATATTCTAATCAATCTTAGTTTGTGCCCTTGTATTATTAATCATACTATGATTCCTGAAGGCAGGGACTATTACTCACCTCTGTATTCCCAGTGCCAAGCACATAGCAGACACTGATTAAATGTTGATTTGAGTCTACACTGATTAAATGCTGAATTGAGTCTGTTGATAGAAAAGTCTGTATTTATCAATTTGGCTGCGTCTGCATATAAACAACTAATGGTAAAAATTTTAGGAAAGCTATAGTTTTATTTTTCTTTACTTTGTTTTCTTTAGTTTTCTTTCACATTGTGCCTCTTAAAATCTTCCTCTTTCTTTTTTATCTACCTACCTCTTTTTTTCCGCAGTGGTCTATGAGGCAGGATGGTGTAGTAGATAGAGAATTACAGCTAAAATCAGGAAGCCCTGAGTTCAAATCCTACCTCAGCAAATGATTAATTAGTGTGATCCTGAATGTCATTTAATTTAAAAAAAAATTCTCTTCCTGCCTCAGTTTGCAAATCTGTAAAATGAGAAAGTTGTACTAGATGGCCTCTAGGATCTCTTCTAGCTCTAAATATTTCTATTCCTTCTGCCTCAGGAATTTTTGTTGACTTTGAGTTTTCTTAAGAAAGGAAGACCCAAGAACTTTAAAAAGTCAAAGAAGAACTTTTTTTTCTGGATTTGCACTTACAGTTTTAGGGTCAGAGACTTCAAATATTCCATGAGGTAATGAAAACATCAAGTGCCAAGGAATTACTCTGGCAACAGAGTTAAAAAGGGAAACTGAATCCAATCTTCTGATCTGACTTTCATGCTGCTAGCAGAGTGAAAATAGTGGTTAAGAGAAGGAAATACAGCTTGCCCAGACAGTATGATGAAATCTCTGGCTTGAGGTACTGACAGAATCTTTTTCCCTACCTCAAGTCTGGTGGGGGGTGGGGG
>CM053590.1:170538947-170555257 GCA_028646515.1 Pseudochirops corinnae | reverse complement strand
CATTCCTATGTCTCATTTGTTTGAGAAGGGAAGCAAAAACCGTGACTAGTCCTCATAGCTGCATGAACCATTTCAACTACATATGTGCCTACCTATGAAATCTACTCATTTCCTCCCTGGATTCAAGTTTGTACTTTATAGCTGCATTAAAAATAACCCCCGCTTTTTTTTTTTTTTTTAACTAGAATGATACATACATTTACTAATGGTCCCACACATGGGACTTCACCAGAAAAAAAAAGAAATAAAAAGAAATCCCATCTTTCCGATAGTTCAAGAAGCTTTTTAGTCATTTTATAAATGTATAATGATCATCTTCACTTGATCTTAGCCAAAAAATTGAGAAGTAATGACTATGATCTTCTTAGGAACTTCTTTTTATGTGTCACATGTATGTCAAAACTAAATGACTAAGTTGGCTAATTTCTGACGATCAGCATATTTGCCATCACTTTTTTCTCAGTGGATAGTTTATCTTGTCTCAGGTTTTCTTCTTAAACTCTGGCTATTTATGCAACTTAGGGCTAGTATTTTTATTAAGGGTTCTTAGTACTATATACCAAATGGTATTTACTGAGCTGGGACAAAAATGAGAAATAGAATAGAACGTATAACTGGGTTACTATTTTTGCTGGATTCTCTGTGTGTTGCTGCTGGAGTTGGGGAAGATCTGGGACAGGCTTCTCAAGCCAGCTGGGAATGGTTTGCTCTTTTTATATAGGGGATAGAGACTGGATCAGTGATTTCATAGGTAAAAGGAACTCCCAGGTGAGGAAATTCCCTTTAGTAATCCAGGTTAGCACCTCCTTTGGCACCTTTAGTCTTAGAGAGAGTTGCCTGAGAAGTTAAGTGTTTGTCCAAGGTTATTGAGCTAGCATGTATATCACAGGTAGGCCTTAAATTTGGCTCTGAGGACAGTCCTCCATCTACCATGCTAGGCTGCCCCTCTCCACTTTCTTTTGTATCCTGAATAGTTGGGGTGGAGGTGTTATTTCACCACACTTTAGATTTCTGAATGTCTCTGAGAACAGTTAGATAAATGATTCATTAAGTTAGAAAGCTAACAGTTTATAGAAGTAACATTGAATAATTCAATAATCATCTGATGGTAATTTTGTGCATTTCTGACCATAGCATACATGAAGTTTTTCAAGTAACTATTAAAGCTTAAAACTACACTAACAGGGATACTTTTGTGTCCATGTTTTTCTAGATCTAATTTTTTGTCTCTAAAAAGAATTGGAAATCGAGGGGATGCCCATCAATTGGGGAATGGTTGAATAAGTTGTGGTATGTAATTTTAATGGAATATTATTATAAGAAGTGATGAACAAGACAATTTCAGAAAAACCTGGAAAGACTTACATGAACTGACACAGAGTGAAATGAGCAGAACCAGGAGAACATCATGCACAGTAACAGCAACATTATACAATGAACAACTGTGAATGACTTAACTATTCTCAGCAATAAAATGATGCCAAGACAATCCCAAAGGATTCATGATGAAAAATGCTATTTGCCTCCAGAAAAAGAACTGGTGAAATCTGAATACAGACCTAAGCATGCTATCTTTCTTTCTCTCTCCCTTTGTTTCTTCCTTCTATCTTTCCTTCTTCCCTTTCTTGAGTTTTCTTCAACAAAAAGACTAATATGTAAATAAGTTTTACATGATTACACATGCGTAACCTATATCAGATTGCTTATGGTCTTGGAGGGGTGGAGGGAGAGTAGGAAGAGATTTTGGAACTCAGAACTTAAAAACAAATGTTAAAAATCAGGGAAAAGATAAAATATTATTATTATTTTTTTTAAAGTCAATAGCCCTTCAAGAAATTGTTGATACATCTTAGTGTATCATCTGGTGAGTTTTTTCTGTTTTTGAATTTTAAAGTTTATTAAGAATTAGAATTTACACACCACCTACACCAAAAGAGCAGCTCCATTGTCTATCTGTCCCCAATTAATTCTGAGCAACTAAATCTTACTAAAACAAATCCAAACTTTTATACTATCTTGTTCAATATGTAACTAAAACCCCTGCAGCCATTTTTCACTTATCAAGGTACTTATACCAACAAAATTCCTTCTCAAGCACAAAATAGCATATTCCTCTACTGAAAATGTAATCTTATTTGGGCAACCCTATTTATGTACTTGTTCATGCATCAGATATATATTTTTCACTTTTTCTTTAAGTCACCCCCCCCTCCCCCCACCAAAAAATTCAAAACTCTCACTCGGAGAATCATTCCTTCCAACAAAGGAATTTTAAAAGAGAAAGAAAAAGAGGAAGAAGAGGAAAAAAATCAGCAAACCCATTAATTCATGAAAAAATCCCAGCTGATATGTGTAATCTTCCACATATATGGATCCTTACTCCTTCAAAGGAGAGAGAGAGAGAGAGTGTGTGTGTGTGTGTGTGTGTGTGTGTGTGTGTGTGTGTGTGTATGTGAACTCATATCACTTCTTTGGTATCCATCTCGTTCTTTGTAATTCTGCAACATTTATTTTCAATTGTTTTGTGACTGTTCTTTCCGTTTACATTGTGTATGCTTCTGGCTTTAATATCCTTATCTGTAAAATTAGGGAGTTGGCCTTGTTAGTCTACGGGGTTCCTTTAGCTCCATAATTTAGGATTCTGTGCTCCTATAAGTCTCCTGTAGTGGGGGTATAGTTAAGAAGAGGGGTTTACATATTGTTTATTGTCTAATCAGTGCATATGAAAATTCTTTGTAGTGTACAGGAAGAATGGTTGGGACTTCAAGCTGCTTTGAACAGGTGCAGGTCAGCGTCAGCATGAATGGTAGTGGAAGTCAGTGCTGACCTTGGAGGCAGCTACTAAGGCCATCCCATAATGTCCAACACAAAAGCCCCAGGTAAGGATATCTAGGGTCTTTCTTTTCATGCAATGGGCACCAAATTCAGGGCTAAGATCCAGAATACTTCCTGTTCTAATGGTGATGCCCTAGTCTATGGTGGGTAGGCTTTGAGTGACTGCTGGTGGGGTGGAGGACTACTGGCTTAGGGTCACTAGGGCTCCAGGAACCTGCTGTGTGGCATAGGAATCCCAGGATCCGAGAGCCTGTGCATCAGGTGCAGAGTTCTATGAATATCTGAAATTAGGCTGATTTCTAATTGGGCAATTAAGAGGCGGTAGAGAATGGAAGGAGGATTAGAGGGCCCAATTCATGCTTAGGTCAGGTTTGGAGGGATCCTGGGGTTCTTGTGTATGAATGGACACGACTCCCTATTGCTGAGGAGCTTCCTATGTTAGGTCTCTACACTGGGTGACCAAGGTTTGGAACTTCTTTGAGGGGAGCTCTGATCACTTTCAGGAAGGTGGAAATTGGTAGGAGTGGCTGATCCATGATCTGTATGACTGGGGCAATGGACTGTGCTCCTAGCTGTAATGTTCAGAATCCTTGGATGTCTAAGTAGCCAAATCTCCAAGCAGCTTAGCCAAAGTTCCAGTGTTTCTGACAGGGGCTGACAAGGAGAATGTATACCACCTGAATTTTGGTGGCTGAGTGGGTCAGGTGAATCTGGAGAGTTTCCTACCCCCTTCCTCAGCTTCCCTGAACACCTAGCAAAGATGGCAGAAGCCTGTAAGGAGAGTGGAGGCAGCTACGTGTGGCCCTCCCCCATGGTCCAGGTCCAAGGGCCCTGGAAAGCCAGGGATATCTAGGGTCCTTATTGCTGTCACCCTCTAGGCATAGATTTCTGGGCTACAATTTAGGGCAAAGTTCTAAAAAATGGATTTGTGTTGATGTCCTAGTTTGGAGGAGGGAGAGATCTCAGAGTGATTGCTATTTGGGAAGAGGTCTGTTCCTGGTCTAGGCCACTGGGGCTCTAATAAGCTACTGGTGGGAAGCATGATCCTGAAGTCCAAGTGTCTGGGGGTCAGTGTCAGCAGTTAGATAGTTTTTGTTTTTAATTTTCTTTTTAAATTTTAAATTTAAAAAGCATTGCCATGTGCACAGCAGAATGTGAAAGGGGATTCAAAATATACAGCAATAAATTTTCATTTCAAGAAAACCTATATAATGAATTCTATGCATTGTGCTGAGAGCTGTCCATCTTTTCTTTGCTTCCTTTGTTCTCTGCTGTGCACTTTTTACTTTGTTCTTTTCCCCCTCTCCCCCAAGACTACAATTAGATTTGGATACACATGCACACATATATACACATGTACATATGTGTAAACATACACATATAGATATATACATAAAATATACATATATACATAAATATACGCACACCCATATATTCTTACTATTATCGAGACATATCCCTAGACATCAATACTATAGTCATGTATAGACATATACATCCATATGCATCTCTGTGAGACTACACTATACTTGTTTATCTTCTGTTTCTCTGGGGATAGATAACCTCTTCCTCCTTCATAATTCCAAGTCTTTTCCTATTTTTCTAAGTCTACCAATTCATTGTTTCCTACACTATAGCAATATTCCCACCTTATACTATCTAGTTATTTTAAATATTTCCAAACAACATTGATAAATATGGCTGACATGTATTAGTTTCCTTCTTTTTCTCCTTTGATTAAATCTATTTTAGCCTTAACTTTGTCTGGGATTGTGATTACCACCTCTGCTCCTTCCATTCCTGATCTTTATTTTATGTTTGTGCGTATCTCTTATTTCCTATCCCTCCTGACTCCTCTATTTTACTTCTACCTGCTACCTTACCTTCCTAATATTTAATCTTTCCTTCCTTGTAAATTTTATTTTGTTCTCTGCTATGTGCTTTTACTTTATTCTTTTTTCCTCCTCCCTCCCTCCCCCCCAAAAGCTACAATTTAAGTGTGGATCTATTTATATATAGGTATAGATATACATACACATATGCATATTTATGTATGTATATAAATATATACTTTCCTTAAGAGATTCCAATCCTAATCTTTTTTTTTATATTTGTGCATATCTCTTTTTTCCTATCCCTCTACTTTACTTCTATCCATTCCTTCACCTTTCTATTATTTAATCTACACCCCCCTCCCCCAGGATCCCTGCTTTATCCTCCCCTTCTATACCCTCATTTAACCTATTCCCTCACTTTCCCCTCTAAAAATCCTAACCTTCTCCTCTTTCCCTTCCCTATCCCCTTAGCATTTTCATTCTTTCTGAATTTAGAAGAATTTTATACTCTTCTAGATATATATGTATTGTTCCTTCTTGAACCCATTCCTGATAAAAATAGGTTTCCAGAACTACCAGCCCTTCTCCCCCATCTAATTTCTCCATGTCACTTCTTCCTCTCACACCTCATTTGTGTAAGATAATTACTCTTTTTAGCTGTTCCTAAACAGTTTTACTTTTTAAAATTACTTCATACTCAGGTCTACCCCAATCATTCTTACAAACTACTCAATTACTAATAACAATCTTAGACATACTTTTAAAATTTTACATACATAAAAGATAAACAATCTGTCCTTATCGAAGCCCTTGTAATTAATATTTGGTATGTACCTTATATTTCTCTTGGCTCTTATATGTTGAATCTTCTCTTAAGTTAAGGTTGTTTTTTTAAAACAAAGTCCTGAAAGTCTAACAGTTCATTACATATCCATTTATTTTTTCATTCAGGATTATGCTTAGCTTTGCTGGGTGTGATATTTTCAGTCAGAACCCCAGTTCTTTTGCTCTTCAGTATATAGTGTTCCAAGACCTGTGGTCCTTTAATGTCACCACTGCTAGGTATCGTGTGATTCTAACTGTGGCACTGCCATATTTAATTTTTTTTCTTGTTGTTTGTTCCTTGAGCAGGGGGTTTCAGAATCTGACACTGATATTCCTGTGGGTTTTCCTTGTAGGATCTCTTTCAGGTGGTGATTGGTGGATTTTTTTTTTCTATTTCTACTCTCCCCTCTTATCCTAATGCTTCAGGACAATTTCCTTTAATTATTTCTTGTATTATTGTTATCAAGATTCTTTTTTTGATCACAGCTCTCAGGCAGTCCAATTATTCTTATGCTTTCTCTTCTTGATCTGTTCTCCAGATCAGTCGATTTTCTTAAGAGATGTTTCACATGCTCTTCTATTTTTTCATTCTTTTTTTTTATTTTTTCATTCTTTATATTTTGTTTCATTATTCCTTGATCTCTTATAACTTTGCTAGCTTCCCCGTGCCCAATTCTGATTTTTCAAGGAGTCATTTTCTTCCTTAAGATTCTGAATCTTGAGATGGCTTGATGGCACAGTGAATAGAGCACTGGCCCTGGAGTCAGGATGACCTGAGTTCAAATCCAGCCTCGGACACTTAACACAAAAAAATTAGCCATGTGACCTTGGGCAAGTCACTTAACCCCAATTGCCCTGCCTTCCCCCCTCCAAAATGCAAAAAAAAAAAAAAGATTCTGGATCTCCTTTTCTAATTTTTTTAAAATAATCTTCTTGTTTTCCTTGGATTGTTTTTTGTTGTTTTTTAGAGTTTTTCCTCAATCTCTCATTTGATTTTTAAAGTCTTTTAAAAGTTCTATGAATTCTTTTGGGGCAGGTGACCATTTGACATTACTCTTTGGGGTAGAGGAGGGTTTCCTTGTTTTGGAAGAGGCCTGTGAATATGAACCCCAGTCTTTTCTATTCCCATAGTAACTCTGTATGCTTGGATTCTCTCTCCTTTGCCTGTTCATTTTTTTTTTGTAGCAGCTTAGTTTCTGAAATCACCTCTAGCCCTGGGGTATGGGAAATGATACCTCTGGACTCAGATCCTCCTTCAGTTCTCTGCTCTGGCCTGGAACCAAAACAAAGACCTTCAGCCTCCTCTAAGTGCCCACAGCCAGTAGTGTCCCTGCCCCACTGCTTCTGCCCTCACCGTGTTTGTGCTGGTTCCTTCTTCCCCCTGGCTATATCTCTGCAGCACAACTAGGTCTGGCATTCCTTGTCAGCAGAGGTTGCCTAGATCTTTCCTGGCTCAGATGCCCAACTCCCCTTATTGTCCGAGGGACAAAAGTTCCCGTGGCTGGGGTTGAGGCATCCTCCCAACACAGACGGCTTGCTACTTGTATAGTTGAACTTAGTCTGGAGATGTTTACTCTTCACAGGGACCAAATCTCAACCTGGAATTTTTCTTCAGATCTTCTCTGAGTATCCCAAGTGAACCACTGTTCTACCCCCGCTCTTACTTATTTTTATCTCTTTATGTTTGCCCTTAGGTGCTATTATTATCTCATTTGTGGGGAAAATCTGGAGAGCTTGGAATTTTCTGATGTGCTCTGCCATTTTCCCACAATCCTCTGGACAGTTTTCTGAGTGGTTTATGGGAGGATGTGGGAGATTAGAGGGAAATTGTTGGGGTAATAATAAAAGCCAGCATTTATATAATGCTGAACTGTGCTCAGTGCTCTGCAGCTATTACATCATTTGATGTTCATAGCAACCTATTATTATAATTATTCCCATTTTTACAGATGAGGAAACCGAGACAAACAGGCTAAGTGACATGCCCAGGATCACACAGTTATTAGTAAGTGCTGAGGCTATATTTGAACTGAGGTGTAATTGACTCCAGGCTTCATGCTCTATCCCCCTGTGCCACTTAGCTCTCTTTTTCTCTTGGATATGCTGCTGTAGGGTCTAGGGTCACTGTTAGTGGTCCTGTTTTAGTTCTTCAGAGGGTGATCAAGGTTTCAAACTTCTCTAACCTTTTGTTGGCTCTGCCACTCCAAAATTTAATTTGAGGAGATATTTTAAAGTTGTTTTGAGGGGCAATGTTTGGAGAGTTCAGTTGGGTTGCTGCCTATTCTCTGCCATGTTGGCTCTGCCTCCCTGCCATTATATTCAAATAAATCTTTATTAACCGAAGCACATTATATAAATTATCTCTTCTAATACTAACAGAAACCTTGTAAAGTAAATATTCCATACCATTTTTGGGGGTGAAGGAGGAATTGTAGCCCAAATAACTTAAGCAAATGATCTCTCCCAAGTCAGATGACTAGTAATTGGTAAAATAGAGACTTGAACTCGAGTTGGCCTTTTCTAAGTCTCTTCCTCTTAATAATTTTTAAGGGTTGTCTCTGAGCTCAGGAGATGTGCCACTCTGATCTTCTCCACCAGCCAGCTAAATCTGCTTCTCGTGGGGAACCTGGATGGCACTGTGTACCTCTTGCCTTTATTAACCTTAGAAATCTCAAAAGCCTCAGTGCCTCATTGCCCCTTGATCAGAAGGTGATCAGTTTGCCTTTTTCTTTCTTATTTCTGTCCTCCTCTTTACTATACTACCTCTGCCTTTTCTTGGCATCTTGCCCAGATTATAGATCCTTAAGTGTTGGTCCCTATTTTCAAATAGTAAATTGCATGTGTGGGAAGGGGAAGGACTGTTTGGGAAGGAGAGAAGCTTTCCTTTGTCTGTTAACTCCCTGAGGGCAAGGACCTTATCTTATACTTTGATACAGATATGCATTTTTAGAGCATAAGTATGCATTTTAGAGCTCTCTGAGCCTCAATTTGTTAGGGAAAATCCAGAAAGTACTTCCTCTGCTTTTGCTTTCTAAATTCTTGCCTCCTTTTTCTTTTTCTGAAAACTCAAAGATAAAATGAAGAGCTCCAGAAAAAGAAGCTTAGTGAATAAGAAATTTCTGAAGTAAAAAAAATTAGAGGCATTATGCCTAGTGCACAAGAATTGCTAAATTAATATTTTTAACCTTAGTGAATAAATGAATTGAGTTGAAAAAGCAAATGAACAAATTTAGATTCCAAAATAATTTATTGTCCAAAAGTAAAAAAAAATACCTTAAATAGATCTGTTAAATAAATAAATATTTAAAAAATAAAATAAACTGCAAAATTGTCCAGTTTTCATTTCACATCCAATATGTCGGATGCCACCTATTCCAAACAACAACAGTTAGTTTCAGGAGCACCTGTAACATTTGTATGCACTGTATAGTTTCTCAAGTGCAATCTCCAGGTCCTTCAGTTCCTTAGACATTGTGTCCATTTGAAAAGGAAGACAAAATTCTTTCTGATTTCTACCTGGACCCTCTTCCAGGCACAACTGCAGTACTCTTTGCTTTTCAGATAGTTCATTATTCCATGATAATAATTGTTGAGATGCAAGATGTTCTTTTCACTTCCCCAGGTGCTGTTGTCTTGGTCCATCTCTTCCTCCAAAGCTGTTTCCAGATGAACCATTTGTTGATAGATTCCATTGAGAAATGTCTCAATGGTGGTCTTATCCACATCAAGGCTGGCATTTTTGCTGCTGAATAGGAGGAAGATATGCTGGAGCATCTTATGGATGACCATGGTTGCATTCTCCTTTTGGCATTGCTTAGGCTGTACAATGTCCCGAGGGATCTTGAAGTCCATTCTTTCCTGTAGACATTCCATATGAATTTTTCCAATCATTTCATTCAGGAGACTCACACTCCTGTGATTGGTTCTCCTTTGATGGAAGCGAAGTGAGTCATAGCCCTTAGAAGAGATAGTTGCAGAGAAGAGCAGGAGAAGAGCCAGTTGTAAGATGTTGCTGTTGGCCATAGTGAACTTCTAAAGAGCTGGCTGTGTAGACACTTCTAAGGTTTGCAGTGTGAATGACTTTCCTCCATGGGTGTCAGCTATTTATTGAGAGATGCCATCCATATTTTTCTTGATCACAGGAATTTCCCACTTTTCAGTTCTCATTTTCACTTTTGTTATGTCATCTATATTTTTTCTACCATTTTGCTATTTTCTCTTAGGAGCTTAGAACTGTTTGTGGTTGCGCTGCTTTATATACAAGGAGACCACAAAACCACAAGAGTTTTGTAGGTTTTCAATGAGCATTTAATAACAGAGAAGAAACTAATTATCTGAATCAAATGTGTCTCCTCAATAAAAGCACATATTAAAGGGAGACTATCTATAATATAGAGTAGTTCTGTTAGTATAGCAAGGTTCACTTTTTGTTTTGGCTTCTTCCATAAAATTATTGATTTATAGTAATGTCAGTATTATTCCTAATTTCCAACTAACACTTATCTCAAAAGAATTTGATTAGAGACAGCTGGAAGATGGAGTACTGGACCTGGAGTCAGGTAGATCTGACTTCAAACTTGGCCTTGGATTCTTTATGTTGAGGAGACCCTTGGCAAGTCACTAAGCCTCTGTCTGCCTCGACTTCCTCATCTGCAAAATGGGAATAATAGTAACACCTGCATGCCAGGATTATTGTGAGGACAAAAGGAGGTAATATTTGTAAAACTCTTTGCAAAACTTAAAGGGCTAGATGAATGCTACTTATTTTATTAATAATAATAAATAATGTTTGTATGAAGAAAACTTTGTATCATAAAGTATATCAGACTTATTTTTTTTATAATATGATCATATGAAATGGTAGAGACCAACAGTCTGTGAGAGGAGGAAGGCCAGAGTACCTATGACATGGGTTGGAAATGGTTAGAGAGTGTGAAATTGATAAAACACACACACACATAACCATTTATTATTACAAGATTTATGAAATAAATATCATTTTCTTTGTTTTTTTTTCCCATCTCTATGAAGGCAAAGGGGCTTGGTGAAGGGAGAATCAATCTTAGACTGAGGATAGAGCTAGAATAAAATCTTGCTTCCAATATATATGTTCCTAGACAAATCATTTACCTTTTTAGTGCCGCAGTCAACTCTTTAAGACTATAATTTGCAGAGAGTGAAATATCTACATTATAATTTCTTCAATTTACCAGCTATTCTTCCAGCCCCACATTCTCCCTGTTCCCACCTTTTCTCTGAGCTTCAGTGACATTGGCTTCCTTGCTGTTGCTGAGACAAGTTACTCTATCCATCTACTCCATGCATTTTACTCTCTGTCCCCTACGTCAGAAGTGCTGTTCCTTCTCATGTCCTCTTGTTGGCTTCCCTGGCTTCTTTCAAGTTCCAACTAATATCCCACCTTCTCCAGGAAGCCTTTCCTGATCCCCCTTAAGTCTGGTACCTTCCCTCTGTTGATTATATACAATTTATCCTGTCTATAACTTCTTGGTTCATAGCTGTTTGTGTGTTGTCTGTTCCATTAGATTGAGAGCTCTTTGAGGGTAGGGACTGTCTTTTGCCTGTCCTTGTATTGCCAGCACCTAGCAGAGTGCCTGGCACACATAGCAGATGCTTAATAAATGTTTATTTGACTGATACTGAAAAGAAGCCTAAGGACATTGAAAAAGAAATCTGTTTCTCATGTTTAAAAGATACTTTTTGAGCCTAGGAAAACAATACTAAGCAACTCCATACTTAAAACCCCATGTGATATGTAAAAATGTCTTGTTTCTTGTACTTGGATATTAACACATTAATGTAAGAAAATTTTAGTTTGCAACATTAGTTGTTCAAATCCATCAGTGTGCAAAAATATACATGTAGATTTGTTTGGATGTGTGATTCACTGGTTGTCAAATTCTGAGAGTGTAGACCTTCTCTTGCTCCTAGGGATACTTGGTGGTGCAGTGGCTAGGGCACGAGGCCTGGAGTCAGGAAGACCTGAGTTCAGATCCAGTCTCAGACGCTTATTTGCTGTGTGATCTTGGGCAAATCACTGAATCCTGTTTGCCTCTGTTTCTTTATCCATTCATTAAGCTGGAGAGGGAAATGGCAGACTACACCATCTTTGCCAAGAAAACGCAAAATGGAGTCATGAAGAGTCAAACACACACGAACAAGACCTACTCCAGATGGACAAAATCAAAGATCCTAAAATTAAGGATATTAGGTTTAAGAAGGGAATGATGTGGCTGCGTATTTAAGAGAAATTGTTTCTACTGTTTTAAAATTTGTTTAAAATTTTACAATGATTAAAGGAGGGACATTTAGTTATTTAAACTAAATATGGAGTAGCTCACTTTTAATGGTACTAGATAGGGTTGTGATGCTTCATGTAGACACTTAGAACAATAAAATATTAGCATCTGGAAAAGCAAGCAGCTAGGTGGCTCAGTGGATCAAATCTTGGGCCTTGAAGTCAGGAAGACTCCTCTTTCTGAGTTCAAATCTGGTCTCAGACACCTGCTAGCTGTGTGACCCTGGTCAAGTCACTTAACCCTGTTTGTCTCAGTTTCTTCATCTATAAATTGGTGTCAATAAGAGTATACCTATCTCCCAGGGTTGTTGCAAGGATCAAGTGAGATAATATTTGTAAAGCCCCTTGCAAACCTTGAAGTGCAATATCAGTGTTACCTACTATATATCACAGAATTGTGATTCTGTGATATGAAGAGTTTAGAGATCACCTGGTCCAACCACCTCATATTTACTGATGAGGAAACAGAGGTAATGGTCAGTAATTTGCCGCTGATTAAAATAACAAGATTATCGATTTAGAACCAGAAAGGACTTTAGAGGTCATTGAATCCAACTCCCTCTTTTTATTGGTGAGGAAACTGAGGCTCAGAGAAGTTAAGTGATTGGCCTAAGGTCACACAGTTACTAAGTGTTTGAGGCAGGATTCGAACCCAGATCTACTCGACACCCTCCAGCTTCCAGTGTAGCCAGTAAGTGTCTGAGGTGAGAGTTGAATTTGGTCCCCTAAGCCCACATTGTCCCAATTCACCTACCTCCTCATGGTTCCCAGGCCATACTCAAGACAAGTTGGAGTGTCAGGCTACTTCCAAAGCAACTAGGAGGTTCAGGGGATAGATTTCCTGGCCTGGAGTCAGAAAGACTCATCTTCACCAGTTCAATTCTGACCTTAGATGCCTGCTAGCTGTGTGACCCTGGGCAACTCATTTAACCCTGTTTGACTCAGTTTCTTCATCTATAAAATGAGTTAGAGAAGGAATGGCAAAGCATTCCAGCATCTTTGCCAAGAAAACCCCAAATGGGGTCACACAGATTTGGCCACAACTGAAATTCCTAAGCAACAACAGATTTCCAAAGTCATTGCAACTCATTTATAGTTCTCACCCAGTCAATTCCTATAGCTCATAGACAAGATACAAGTAGGGACTCCTTGCAGACTTCTACTTTTCCTAGAGAGCAGAATAGACCCCATCTGCTTCTACTTTTACAGCCAGACCAACAGGGGGTCATGACTCACAAAAAGGGGTGGTTTGGAATAGATCCTAAATCCTCCACACCCACCCTACCCACCCAGCCACCATCCTCACCCCTCTGCTCCTGACTGATAGAGCTGAGCCCCAGATTGGAACATGGAATTTCTGAATGAGTAGTCACCATCATCTGATTCCAGGATAGTAATGAATATTTCCTGTGTCTATTCTGGCTACTTAAAGAGCCATACTCAGCTATCGAATAGAGTATGGTTACTTGGTCAATTTCTTTTTGTTGTACAATTATTGGCAGAGGAGGACATGTTTCCCAGAGTTTCTGTTACCCTTTTCTAAAATATCTGGGTATTTATGGAAATAGAAACCTGGATGGAAAGTTTCATTTTGAATCTTTTAACTGTTTGGCTGTGGATCTTGACATGTGACTAGTCCATGTAATGTGACTTACATATATCCATCTGCTATCAATGATCCTCCTTACTTGGCTATGAAATTCCTTAAAGTTCTATTCCAAAACCTTATCATGGTGAGATGGGGGTGGAGCAGACCTCGGGTTCCTGAAGATTATGTAAGTAGGTCTCAAGCTCTATTTAGTCTTGCCAGGTTGCCAAGGATTTGATTGAGTCCCAGTGACCATATGTATGGTCTGTTCTTCAAGGATTGAGGTCAAGAAGTCTCTTCACTAGGTTGGCACATGCCACCTTTTTACCTACAACTAGCCTCAGTTGTAAGAGAGGCTGTTCAATTCAGTAGCTCTGTCGTCTCTCATATCCTTCAGATCAACTGTCCAGCCTTTCTGATTAAAGTAACACCATGTCTCCATCGTGTTAACAAGACTATCCCATGGGAGAAACATCATTAAATACCTTTTGGAAATACACAGCACTCCTCTTTCCCTCCAGTCCAGTGACTGGGGAAAAAAAAGGAAGTGAGGGTCAGCTACTACTGACTTTCCATTAAAGTTCATACACTGCCTTAGTGTGATTCCCAGGCCCTTTGCTAAGTCTTCAGTCAGCACATAATGCCTATTAGTTGAATTAAATTTGTGGAGTGAATTTTGTGGGTGTAATAGATATACAAAAACAAGTATTTATTGATTAATTGCAACTAAATTAACACTACTTTTATTGCAACAGGTCCCACATTATAGAATAGTATGGAGAATGTTTTCCTCAAAAGTATTTTGGAATAGAGAAAAAATGTGGAAAGAGATTTTCGTGACAGGACAACAGTACTTCAATTCAGCTTGCATTTATTAAGTATCTGTCACGTGTGAGACACTGCACAGATGCTGGAGAGACAGAAAAAAAAAGAAACAAGAAACATTCTGTGGGGTTTTGTGCATGTGAATGATACATGTTCACAGATTTAATAAATACAAATGTATGCAAAATAAAGCAACAACAATTTTTTATTTTCACTTTTTGTGGAGGGGGAAGTTGAGGATTCACCTTCAAGTGGAGGAATTGGGAAAGGCACCTTATGGCAGGGAGCACCTGAGCTGAGCCTTGAAGGGAATTAGGCATTTAATTCCCCTCCTCCCCAGCTCAACTCTAAAGACAGTGGAGCCCTCCTGCTGGCATTTCCACCCCATCCACCCCCTTTCATCTTGCCAAAGTATTTTTTTTTCCACTTATCTGCTACAAATTGCAACAAGGTCCCAGATATTGGTCCTTTGTTTCTTATTAAACTATTTCCTTGAGCAGGTAGGTAGAGCCATCAAATCCTATCTGAGATGCTGGTCTTCTAGGTGTCTTTTTGTTTGTTTTGGGGGGAGGAGTCTCAAAGTGGGGCAGAGAAGTTATGTGAATGTGGGTGCTGTGTACTTCTGAATTATCTGAGGTGGCTCTTCTCTTTTGCAAAGCCAAGGCTCCTACATGGTCTACTGATTCTGTCTCCTCCACACTTCACCAGCAGATTGCTTCCACACATATTCTCCTCTCTAATCTTCAGTCTCTTCCCATCTATTGACTCTTTCCAAGCTGAATACAAACTGTATTCAAACTCCCAAGTTTCTGGCATCCTAACCACCTCCCAAAAAATATAACCCTTTTGCTAGTCCTTATCCTTCTCTCAGTCTAACAGTCGATATTTCTCTTCCGTTTCACAGTTAACTTCCTAGTAATAACCTGTCTGTATCTGTTGCCTCCATTTCCTCTCCTTTCACTCATTTAAAAATTTTTTTACATTTATTTCAAAACTTTTAATTCCAAATTTTCTCTCTCCCCTCAACCTGTTTTTCACTCACAAGGAATATGATACACATTAGATGCAAGGTCTCACTAATTTTCAACTGTTTTTAAACTGACTTCTGATCCCAGTTGAAATTATGTTCACAAAAGTTCCTAGTGATCTTTTTTTAAATATTAATTTTTTTATTAACAAAAATCTGTTTATTTTCCCTCCTATCTCTACCCAGTCTGGGGAAAGAAAAGAAAACAGAAAAGAAAAAAAAAAAGAAAAACAAACAGGCATTGTTAAATAAAACAAATTCCCACATTGCCCACAGGAGGCCCCCCAAAGCTTTAATGCTTAAAACTGCACTAAGTCTTTTTTGGGTTATTCTATATCTGTCTCGTCTATACCCTAAATCCCACACTTTTTGTCAGGAGGTAGGCAGCATGATTCATCATGGTTCTTCTGGAAGCATGGTCAGTCTTTGCATTGATCAGAGTTCTTAAGTCTTTCAAAGTAATTAGTCTTTATACTTTCGTTGTTATTGTATAAATTGTCTTCCTAGCTCTGCTCACTTAGCTATATATCAATTTATACAAGTATTCTCAGGTTTCTCTGAAATAATCACCTTTTTCATCACTGCATAATGGTATTCTATTGTATTCACATACCATAATTTGTTTATCAGTTCTTCAACTGATGGGCACCTCTTTAATTTCTAGTTATTTTCCAACACAGAAAAGTAGTTATAAATATTTATCTACATGTGGGTTCTGGTGATCTCTTAATTGGTGAATTCAGTGGGTTTTTTTCTCAGTCATCCTTCTCTCTGCAGCATTTTGTGTTGTTGGCATCTTCTCCTCTTGGACACTCTCCTCTGTTTTTGTGACAATTAACTTTTCCATCATTCCACAAGATGTTGAGTTACAAATTTTCTCCCCATCTTTCCCCTATCCACCACCCCAAAACAGCAATCCCCCTGTGTACCCCTTCCCTCAATCTGCTCTCTCCTGTATCCTTCCCTATCACTGCTCTGACTTTCCGGTAGGGCAAGATGCATATCCCTACCCCAGTGCCTGTATATCTTATTTCCCAGTTGCATGTAAATAATAATAAT
>CM053590.1:170522120-170538447 GCA_028646515.1 Pseudochirops corinnae | reverse complement strand
AGGAATTTTCTTTTTGGTGATTGGTGAATTCTTTCTAGTTCTATTTTGCCCTCTGGTTCTAAAACATCAGGGCAATTTTCCTTGAGAATTTCTTGAAGGATGCTTTCCAAGTTCTTTTTTTGATCATGGCTTTCAGGTAGTCCAATAATTTTTAAATTGTCTCTCCTGGATCTATTTTCCAGGTCAGTGGTTTTTTCAAGGAGATATTTCACATTGCCTTCTATTTTTTCATTTGCTTGGATCTGTTTAATAGTACCTTATTTCTCATAAAGTCATTTGCTTCCATTTGCTCCACTCTAATTCTGAAGGAATTATTCTCTTTGGTGAGTTTTTGAGATTCTTTTTTCCATCTGGCAGATTCGGCTTTTTAAGGCATTCTTCTTCTCATTGGCTTTTTGGGGCTCTTTTGCCATTTGACTTAGTCTATTTTTTAAGGTGTTATTTTCTTCTGTCAGGTTGTTGACTCTCTTTTCAAGATTTTCTTGCATCATTCTCATTTCTCTTCCCAATTTTTCCTCCTCTTATTTGTTTTTCAGAATTTTTCTTAAGCTCCTCTATGGCCTATAACTAGTTTGTATTTTTCTTGGAAGCTTTTGATGCGGGAGTTCTGACTGTGTTGTCTTCCTCCCGTTCCATGCATTGATCCTTTTTGTCCCCAAAAAAGGAATCTAAAGTTGGATTGCTGAGCTTTCTTTGCTTCCTTTGCCTGTTCATTTTGCTAGTCAATTACCTGACTTTTGAGCTCTTTGCCACAGTAGAACTCTGCTTCCAGAGAGGAGAGCTTTTTCCCAAATCACTGGGGTTTTCGCAGCTGCCAAAGCTCTTAGGAGGCTGCCATCTCTGCAGCCCCCACCAGCTTTGGCTCATTGGTCACACATCTCAGGACCACCACCCAAGACCACAATCCTCATCCAGGCAGCTTAAGGCAAGAGCACTTAGCCTCTGAATGGTCGCTTGGTCCCCCTGCAATCTACAGGCCAAGAGCTCTGAAGCAGCCACGTGGAGGAAGCTTGACCATGAACTTTCTTGATGCTTCTCCCTCTTGTCAGACTTCTTCTCATTCTCCTTTCCTGGTTCATTATGCATATCATACCTCCTAAGATGATTGTTCCCTGAGATTCTGTCTCAGCCCCTGTTTGCACATTCTTTTACTTTTAGTGGCTTCATCAGCCCCCATGCGTTAAATTGTCATTTCTATACATATGACTCTCAAAACTATCATGTCTGCCCTTCAGTTGTACATCTCCAACTGCCTATTGGATATTTCACAGTGGATGTTCTGCATCTAATTGTAACTCTTAGGTGTTTAGTTTTATTTTTATTGCAATGACTAAGCTCAATAATTTAATTCTTCTTGATAGAAATTTAAGAAATTTTTCTTTGTTTTATCTTTTTCCATTTCAAAACTTTTTGTGTGTGTGCTGTGGCTTTTTGAGGAGAATATTTTTCATTCTTCTGTGTCTCATTGTCATAGATTTGCTTTCTGTCCCAGAAGTAGTTTCTGCTTCTCAAGATGAAGTTTTCAGAAAAGAAAAACCACATTTTGAAAGCAAAAGTTGAAAGGAGTTTCTTTCTAGACATTTATAAAACTTCAGCAAAACTTTTTTCCTTTTACCACATCTGCCTAGAAAGTGACTGACCTCTAGAGTAGCAGAAGCCAGAGAGAATAACCTATTAATGGATTTGTATAGAGTCATTTTAATGATTGTTTTTCTATTTTAAAATTTAGCAGCATTCATTTTAATTAGGAAAAAAAAGGCTAAGTATCGAATAATCAGCGATTGGTAGTTCTAGAGATTGGTGACTCTTTGCAGAAATACAAAGGCAGCTTATATTACCTATCATAAAGCCATGAAGAGGTCTGCTGTGTTTATGTCTGTGGTGTGGTGGTGAGCCTCCCGAGACTTGTCAGACCTCGTCTCCCACTTCTGCTGTTTTCTTTTCCGTTTTCCACTTGTCCAACTCACATTTCCTCTGGTAAGTTGGGTCTTCACAGTGTAGCAGATACTGCTGACAGAGTACTAGGGCTAAGTCTGGCCCCGTAAGATTAACTTAGGAGCTTTCATTGGTGTTTCCCTTTAACAGAGTCAATGGACTCAGTTCTTTAGCACAAGGCTTTACTCAGTGGCATAGCAAGAAGAAAGGTTACAAAGTCTTCTCTCTCTTCTCCAACCAGCAATTTGGTTGGTGGGTTCTCCCACCAGGACACATGAAATCCATGTTAGAGGGAGTAGGCATAGCTGTGAAATACAATGGTAGTAAGGTGCTATATTGAGGAAATGAGGCACATAGGAAACGCATTTATCGAAAGTAATTCACAACTCAGGAACTTCAGGGCTTCAATTTTGTTTTTTCTTGTACGAGGGGATATTATGGTATCCTGTTTTGCTCCCACAGATTTATTGGGAGATAATTAACACTCCCAAGCTGTGGGGGAAGCTCCTTATCTTATTTTACTAAGACATCCTGGCACCAGGGGGATGAGAAAGGTTGGGATGGGACAACTGGTTCAAATGTGAGTGTTCATGCCCTGGTCACTTCTCACTACCATGCCTATGTAATCTCCATAAGAAGGGAATGCAGGGTAATCAAGAAGGTAAAACAAGCCTAATTCTGGCAGGAATGGTGGAACTGTTTAACCTCACTCCTGCTTCTGTAGCATGGTGGGTGTTCCTAGTGAGCACCACACCCACTTCCTCTTGAGAAGCCTAATCAATAACTTCCTCTGTCCACTCTGTTTCTGAGTTCTTTCAGTGAGAATGCATCTATCATGTGAATCTTCCTGAGGGCATGTCTCGGAAGCAGTGAACAGAAGAAGCTCATTTGGGCTAACTCCCCGACCTTACCTGATATGTCCTGTGATCCCCACAAGTGTGTTTCTCACATTTCTTCATTGGGTACTCTTAATAGTCAATTTATATGGCACTGGTGATGAACATGTTGTTCTGATGCTTAGCTGGGCTATTATATTTTTATCTTGACTAGATAAGTCTCTCCTCTGTGGAGTTATCTTACTGGGCTGACTTCTCACCTGGTTTCACTGCTGCTGGACTAGATTTAGGTTGTTTTGTCACCAACCTGATGTCAAACTAGATTGGGCCTCTCACTTAGTGGCCACTGAGGACACTGGACTGTTCTCAGAATCCCTGGGCTCACTCTCAGATTGGCAGCTACAGTCTTTTACCACTTTCAGTCACTTTCTTGGCCAGACAACACAGTACTTTCTTCAGCTTGGGCAGTGACAGCCTAGAATTTGAAGAAGCTTGTTCTCTTTGACTCTCTCAGAGCCTGAACACTTAGGTTTGTTGCCTCCAGGCAAGAAGTGGGAAGCTTCTCCTGTTTTCAGTGAGTCTTCCCAGATTCCTTTTAAGGTCTTGAGCAGAGAAGTGGTTGAGGACAAAGGTAAGATTGCAGACAGAGCTATAGAAAGAAATTTATTTTGATGATCTTTTCTTTTGCTGTTCAAAACATAGACCTTTTCTAAGCTATGAACATTAATATTGTATCTCAAAGCCTTCCCTTTTGCGTTTCAATGTGTTTCTCTTTCTGTTCCTCTTGACTTTGCTGCTTTGCTAAAGTGTCTCCCAGGCAGATTATTTCTTTATGTAATAGGGGCATATGTAGAGCTCCCTTAAATGTATAGTGGCTTTAGTAGGTCTTTAAAAGAGAATGACTCCACCCCATCACTCTCTTCTTTCAACTTGCCCACGTGGCAAGTATTTCTTTTTCGTTAGACTTCCACTGAGTGCATGGAGAAGGGTGGTTAATTTCCCCTTCCTTGAGCTATCTGATGATCACTTCCACTAGAACAAGGGGACTCAACTAGGCTTACTTGAGCTGGAGTTCCTGTCTGCCTTTTCTTCCTTGTGATTCCTCTGTAGAAGTTTCTGGCCATTACCTAAAAGTAAAGCAACCAAAAACAAAAGGAGATATCAGATGGAAGTTCTCACTGGGGTTTGAAAGAACCAATAAAAAGAAAAATGTTGACTTACATAATCATCCACTCCCAAAATAAGACATAAGCTGAGGATAACAATGAGGTGGTGCTGTAAATGAAAACAGAATCAAAATAGGAGGAAAACACACACAGAGAATGGTAAGCCCAGTGCCAAGACTGCTGAGCAAAACCAAATGAACTACAAAACTGACCTAGAGCTGTTTTTAGTTCTCAAGGAAGTAACCTCATAACTAATAAAACCTGGTCAGTTCTATGCCCTTAGTTTGGCTTGAATGTGACAGGGAAACTCCTATTAGTGTTTAAAACCTGTTTTCTTCTCTAGAAAGTGAAGACAGTAGTAACTCCTTCCCTGCCTTTATTACAAGATATTTGTGAGGAAGATGCTTATTTTTTTTTCTTTTTTCTTTTAATTTTTAAATTTGATTTATTTACTTTTAGTTTACAAGATTCAGTTCCATAATCTCTTGAGTTTCAAATTTTCTCCCCTCCTTCTGCCCCCACCCCCCATAGCAGCATGCAATCAAGTATTGGATCTGCAAATACTTTCGAATTGGACATTAGTCTGGTTGTATAGAGGGGTTGTAAACAATGGAATGAACAATGGGAAAAAAAAGAGTAAGTGCTATATAATATGAGTTATCATCATGGAAATTATCACCATTGTGGAAATACCTGAAGGACCCATGATGTTGTCTATTACCTAGTTCAGGACCTTAACTTTCAATTGTGTCTGAGTCTTTGTGGCCCCATTTGAGTTTTTCTTGGTAAAGATAACTGGAGTGACTTGCCGTTTCCTTTCCTAGTTCATTTTGCAGAAGAGGACACTGAGACAAACAAGGTCAAGTGACTTGCCCAGGGTCACAGAGCTAGTGCTTTTCTGAGGCCATATTTGAACTCAGGCCTTCCTGATGGAGCTCTAGCCATTGCACTGTAAGGGTCACAAATAGGTGCTAGACTGCAAGTGGTAATATTGAGGCACAGGGATGTGTTTGAGGCCCAGGAATTAGTTGGGTCACGTGGAAGTCAGAGCATATTGCACCATCCCTGGCCAGGGGATATTGCATTGCTCAAGACTTTCTTATGTGGAATACCTGAGGTTCCTGACTGATGTCTCCACACCCTGGGGTCTTCATGCCCTTGTGATTACAATTCCCCTTTCACAATTTACCTCCCCTCTCTCAATTCCGCTCAGCTGGGCTGTGTCACGTGTGGTGTGTGGATCTGGGGTAGGTAAAAGGATCCAAGCCTTGGAGGAGCCGGTGGCCTTAGAGTCCTGCTGTAAGGCTTCCCGAGTGTAACATCAATAAACCCTCTTAACGTCTACCCTCCAGCATTACTTTCTTTAAGGAGAAAACACCAGCGTCTTCTCCATTGTAAAGGTAGGTACCTACTGCCCCTTAGGGCAGGGCTGCAAACCCTGACACTGCACGACCTTGATGCCCCAACAAAAATGACAACCATCTCACTGGGTTAAGAAGGAAATCTATAAATAATAGGTGCTATCTATGTTAGTTACTGTCATTATTACCATCATTATGAAAATATCTGTGTAAGGATAATGGTAATTTGAAGATCTTCCCTGCGCCTTAATAGGCCTAAGGGAATTTGAACATCTTCCCTGCTCTGTAGATCTTCCCTGTCCCCTAATAGGCCGGATGTATTCACATGGAACCTGTGGAAGGAGGAATTTGCTGAAGGAGCAGAACAGAGCAGGAAGCTGGTACTCAGAGCAGTTAGCCTGGTGGGAGAGAGAGGATGTAGGCAAGGAGACAGCTAGGCTTGTGAGTGTTTGTGGGAAGGTTAAAGGGTGGTGTGGCTCCCTGCTGTGTTATGGTATATTAACTTCTTTGTTGCTATGATGGATTTGGCTTTCTGGTGTTGGGATTTGGCTTTCTGTTGTCTGAATAAATGTTTTGCTTCTGTCTATATGGAGAGTATGTTATATTTTGTGACTCAGGATTATGCTGGCATATTCATAGTTGCTGTCAGTGCTGTGGACATTGTGTTGGCACTACAACCAGAAGGACCCATGATCCTATCTATTACTGAGTAGATAGTGGCTTAAGATACAGATAGACTTCATGACTTGTCCAGTAACCTAATTCAGGACCTTAACACCACTCACCTGAAATAGTGCCAATAACCTCCTAATTGATCTCCCTACCTCAAGTCTTAACTATAAAATCAACATTTCTTAAAATTTTTTTGTTTAATTCAAGGGATTGTGGAACTGAATCTTGTAAACTAAAAGTAAACAAATCAATAAAAAAAGTTTTAAAAATTAAAAAAAGAAAAAAATTTTTTTTGTTTACCTCACGTTCATTTCTGACCACTCATCTCCCTTACATTCTTTTTAAAGAGAAAGAAAAAATAATTCAATGAAACCAAGCATACCATCCCTATTTGACAGTATTGTATTGACAATATTTCACACCCTATGCAAAAAAAAAAAAAAAGGGAAAGAGATACCAACCTGATATTCCTGAAGGTCAGGATTCATCCTGTGACTCTACTCCAGAAATTTTGGGAACGCCTTATAGGATAAAATAAAAATTCTGGCATTTTAAAGCTTCTCAAAATCTGGCTCCATCTTCTCTTTCTTGGCTGATTACTTATTACTTCTCCTCACATGCTCTATGAGGCAGCTACTTGCTGGCTTGACATCCTTAACCCATGCTGTTCTACTTCTTCCTCCATGCTACATGTCTAGAATACTCTCCCTCCTTAAGTTTACCTCTTGGAATCCCTACCTTCTTTTAAGGCTCAAGCACCATTTCCTACAAGAAGCAATCCTCCTGTTTGTTAGGAGAAATTTCTTTCCATTTATTTTGTGCAGATTTTGCATTTATGGGTATACATATTGCTGTCCAGTAGAATGTAAGTGCTTTGAGTGTATGGACTGTTTCATCTTTGTATATTGCATATCTAACCCAGGTCCTGGCTTAGTAAATCCTTTTTTGAATTTCCATTGCCCCATTTCCTAAATCCCTTTCTTTGTTTTTGCCCATTCTACTGTCTATTCTTTAGTTCTCTGGCTGGACGCTGTTGCAATGTAGCAATCTGCCTCCCCAAGTAAAGCATGCTTCCACTTTACTATATCTGTACCTCTACCAGAAAGGGGGACAGTAGGTAGGGTAGTATTGAATTCTGTTGGTTGTTGCTTGTTTTGGTGAAGAAAGGGGAAGAAGTTTTGTGTATGCCGTCTGAGATTGTAATGGTAGCAATTTTCTTGCTGAATAGCAAGGAAATTGCTGACTGTATCCCAGAGTATAACCCCATGGGTTCTCTTGTACAGTTCTATCAGAGCGTGAAGACTGGGGAAGGGGGTAATGAGTGAGTTTGTTAGGGATTAGAAGTTAGCCCCATTATTAAGTTATTGCTTCCTTTGGGTGTTTGGTATCTTAGTTTGTAAAGAGAGCTGCAATTTCTTAATCTTTTATGAATAATTGTTATTTTGGGGCATTTTGAGAGATCATGAGGATCAGAGGAAATACTTATAATCTACTATCTTGCAGGTCATGTGACTTAGATGTTTTTGCTAATCTCTTCATTCCCAAATTTGATGGTCATTTCTCAGTTCTGAGCCTTCTTGACATTTCTGCAGCATTTGGTACTGCTGACCAACCTTTCCTCCTAACTTTCTCCCCTCTGCATTTTTGTGACATTGATCTTTCTTGGTTTTGAAGAGGTTGAGGGTAATGGGTGCTCGAGACCTCAAAAAATCAACATGCCAGGTCTTGCTGAATGAATTTGACTCAAGTCTTCCCTCAGCCAAAGAAAAGCAAAATTTATTAAAAGTTCTCCTATATTGGACACAGAGCAAGTCCGTGCTAGAAATTCTATGGCACTCTCACACACATGGGGTCAAGATGGGGTCTTATATACAGAAAAGTTGTGGGAGGAATCTAGGGGTGGTCTAGAGGAGTTTCGGGAGGGTCTTCAGGAGGAATCAGTGAGGTAAATGAGTGATCAAGGGTGGGAAGCTGCTGGAGGCTCCCTGGAGCCAACAGACAATGGTGGGCCAGGCCAGTTCAAAGGTAGATTGACACTTTGATAGGCTCAAGGGTGGGAAGTAGATGGACAGTGGAGGGCTAGGCTAGCAGCAGAGGTCTGGGCAGAGCCACAGTGAAAAGCCCCATGCAAATGCCTTATCAAGTGGGAAGATTCAACCAGAGCTCAAGGGGTTTCCCAGAGCCTGTATCTCATCAGTCCCACACTTAATTCCTTGATTGCTTCTATATTGTCTCCTTTGCTGCATTATCAACAATATCCCCCAGTTGTGGGTGCCTCCACACACTTGTCCTTGGTCCTTATTTTTTCTCTTTATATTCTCTCACTTGGAGATCTCACTGGTTCCCATGAATTTAGTTATCATTTTTATGCTGATGATTCTCAACTCGTATATGCATCCAGCCCTTGCTCTTTCCTGAGTTCCATCACCAGTCTATTGGATATTGTATTGGATGTTCTATAGTTATCTCAGAATCGCCATTTTAGAAACAGAACTCAATACCTCCTCTGCCTCCTCCCAAACTTCCCTATTTCTGTAGAGGACACCAAGTCAAGTCAACAAGATTTATTAAACAATTCCTATGTGCTAGGTACTGTGCTGTGTGCTAGGAATACAGGTATAAGCAAAAATAAAGACAGTCCTTCTCAGTTTACATTGTAAAGGAAGCTGAAAAGTGGGGAAAGTATGGTAGGAAAAGTCTGGAGAGTGAGAAAAGGAGCCTGGGGAGGAATGAAGACATGACTGGCATGAGTTTTTTCCTTAAAATAGATGCACTGCCAGGATTGACCAACCTAAGAAAAAGGTGGAGCTTTGAAAAGTTAAGAGTAGAGTGACTCAAAGGTGAGGTGGCATCCATGGCATTACTGAGAAAATTTAGTCATAATCTTCATGTTATCCTGGATTCCTCACTGTTTTTCATCTCGCACATACAATCTGTTGACAAGTGCTCTTTTTGTTTCAGTAATCTGAGAAGCGTATTACTTTAAATTATATTTAGAAAGCTGCATTTCCTTCCCTGAAACACTCAGGAGACAATCTTTCAGAGCTAAAATTGCATCTTTGTTTTATCTCATCCCTGTAACTGAATTCACTTTCACTTTTAAATTCCCTTACATCAGCAGCCTTTTCTGTTAGTTCTGTCTTGATATTACATCATAGGTATGTTTGAGGGGGGAAAAACAACTCTAGGGAAGATTTAATTGAAAAAAAAAGCAATGTAGTTGCACTTTTAGTTTACTTTCTGATCTCTGAAGGCAATAAATTAAAAAGATTTGTATAAATAACACAAATATAGCCAAGATCAGAAGGAAAGCAAAGAATTGAGGAAAATTTTTTTAACCATTTTCTCAGATAAAGGTCTCATATGTTAGATATAGAAAGAATTTTGTAAAAATTTATAGTAATATGAAAAAACACTGTAAATTATTATTGATTAGAGAAATGAAAATGAAAACAAACTTGAGATATCATTTTATACCTATCAGAGTAGTAAAAATGTTTGAAGGGGAAAGGAACAAATGTTGGACAGGATATGGGAAAATGGGACACTAATTCATTGATGGTAGAATTGTAAACAGATTCAACCATTCTAGAGAGCAAACTGGAGTTATGCCTAAAGACTTATTAATCTGCCTATGCCCTTTGACCCATCAATACCACTACTAGGTCTGTTTCCTAAGATGATTAGGGGAAAAAAGGAAAAGAATCTCTACGTTCTAAAATATTTATAACAGCTGTCTTTGTGGTGGCAAAGAACCGGAAATGGTGGGAATGCCTGTCAATTGGGAAATGGTTTAACAAGTTGCGCTATATGATTGTGATGGAATACCACTGTGCTATCAAAACATGGATAGATTTGTGTAAAATAAAGAAGAGCAAAGTGAGCAGAACCAAGAGAACATTGTATATAGTAACAGTAATATTGCTTTAAAAACAACTTTGAGCAAGTTATTTTGACTATTATAAATACCCAAGTTAACTACAAAGGCCAAATGAAGGATGATGCTATCTTCATCCAGAGAAAGAACTGAAAGACAGAATTATGTTTAGAATGATTTTACACACATATATACATATTTGTGTCTACTGGTAGCCACCTCTAGGGAGTAATTGAGAGGGGGAAAGGAGAAAAAAAGAAAATTACATGGTAACCTTATTATATATTTAAAAGGAATAGGAAGTTGTACATAACAGATTTGCAGTTTCATGAGCTATCACCTTTTTTAAAAAAAATGTATATTATGTTATGGAATGCTTGTTTCATTCCATGAATTAAAAATAAAATAAATGAAAAAATTTAATACAGAATAGGATTCAGAATCTTCTAGAGCAATGGTTCTCAACCTGTGGGTCATGACCCCATTGGGGTTGAACGACCCTTTCACAGGCATCACAGTGGTCGCCTAAGACCATGGGAAAACACATGTTTCTGATGGTCTTAGGAACCTCCTATGTCTCCAGGTGGGTCCGCCCACATGCAGACATGCCCACATATGACTATTAAAGGGTCTTGACATTAGGAAGGTTGAGAACCACTGTTCTAGAGAAAGGGCTCTCAAACTTTCATTTTGCAAATTCCTCCAAAAATTTTCTGAGGGCCTAATGAGGTTGTTAACAGGGGACACTAAGATGGATTAGGGACACAATATCATTCTCAATGAGTTCTCAGAATCTAAACTTAATATACTATCTGGTAGCATAGAGAATGAACATGGAGATCCAAATCTCTTTAGTGACAGGGTGATTTTTGTTGCTTTTAATTTAATTTTTATGAGGTCTTATGGTTTCATTGCTGGTATGGAAATTTTCTGATTGATACTCTATGACCAAATTACTTTTTTAACACTCATTTTTAAAATTTTGAGTTCCAAATTCTCTTCCTTTCTCCAGGCCCTTCCCACCTATTAAGAAGATAAGCAATATGATGCCTATTATAATTTTGAAGACTTGCAAAACATTTCTATATTTACCACATTTCAAAAAAAAAGCAAGAAAAATAAAGTGAAAAACAATATGCTTCATTCTGCTCCAATAGTTGATCAGTTCTCTCTATGAAGATGGATAATGTTTTTCATCTTGAGTCCTTTGGAATTATCTTAGATCATTTTACCAAACAGAATAGCTAAGTTTTTCACAATTGATCATCATGACAAAATTGCTATTACTCTGTACAGTGTCTTCCTGGTTCTCCTCACTTCGTTTTGCATCAGTTCATATATGTCTTCCCAGGTTTTTCTGAAAACACAATTCCTCCCCCCCGAATTGTCATTTCTTATAGCATAATCATACTCTATCACAATCATATACTATAACTTGTTCAGTCGTTCCTTAATTGAGGGGCATCCCCTAACTTTCCAATTCTTTGCTATTGATGAGATGCAGGCTCTGGGAGCCCCTTTGAGCTCTCCTTGAATCTTTGAGGTACAGGCTCTGGGACCCCCCCTTGAACTCTCCTTGAATCTTTGAGGTACAGGCTCTGGGAAACCCCTTGAAGTCTGATTGAATCTTCTCACTTGATGAGGCATTTGCAGAGGCCATAAGTGTTTCATTGTGGCTGGGCCCAAACCTCTGTTACTAGCCTGGCCCTCCATTGTCCCTCCATTGTCATCTGCTTCCCACCCTTGAGCCTATGAAAATATCAATCCACTCTTGCATTGACCTCATTAACTCCTCCTGAAGACTCTCCCCAAACTCATTACTGGAGTCTGACCTCATTGACTCCTCCTAAAGATCCTCCCCAAACTCCTCCTTCTCTGTATATAAGAATCCCATCTCCCTTCCATGTGGTGTGAGAGCCTCACAGAATGCCCTAGCACAAACTTATTCTGTGACAGACTTAATCTGTCCTGCTTGCCTAATACAAGCATCACAGATACCTAGGCTCCTTAAGAGTCTACCCAATATGGTGATCTATTAATAAACTTTACTTGTCTTTGCCTGAGAAGACTTGAGTTGAATTCTTTCGGCAGGACCTGGCATGTTGGTATTTTGGGGTCTCAGGCAACCCTAACCCTCTTAGTGGGTAAACCTCTTCATTTTTATGGTTCCCTGATACTGGGAAATACTGCTAATCTCAAGCTCTTCTCCAGCTGGGACTGGAAAGTATGTAAGCCTCTTTCTTTCCCTATTGCATTGCCTTCTTGTTCTCCAAGTACCTTGGAAGTGTTTGTTTGGTTTTTTGCATTTTTTTTTTTTATGTTTTGTTTTGTTTTTGTGGGTCTCACCTCTCAGGTCCCATTAGGTCAGACAGCTAGTAGGCTGTCTAGTACTCAGGTTCTCAGTCCTGTTTGATTATGTTGGAGAACCTGGACACATGCGCAGCTTCTGAAGAATGGAGGACAATGACAGATGCCTCATCTGGAAGCGTAAGCCAGATTCTCTCAGTTCTCTCAGTGCTAGGGAATTGGGAGAACTTCAGGTACTTTTGTGGGTTTTGTTTTGTTTGTTTTTCAAGGCTTGCTCTCAAGCCTTCGTTTATGGAGGAAGGGACTTCCAGGCTCTATGCCTGTAGCTCCCAAAAGTTCACCTTTCATTTGTCTTTTACAACAGTGGGGAAAATTTAGTTTCTCTGGAGACCTGAAAAAGGAAAAGTTAGTGTTTTTTTTGCAATACTGTTTGGCCTAGCTATCACCTAGAAAACCATGAATCGTGGCCTATTTTTGGGACTTTAAAAGATAATACTCTCTTGCAGTTAGAATTTTATTGTGGTAGAGGCACAGTGGCTGCAGCTGCTGCCTCATGGCTGCCTCTGGAGCTCCTAGCCTGCAGATCATAGGGAGACCAAGTGGCCATTCAGAGAGTAATCACTCTTGCTTTGATCTGCTTGGATCTGGGTCACAGTCTTGGGGGGTGATCCTGGGGAGAGGAACGCCTGTGTTCCAGAGCTTGTGGTCACTGTAGAGAGGGCACCTTCTTCATAGCTCTGACAAATGCAAAAACCCCAGTGATTTGGGACACAGCTCTCTCTACTCTGGAAGCAGAATTCTACCCTGGTAAAGAGCTCTAAAGTCAAGTAGTTGACTGGCAAGATGAGCAAGCAGAGGAAGTACAATCAGACTATAGAATACTTTTTTGGAACAAAAAGGATCAAAACATGGAACCAGAAATAGGCAATTAAGTCAAAATTCATGCATCATAAGCTTCCAAGAAAAATATGAACTGGTTACAGGCTATGGAGGAGCTCAAGAAGGATTTTGAAAATCAAGTAAGAAAAGTGGAGGAAAAATTGGGAAGAGAAATGAGAATGATGCAAGAAAATCATGAAAAGTGAGTCAACAGCCTGCTAACAGATGCCCCCAAAAATACTGAAGAAAATAACACCTTAAAAAATAGACTCACCCAAATGGCAAAAGAGGCCCAAGAAGCCAGTGAGAAGAATGCCTTAAAAAACCAAATTGACCAGATGGAAAAGGAATTTCAAAAACTCACTGAAGAGAATAATTCCTATTTGTGTGAAAAGTGTTTTGTAATTGTATTCAAATAATTCCTGGGATTATTTTGGTGGGTAGACTCCCAATTATATATCGCCTGCAATTATTTTAAATGTAATTTGTATTTCTGTCTCTTCTGACTAGATTTTGTTGGTAATGTATAGAAATATTGATGGTTTATTTGAATTTATTTTCTGTCCTGCAACTCTGCAGGACCCAGTGTATTGGTATTTTGGGGTCCTGAGCACCCCTAAACCTTAGAACTCAACAGTTCCTCTGCTTGTGTCTTTTAATTAGGTCTGTTTTTGCTTTTGTTTTTTCTGAGATCACGATTGTTGTCCTTGTTTTTGTTTTTACCTCTGTTGAAGGGTAATAGGATTTTGCTTCAGCCCCTTATTTTTATTCTGTGTCTCTCTGTTTCAAGTGTTTTTGTCTTAAACAAAATATTGTTGAATTCTGGTTTTTAATCCATTCTGCTGTTTCCATTTTATAAGTGAGCTCATCCCATCCACATTTACAAGTATAATTATCAACTGTGTATATCAACTATAATTATCAACTATTTTCTCCTGTTCATCCTTCTCTCTCTGTGTGTATCTGTCTTTCTCTCTCTTTCTCTCACCCCCTGCCGTCTCCATTTTAAAATCTGTTTTCCTTCTAACTACCACCCCTTAATCCAAGTTCTCTTCTATCCACCCCTCTCTTCTCTCATCCCCATCTCATCCTATTTCCATGTTTGATAAGATCAATTTCTATACACAACTGAGTGTGTGTTATTCTATTGTAATTCCGATTAGAGTGAGGTTCAATCATTGCCTGCTGCCACTGCTCCTTTTCCCCTCCATTATAAAAGCTCTTCTTTGAATGTCTCTTTTTATGTGAGAAGATTTTCCATATTCTTCTCTCTTCCCCTTTCTGTCAGTGAATCTCTTTCTCATTCCATTTTTTTTTTAGATTTTCATACCATAGTCAACACACCCATGCCCTCTGTTCTTTTGTTTTTACTACTTTTCACAACCCTAATAATAATAAAATTCTTAGGTCTTACAATTATCATTTTCCCATATTGGAATGTAAACAGTTTAACCTTATTGAGTCGTTTATGGTTTTTCTTTCCTGTTTCCCTTTTTATCTTTCTCTTGAGTCTTATATTTGAAAATCAAATTCTATTCAGTTCTGTTCTTTTCATTAGGGATTCTTGAACATCCTCTCTTCCATTAAATATACATTTTTTCCCCCTGCAGGATTGTTGTCAGTTTTATTGGGTAGATTATTTTTGGTTTGTAATCTTAGGTCCTTTGCCTTACAGAATTTTCCAGATCTCCTCCTCCTTTAATGTGGAGGCTGCTGAATCTTGTGGGATTTGGATTTGCTTTTTGTTGTTTTTGTTGTCATTTGATTAGACATTTTCAAATCTTTATGACCCCATTTGGGTTTTTCTTGGCAAAGATACTGGAGTGGTTTGCCATTTCCTTCTCCAGCTCATTTTATAGATGAAAAAACTGGGAAAAATAAACTTAAGTGACTTGCCCAGGTTCACATAGCTAGTAAGTGTCTGAGGTCAGATTTTAACTCTGGTCCTCCTAACTCCAGGACTGGAACTCTATTCATTGTGCCACCTAACTGTCCCCAGTTCTGACTGTAGCTCCATTATATTTGAATTGTTTCTTTCTCAGTGCTTGAAATATTGTCTCCTTGACCTGGGTGCTCTGGAATTTGGCAATAATTTTCCTCAGAATTTTCATTGTGGGATCTCTTTCAGTAAGTGTTTCATGAATTCGTTCAATTTCTTTTTTATTCTCTGGAGCTAAGATATTAGGGAAGTGTTTTCCTTTATAACTTCTTGAAATACGATTTTTAAATTATATCTTTCAGGTAGTCCAAAATTTTTTAAATTATTTCTCCTCCATTTTCAAGGTTAGTTGTTTTTCCAATGAAATATTTCAAATTTTCTTTTAGTTTTTCATTCTTTTGACTTTGTTTATTGTTTTCTGATGTCTCATGGAATCATTAGCTTCCACTTGCCCAATTCCAATTTTTAAGAAAGTCTTTACTTTAGTGAATTTTTGTACCTCTTTTTAAAATTTGACCAACTCTGATTCTTATAGAATTCTTCTCTTTACCTGCCTCTTTTACCATATGTCCAATTTTGGTTTTTTTCCAAGTTGTTATTTTCTTTACAATTTTTTCTGTCTCTTTTTACCAAGTTGATGACTCTCTTTTCAAAATTTTTCCTCTACCTTTTTTATTTTTAAAACCTTCCTGAGGGGCAGAGCCAAGATGGCAGCATAGAAGCAGGAGAACTCCATGACCTCCCCCAATAACCACCTCAAATACCTATAAAATATGGTTCTAAGCAAACTTTAGATCTCCAGAACTCACAAAATGACAGAGCTCCGTAGAACTCTGCTTTCATAGGGGAGAGCTTTGTCCCAAATCACTGGGATTTTCACAGCTGCCAAAGCTATTAGGAGACCGCCATCTCTGCAGCCCCCACTAGCCTTGGCTCACTGGTCATGCACCTCAGGGCCACCAGCCAAGACCATGATCTCTATCCAGGCAGCTTGATGCAAGAGCACTTAGCCTCTGAATGGTTCGCTTGGCCTCCCTGTAATCTACAGGCTGGGAGCTCTGAAGCAGCCACATGGAGGTGGCTGCAGGGCCACCACTTCTGCCACTTCTTGCTCTGGGAGCAGGTGGCTGGACCTGCTTCTTTCCCTCAAATTTAGCCGAGTTCCACTGACCTAGTTACAGGCCATAGAGGAGCTTAAGAAGAATTTTGAAAACGAAATAAGAGAAATGGAAGAAAAATTGGGAAGAGAAATGAGAATGATGCAAGAAAATCATGAAAAGAGTCAACAACCTGACTGAAGAAAATAACACCTTAAAAAATAGACTAACTCAAATGGCAAAAGAGCCCCAAAAAGC
>CM053590.1:170500044-170521620 GCA_028646515.1 Pseudochirops corinnae | reverse complement strand
CCTTCCAGTGCGGATGGGTGGTGAGGGAGGAGGAGAAAGAATCTGGAATCTGGAGTTCCATAATCAAATGTTATGAATGTGTATCTATATCTATCTCTCTCTCTATATATATATATGCAATTATTATTATTATTATTGACTGCATCCAACTGGAACTTGAGATACACAGGCACTGCAGTTGGGAGATCCATCCTGCCCTACCAAAAAGTGACATAAGAGAGAATAGACTGGGGGAGGGGGAACACACTGGGATGGCTGTTTTGGGGCAGTGAGTGGGAGAAATACAGGGAGAAAATATGTAACTCGAAATCTTGTGGAAATGAATGATGCAAACTATAATAAAATTTTTAAAAAATGAAAAAAAATTTTGTAAAATTGATAAGAATATGAGTCATTACCCAATAGATAAACGGTCAAAGGATATGAACAGGCAGTTTTCCAATGAAAGAATCAAAATAATTTGTCTCATATGAAAAAAAAAGCTGCAAATCATCATCTATTAGATAAATGCAAATGAAAACAATCTTAATATGCCATTTTTACCTATCGAATTGGCAAAAATGATTGGAGGAGAAAGCGACTAATGTTGGACAGGATGTGGAAGAATGGGACTCTAATTCATTGTCGGTAGAACTGTGAATGGATACAACTATTCTGGAGGGCAGTCTGGAATTATGCCCAAAGATTTGTTAATCTGCCTATACCTTTTGTTGCAGCACTACCAATGAATATCAGGTCTGTTTCTTAAGATGATTAGAGAAAAAGGAAAAGAACCTCTATGTTTTAAAATATTTATGCACCTTGGAAATTTTGGTGATGTCTGTTGGGGAATGGCTGAACAAGTTGTGCCTATGATTGTTATGGAATACCACTGTGCCATAAGAAATGATGAAATTGGTAATCTTAGAAAAACACAGATAGACATATAAAATAACAAAGTACAAAATGAGCAGAACCCAGAGAACATTGTATACAATAACAGCAATATTGTTTTTAAAAGCATTTTGAGTGATTAAGTCATTTTGACGATTATAAATACCCAAATTAACTACAAAGGAAATGTGAGGGAAGACACAACCTGCATCCAGAGAAAGAACTAAAAATAGAAGCATGTATAGAATGATTTTTTATATATTGGCTGTTGGTTGGTTCTTGTCCTTTGTTCTCAAAGAGAACCAAAATGATATCACTAAGCTTGAGTCAAGTTTCAATGTGTCCAACTGTGTCTGATCAAAACAATTTGAGCTCAAAATGCTCTACCGAACAAAGGTCAGATACAAATAGTCCATGTGAATATTTGGGGTGAATACTCCAAGTTTGCACAGCCTTGAGTTTCCTTTGAGTTGTTTCAATTCTGCTTTACTCATAGAGCACACCTTCTCTGACATGGACATGCCATGCTGAGTGGTCCTGTGCCTGTATCTCCCGGACGTCACACCATCAGTTCCTAAGTGTGTAGGGTGTCCTTGTGTTGCTTCTTCTGACCACCATGTGAATGCTTGCCCTGTGTGAGATCTCCATAAAAGAGTCTTTTTGGCAAGTGTATTTGCATTCAAAACAGTGTGGCCAGCCCATCAGAATTGCACTCTCTGAGGCAGAGTTTGAATGCTTAGCAGTTTAGTTAGAGAAAGGACCTCAGTGTCTGGTACCTTTTCTGCCACTTGGTCTTCAGAATCTTCCAAAGACAATTCAAATGGAAGCAGTTAAGTTTCCTGGCATGGTGTGGGTATACTGTCCAGGTTTCACAGGCATACAACAATGAGATCAGCACAATGGCTCTGTAGACCTTTGGTTTGGTAGTCAGTCTAATACCTCTTCTCTCCTGTACTTTTCCTAGAGCCTCCAAAACACTGAGCTAGCTTTGGCAGTACATGTGTCAACCGCATCATCAATGTGTACATCCCTGGGAAGTACACTACCAAGGTAAATAAACTTATCCACAACACTCAAAACTCTTACATGATAGCTTAATTATATATTTAAAAAGAATAACAAGTTGTACATAATAGATTTGTAGTTTCATATTATACTGATAGGATGCTTGTTTTATTCCGTGAATTAAAAATAAAATAAATACAAATTAATACAGAATTCAATTCACAATCTTTTATAGAAGGTATTCTCAAACTTTCACCTTGTAAACTCCACCAAGGACTCTCTGGGTGCCTGATGAGTGTGTTTCAGGAGACATTAAGATGGAGTAGGGACACTGTACAATTCTCAGTGAGTTCTCAGAATCTAAACTTAACATATTATCTGGAAGTATAGAGAATGAACATGGAAATGTAATCACTTTAGTGACAGGGTAATTTTTGTTGTTGTTTTTATTTAATTTTTATCAGGTTGTATGTTTTCATTGCTAGTACGGAAATTCTCTTGATTGATACTCTATAACCAATTTATTTTTTTAGCAATCATTTTAAAAAATTTGAGTTTCAAATTCTCTTCCTTTCTCCAGGCCATTCTCACCCTTTGAGAAGCAAGCATTATCATGCCTATTCTAATTTTGAGGACTTGCAAAACATTTTACATTTGCCATGTTCCCCCCAAAAAGTAAGAAAATAAAAAAAAGTAAAAAACATAAATATGCTTCAATCTGCACCCATAGTTGATCAGTTCTCTCTGTGAGAATGGATAACATTTTTCATCTTAAATCCTTTGGAATTATCTTACATTATCGTGTTAAACAGAATAGATAAGTTTTTAATAGTTGATCATCATTACAAAACTTCTGTTACTCTGAACAGTGTTCTTCTGGTTCTGTTCACTTCATTTTGCATCAGTTCATATAGGTCTTCCCAGGTTTTTTCTGAAACCACAACCCCCCCTTGTCATTTCTTATAGTACAAGCATGCTCCATCATAATCATATACCATAACTTGTTCTGCCATTCCTCATTTGATGGACAATCTCTAACTTTTCATTTCTTTGCCACAACAAAAAGAACTATTATAAATATTTTTGTATATATAGGCCCTTTTCCTTTTTCTTTGATCTCTTTGGGACACAGATCTAGTAGGGGTATTGCTGGGTCAAGTACAGTTTAATAGTCCTTTGGGCATAGTTCCAAACTGATCTCCTGAATAGTTTGACCAGTTCACAACTCTACCAAGATTGTATTAGTGTACTTATTTTTCTACATCCCCTCCAGCGTTTGTCATTTTTATTTTCTTTCATATTTGCCAATCTGATAGATCTGAGGTGGTATGTCAGAGTTGCGTGGATATGCATTTCTCTATCAATAGTGATTTAGAGCATTTTGTTTTCATTTTACTCTAGATAGCTTTGATTTCTTTTTCTGAAAACTAGTTATTCATATCTTTTGATTATTTATCAATTGGAGAATGGTTCTTATTTTTACAAATTTTGCTCAGCTCCTATATATATGAGAAACGAGGCCTTTAGTCAGAGAAACTTGTGGTAAATATTCCTCCCCACCAAATTTCCAGCTTACTTTCTAATTTTCTTTGTATTTGTCTTGTTTATTCAAATACTTTAAGATTTCATTTAATCAAAGTCATTCATTTTACTTCTCATTATCTTCTCTATCTCTTGTGTGGTCATAAAGTCTTCCCTTATCTATAGAGCTCACAGGTAAAGTATACCACGATCCTGTGATTTGCTTACAGCATCACATTTTATTTCTAAATCAAATACCCATTTTGACCTTGTCTTGGGATAGAGTATGAGATGTTGGTCTATATGTGGTTTCTCATAGACTTCTTTCCAATATTCCCAGCAATTCTGGTCAGATTTTTGTCCAATAAAGAATTATTTCCTCCAAAGATTGAATCTTTGGGTTTGTCAAATACAGTCTTATGACTATGGTCTTTTATTAGTATGTATTGTGTACCTAATCGATTCTACTCATCTACCACTCCATTTCTTAACCAGTACCAGATTATTTTGATGATTACCTCTTTATAGTACACTTTGAGATATGGTACAACTGGGCCACATTCCTTCACATTTTAAAAATTGATTCCCTTGATATTCTTAACCATTTGTTCTTCTTGTGGGTTTGTTATTATTTTTTCTAACTCTATAAAACAATTTTATTGTACTTTGATTTGTATTGCCCTGAATTAATTAATAAAGTAACTTAGGTAGAATTAACATTTTTACTATATTGGCTTGGCCTACCCATGAATAACTCATGTATTTCCAATTGTTTAGATCTGACTTTATTTGTGTGAAAAGTATTTTGTAATTGTGTTCACGTAGTTTCTGGGTTTGTCTTGGCAGGTAGACTCCCAAGAGTTATATATTGCCTGTAGTTATTTTAAATGGGATTTCTCTATGTCTTTTGGCTGGACTTTGTTGGAAATATATAGAAATATTGATGATTTATGTGGATTTATTTTCTATCCTGCAACTCTGCTAAAGTGATTAATTATTTCAGTTGTCTTTTTAATGGATTTGTTGGGCTTCTCTAAGTAGACCAGCATATCATCTGCAAGAAGTGAAAGTTTTGTTTCCTTATTGCCTATTCTAATTCCTTCAATCTTTTTTTCTTCCCTTAATACTATAGCTAGCATTTCTAGTACAATATTGAACAATAGTGGTGATAATGAGCATCATTCCTTCATCTTTGATTTTATTGGGAAGACTTCTAGTTCATCCTTGTTACAGATAATGCTTGCTGATAGTTTTATATAGATACTGCTTATCATTTTAAGGAAAGCTCCAGTGCTGGGAGCTGCTTAATGTCCAGCACTAAGCATGGTCAGAGATGTGATAGAGAATGAACCAGGCCACGTGGGTAATTCAAGACAGAACTCTCGTTTATTGATTCTTTGGACAAGGTTTTTATAGAGCAATGAGACAAAAGAAAATGTAACTCTATGGTTTTCTTACCACTATTAGTACAGGAGGTTTAGATAATGTATCAATATCCTGGATGTAACAAAATGTCTCTAATCTAATTAGGATTTAACACCTTTTGGCTAGAATCTTAGTTCAGGGCAGAGCCTTTGATCTCAGCACTCAGGTAACCTCTTTTGCAGCCACATCACAAAGGAGAATCCAGGATCCAGTTTCAAAAGCCGTATCACAGAGGATCCTTTGGAGCCAGCTTCTCAAGATTTTATCTGAATCCTGGATCAAGCCTTTTTGGCTCCCTAGACTCCAGTTATTCCTATGCCTTCTAATGTTTTTAATAGAAATATGTTTGGTATTTTGTCCAAAACTTTTCCTGCATCTATTGAGATATTCACATGATTTTTGTTGTTTTTATTATTTATGTGGTCAGTTATGCTGATAGTTATCCTAATATTTAAGGAGACCTGCATTCCTTGTATAAATCCACTCAATTATATTGTATGATCTTTGTGATATATTGCTGCAATCTCCTTGCTAATATTCTATTTAAATTTTTTGTTTCAATAGTATTATGGAAATTGCTTTATAGTTTTCTTTCTCTATTTTTGCTTTTCATGCCTTAATATCAACACCATATTTGTGTTATAAAAGGAAATTGGTAGGACTTTCTTTGCCTATTTTTCCAAATAGTTCATATAATTTTGTAATTAAATTTTTTAAAATGTTTGGAAGAATTCACTTATAAATCCATCTGGTCCTGGGGATTTTTTCTTATGGACCTCACTTATTGCTTGTTCAATTTCTTTTCCTTAGATAGAATTATTTACATATTCTTTTCCCTCTTTTGTTAATCTGGGCAGTTTATATGTTTGTACATATTAAAAATTTCACTTAAATTGTCAGATTTATTGGCATAGAATTGGGCAAAATAGCTTCAAAATTGCTTTAATTTCATCTTCATTAGTATTGCATTCACTCTTTATTTTTGATACTAACAATTTAGTTTTTCTTATTCTTTTTTATAATCAGTTTTATTGTTTATTTTTAAATAATGTTATTTATTAAAATATAATCTATTTTATTATTTCCCCCATACAGTAAGTTCCTAGTTTTATTTTTTGTCTCATTTTTTTTTACTTTCAGTTTTATTATTCTCCCCTTTGATTTTCATGATTTGTAATTTGTTGTTTAATTAGGGATTTTTAATTTTTATTTTCCTTTTTTTTTTAACTGCATGCCTAATTTATTGAGCTGCTCTTTCTCCATTTTAATGATGCAAGCATTTAGAGATAGAAGTTTCTTCCAAGTTTTGCTTTGGCTACATCCCATAAATTTTGGTCAGCTGAATCATTGTTTGTCATTTACTTTTATGTAATTGCTGATTATTTCTTTGATTCTTTGACAGACTTATTCTTTAGGATTAGATTATTTAGTTTCCAATTAATTTTTTTTTCATTTTTTCCTTTATAATTAATTAATTAATTTTTAGTTTTTACTTTCGTTTCCATAAGATTCTGAGTTTTGAATTTTCTCCACCACTCTCTCCTCCCCTCTCCCCAGGATGGCCTGCAAGCTGATATAGGCTTTACTTATGCATTCATGTTAAGCCTATTTTCATATTAGTCATGTTGTAAAGAACAATTAGAACTAATGGGAGGAACCACAAGAGGGAAAAAAAATAAAACAAAGCAACAAAAGAAAAGGAGATCAAACAGTATGATTCCATCTATATTTAGTCTCCAAAGTTCTTTTTCTGGGTATGGATAGCATTTTCTATTGTGAGGCTTTTGGAGCTGTCTTAGATCCTTGCATTGCTAAGAACTAAGTCTATCAAGGTCAGTCATGGCACAATGCAGCTGTTACCATGTGCGATGTTCTTCTGGTTCTGCTTGTTTCTCTCTGTATCTGTTCATATAAGTCTTTCCAGGTTTTTCTGAAGTCTGCCTGCTCATCATTTCTTATACCACAATGGTATTCAATTCTGTTACATTCCATTCATATGTCCAGCCATTTCCCAATTGATAGATAGCCCCTCAATTTCCAATTCTTTGCCACTGCAAAAAGAGCTGCTATAAATATTTTTGTACCTATGGATCCTTTTCCCATTTTTATGATCTCTTTGGGATACATGCCTAGTAGTGGTATTGCTGGGTCAAAGAGTGTGCACATTTTCATAGCCCCTTGGGCAGAGTTCTAAATTGCTCTACAGAATGGGTGGATCAGTTCAAAACTCCAACAACAATGCATTATTGTTCCAATTTTCCACATCTTCAATATTTTCCTTTTTTGTCATGTTAACCAATCTGGTAGGTATGATGTGGTTCCTCAGAGTCATTTTGATTTGCATTTTTCTAATCAATAGTGATTTAAAGCATTTTTTCATATTACTATAAATAGCTTTAATTTCTTCCTCTGAAAACTGCCCGTTCATATCCTCTGACCACTTATCAGTTGGGGAATGACTTGTATTCTTATAAATTCAACTCAATTCTCTACATATTTTAGAAATGAGACCTGTATCAGAGATACTAGCTGTAAAAATTGTTTCCCAGCTTTCTGCTTCCTTTCTAATCTTGGTTGCATTGACTTTATTTGTGCAAAAACTTTTCAATTTAATGTAATCTAAATCATCCATTTTGCATTTCATAATGTTCTCTCTCACTTGTTTGGTTGTAAAATCTTCCATTCTCCATAGATCTGACAGGCAAGCTATTTCTTGCTCTCCTAATTTGCTTATAGTATCAGCCTTTATATCTATGTGCCCATTTTGACTTTTTCTTGGTATAGGGTGTAAGGTGTCAGTCTCTGCCTAGTTTTTGCCATTCTATTTTCCAGTTTTCCCAGCAGTTTTTGTTAAATAGTGAGTTTTTATCCCAGAAGCTGGAGTCTTTGGGTTTATCAAATAGTAGATTACTATAGTCACTGACTATTGTGTCTTGTATACTTGTATACCTATTCTACTGATCCACCACTCTATTTCTTAGCCAGTACGAAGTAGTTTTGATGATTGCTGCTTTATAATACAGTTTAAGATCTGGTACAGCTAGACCAACTTACCTAGCATTTCTTTTCATTAATTCTTTTGATGTTCTAGAACTTTTGTTCTTCCAGATGAATTTTGTTACTGTTTTTCTAACTCTATAAAATAATTTTTTTTTTTAGTTTATTGGTATGACATTGAATAGGTAATTTAATTTTAGGTAGAATTGTCGCTTTTATTTTTTTAGCTCCACCTACCCATAAGCAACTTATATTTTTCCAATTATTTAGATCTGACTTTATTTGTGTGAAAAGTGTTTTGTAATTGTGTTTATATAATTCCTGGGTTTGTTTTGGCACGTAGACTCCCAAATATTTTGTAATGTCTACAGTAACTTTAAATGGAATTTCTCTTTCTATCTTTTGCTGTTGAGCTGTATCAGTAATATATAGAAATTCCCAGGATTTATGTGGGTTTATTTTATATTCTGCAACTTTGCTAAAGATATTTATTACTTGAAGTAGTTTTTTACTTGATTCTCTAGGATTCTCTAAATATATCATCATATCATCTGCAAAGAGTAATAGCTTTGTTTCTTCTCTGCCTATTCTAATTCCTTCAATTTCTTTTTCTTCCATTATTGCTAAAGCTAATGTTTCTAGTACTATATTAAATAATAGGACATCCCTGTTTCACTCCTAATCTTATTAGAAAAGCTTCTAGCTTATCCTCATTACATATAATGCTTATTGGTGATTTAAGGTAGATGATACCTATCATTTTAAGGAAGACTCCATTTATTCCTATACTCCCTAGTGTTTTGAATAGGAATGAATGTTGTATTTTGTCAAATACCTTTTCTGCCTCTATTGAGATAATTGTATGATTTGTTAGTTTTGTTGTTGATATGGTCAATTATGCTGCTAGTTTTCCTAATGTTGAACTAGTCCTGCATTCCTGGTATAAATCCTATCTGCTTGTAGTGTATTAGCCTCAAGATAAGTTGCTGCCATCTCTTTCCTAATATTTTATTTTAAAATTTGCATGCATATTCATTAGAGAAATTGAACTATAATTTTCTTTCTCTGTTTTGGCTCTAGCCAGCATAGATATTAGTACCATATTTGTATCATGAAAAGAATTTTGTATGACTCCTTCACCCCACTAGTATAGTTTTTTTTTCCAGTCTGTTTTTTTTCCTATAATTCCCTTAACTTCTCCTGTAAGATTATGGATGGTATACCACTTGTGAATATATATATTTAGTAATGATATTACTTCATTGTCGCTGGTACCTTTCAGCAAGATATAGTTTCCTTCCTTATTTCTTTTAATTAGACCTATTTTTGCTTTTGCTTTGTCTGAGATCAGGACTGCTACCACTCCTTTTTTTTAAACTTCAGTTTAAATATAATATATTCTGCTCCAGCCATTTACCTTTTTCTGGGTGTATTCATCTGCTTCAGATGTGTTTCTTGTAAACATCATATTATAGGATTATCATTCCTAATCCACTCTGCTATTCATTTTCATTTTATGGGAGAATTCATCCCATTCATATTCACAGTTATGATTACTATCTCTGTTTTTCTCTTTATCTTATTTTCCCCACTCTGTTTATGTTTTTTCTCTGCTTTCTCCCTTTTCTTCCTCAAAAGAGTTTTGCTTTCAACCATGACCACTACTATACTCACACTGTCTTCTCTTCTATCAGCCCCCTCCCTTTTCTTCCCCTTTACCCTTACTAATTTTTCCCTCCCTTCTATTCACCCCTTGCCTTTTCTTTCCTCTTTCCTATTTTACTTCCTGGAGGGTCAGTTAGATTTCTATATCTAACTGATTAGGTTATTCCCTCTTTGAGCCAAATCTGATGAGAGTTAGGTTCAAATAATGCTTATTTCCCTCTCTTATTTCCCTCTACTGTAATGAAGTTTTTTGTACCTTTTCATGTGATGTAATTTACCCTTGTCTATCTCCTCTTTTCCTCTTCTCCCAGTATAATCCCATTTCACCACTTAATTAGATTTTTCAACATCACATCAGAATCAATTTATCCCTGTGCCCTCTGTCTATGTATACCCCTTCTAAGTGGTGTAATAGCAATATAGTTCTCAAGAGTTACAAATATCATCTTCCCTTGTAGAGATGTAAACAGTTTGCCCTTATTAATACCATGGTTTTTTTTTCTTTCCTGTTTACCTTTTTATGCTTCTCTTGAGTCTTGTATTTGAAGATCAAATTTTCTGTTGAGCTCTCGTCTTTGATTCAGGAAGGTTTGGAAGTCCCCTATTTTGTTGAATATCCATCTCCTCCCCTGAAATACTATGTAACAGTTTTTTCTTGTCTATTTATGTAAGATAATGTACACTATTCTATCTTTCCCTTTCTCCTCCCAATATATTCCTCTCTCTTATTTTTTTTTTTAGATATTATCCCTTCATATTCAAATCACCCTGTGCCTTCTGTCTATACATATATGTATCTATAGCTATCTATCTATTCACTTCATCTACCCTAATACTTAGCAAAGTCTCATGAGTTACAAATATCATCTTTCCTTGTAGGAATGTAAACAGTTCAACTGTAATAAGTCCATTATGATTTCTCTTTTCTGTTTGCATTTTCATGCTTCTCTTGATTCTTATATTTGAAAATCAAATTTTCTGTTCAGCTTTATTTTTTTCATCAAGAATGCTTGAAAGTCTTCTATTTCATTGAATGCCTATTTTCCCCCCTGAAGTATTATACTCAGTTTTTCTGGATAGGTGATTCTTGGTTTCAGTCCTAGCTCCTCTGACCTCAGGAATATAATATTCCAAGTCCTCTGATCTCTTAAAGTAAAAGCTGATATATTTTATATTACTCTGATTATGTTTCCAAAATACTCGAATTATTTCTTTATGGTTGCTTGCAATATTTTCTCCTTGACCAGGGAACTCTGTAATTTGGTCACAATATTCCTAGGAGTTTTCTTTTTGGGATCTTTTTCAAGAGGTGATCATTGGATTCTTTCAGTTTTTATTTTCTACTCTGTTTCTAGAATATCAAGGCAGTTTTACTTGATAATTTCTTTAAACATGATGTCTAGACTCTTTTTTTGATCATGACTTTCAGGTGGTCCATTAACTTTTAAATTATCTCTCTTGGATCTGTCTTCTCAGTCAGATTTTTCCAAAGAGATATTTCACATTGTCTTCTATTTTTTTCCTTCTTTTGGTGCTCTTTTATAATTTCTTGATTTCTCATAAAGTCATTAGCTTCCATTTGCTCCATTCCAATTCTGAAGGAATTATTTTCTTCAGTGAGCTTTTGGGCCTCCTTTTCCATTTGGACAAGTCTGTTTTTTAAGGCATTCTTCTCCTCATTGGCTTTTTGGACTTCTTTTGGCATTTGAGTTAGTTTATTTTTTAAGACATTATTTTCTTCAATATTTTTGGGGTCATCTTTAGCAAATTGTTGACTCATTTTCCATGATTTTCTTGCATCACTCTAATTTCTCTTCCCAATTTTTCCTCTATTTCTCTTACTTGATTTTCAAAATTCTTTTTGACCTCCTTTATGACCTGTGACCAATTCATATTTTTCTTGGAGGCTTTGGATGTAGGAGCTTCAACTGTGTTGTCTTCTGATTGTATGTTTTGATCTTCTTTGTCACCAAAGTAAGATTCTATAGTCAGATATTTTAATGCTATTTGCTCATATTTCCAGTCAGTTACTTGACTTTTGAGCTCTTTGTCAAGGTAGGACTCTGCTTTCAGAGTGGAGAGTGCTGTGTCCCAATTTTCAGGGGATTTTGTACAGCTGTTGTCAGCTACTTCTAGGCACCTGCAAATTTTCAGTTCTTCTAAGGTGGCATGATCAGAGGAGAGGTGTTTATTCCTCTCCTGGTCTGTGCTCTGGCCTGAGTGGTTATAAGCACTCTTTTCTGCCTTGGAACTTTGAGGAGGACTCCCTCTCCACAACCACCACAAGCTCTGCCATGCCAGCGCCCCTTCTCCCCCCAGGACCACCCCCAAGACTGTGACCCAGATCCAAGCAGGACAAAGCAAGAGAATCCTGTCTCAGCACCAGCAAAGTGATCTCTGCAATCACCCTCTGATCAGCCACTTGATCCCACCACCATCTGTGGACCTGTAGTTCCAGAAGCAACTGCTGCTGCTGCTGCTGCCACCCCTACTTCTGCTGCCCTGATGCTGGGGCTAGACCATGCTCTTCTCTCACCCAAGTCTGATGGTTTCCCCACTGACCTTCTGGTTTGTCTTTGGCATTTCTGGGTTGAGAAGTCTGGAAACCACCACAGCTGCCAGTGATTCAGGCCCTTGAGGCCTGCTCAGGCCCAGTCTGTGCCAGTGCTGGCCACTAAGCCCAGTGCAATAAACTCTTCCTCTCAGCCTACCAGCCTGTCTTGGGCTGGATAAGGGTTTCACTCTGTCATTTTATGGGTTCTATAACTCTAGAATTTGTTTAGAGTCATTTTTTACAGAAATTTAGAGGGGTTTGGAGGAGAGCTCAAGCAAGTCCCTGCTTTTATTCTGCCATCTTGGCTCTGCACCTCACCAATTTTACTTTTTAAGGATTTGTTTTCTACAGTCGGTTTTTGTCCTTCTTTTTTCCAAGTTATTGACTCTCCCTTATTTTTTACCTCAATTTTTCTTCTATATCTCTGATCTGACTTTTAAAATCCTTCTTGAGTACTTCAAAGAAGGCTTTTTGGAATCAAAATCTGTTCATATTCCACTTTGAGGTTTTGGATGTGGCTGTATTGAAAATGTTGTCCTGTTCTGAATTTGTGCCTTGCTCTCCCCTGCTCCCCATAATAAGAATCTACAGTCAATGTTGGTTTCTGCTCATGATGTTTTCCTAATCCCTGACTTTTAGAGTTTAAAAATACTGTCAAGCTGTGCAACTATTTGCCAATTCCACTTCAAACAGAAACACAGCTCACCTTTGTCAAAAGTGGATAAGAGATTGACATACTCGACCCCCATACAATCTCACCAGCTAGCCTTGTGTGGTAGTGGTGCCAGTCATGTGGGAGAAGTTAGAACTAAATAATGAGCATAGCAGCTGTCAGTTTCACCCTTATGGCTTACTAATTTTCCAATTGTGCAGGTCAATCTGGGAGGATTACTTTGTTGAAATTTACTTTATTCTTTGGCATTTAAAATACATTCATTTGAAAAATAAAATACAAATATAAAAGACAAAAATGTATTAATAAAAATAAAAGGATTTGTTCTGTAAAATTTGGATTCAGTCAGAAGGTCACACTTAAGGACTTAGAAGGTCATATGTGGCCTTAAGGTTTCAGGTTCCCTACCACTAAACTATGCCAATCTCTTTCTCTTAGAAAATTCTCAAACAACCCATTTCACATATTATATTCCTCCTAGAAGATAAAGACTTTTTTTTGGACTATTGAAGAGATAGTTCACATTCCCAGCATTCATGTACTATCTAAGTACCTGACAATAGTTTTCATCGAAGATTGGCAATGGCCAGATCTCATTGTGTGATTTTATTTCAATAGTCGTACTTTTAATCATCTTCTTTATGATCCATGAAAGTTGTTAAAGACATTTTTTCCTGCACAACTAGTACCAGACTCTGGAAAGCAACTCTCAAATTCAAGATTATCATCCTTCAACCACCTACTACATGTCAGCACAGTGTTAGCCCCTGGAGATACAAATTAATAGAGTGAAACAATCCTTATTGTTAAGGAATTTACCTTCCTGAAAGACTGACAAGAAATATGTGTACAATTACATACAGAACAGATATAAAGAAAAAAAACAAAGTAATTCAATGCAATTTTAAATACAAGTAGTTTGGAAGGGAGGGCACTAATAGTTGGGGGTATTAAGAATGACTTCATAGGAAAGATGGTGTTTTAGCTTTGTCTTGAAGAGAAAGATTCTATGAGGTAGATATGAGGAGGAAGGACATGAAGAACGTGAGGAGGGTGAATGGCCAGTGGAAGAGGTGGTATGTGAGGGACAAAGAGAAGGCCAGTCTGGCCTTCACAGGGGAGGGAACAGGAGAAATGTGAAATGAGGATAGGAAACAGGTTGGAGCTAATTTGTGAATAGTCTAAAAAAACTAAATAGAGAAATCTTCTATTTGACTCTGGGAAGAGAGATAGCCAGTGGAGTTAATTAATAGGTGACATGGTAAGATCTTAAGGAAAATCGTTGTTGGCAGCCATGAAAATTGTCCTGGAGTAGAGAAACACTTGGGACAGGGGGACAAATGAGGAATTGGTAGCAACAATCTAGGCTAGAGGTGTGAGGGGCTGAATTAAAATAGTGTGAAGATATCACCTTGTGATATCATTGGTCCTCTTTGAAAAATAAACAAAAACAACAAAGAAGGAATTGGATGCAACAGATGTGGAACTTGTGAAGCTAGAGGAAAGTGGATGTCTTTGACAAAAACAGATCTTTGGAAGAGGGTCAGATGTTTCAGAAAAGATAATGAGTTGTATTTTAGACAAGCTGAATGGGAGATGCTTCTATTACATCCAATTTGAAATATCCATTAGGAAGTTGGTGATTCAGGATGGACACTCAGGGGAGAGATTGCTGCTGTGTTCATAAGTCTGTTAATCACAGAATAGGGGATAGAAACCACAAAGTTGAAAAAGTTGGTGGCAGTAGTGGATGGGCAGTTAGCTAGTTTCTGACCTGTATACAGAAAAGGAATGAAAAAGGCTGAAGAAAACAACTAGAACTGTAAGGACTAGGGGCTCCAGTATCAGGCTTATCTCAGCAAATTCACCTCCCACTGTTATGAGTTTCATTGTAAGTTGCCATGGTTTGGTGTGAGGAAAGAGAAATCTTCCTTTCCCTTCTTGTTGCACTACATTCTAGAAATTCAAGAGAGAAAAAAAGGAGGAAAAGTAACCAGGGTACAAAGTTGGTTCCATTGTTTTCTCTTACAGACTATAAAGGGAGGGAAAGAGGTTCCTTTGACATCTTGTCTCCCCTGATATTCAGTCTCCTATCACCTTCAAGCCTCGATTGTTAAGGACCAAGCAATACATCCCAGTGTACTCAAGGCACAGTAGTAGGGCAACATCTAGCTCCACAGGAGGTGATCCCTCCTTCAGACAAAGTTCCACATCCAATAATCACACCAGGTTAATAACATGAGACTCATCCAATTGATCAGAGATTCCCCTGGTCTTCCTTGCTCCTCTGTTCCCTCCTTTAAACTCACACTACCACCTAGTTCAGACCCTGATCAGTTTTCTCCTATTGTAATAGCATTCTGCATCATCTCCTTGACAACAGTCTTACCATGTACAGTCTGTATGCCAAAAGAATCTTCCTAGTACAAAGCTTTGGTTTTGTCATTCCTCTGTTCCTAAACCTTCAATGGCTCCCTATTACTGTAAGACACAATATAAACTTACTATGCATACATTTACTGCCTTTAACAATCTGGTTTCAAAGATCTGCCTTATTTTACATTGTTCCCCTTCAACGATTCTAGGCCAAACTAATCCCCCATCCTCTCCTGTACTCTCTCACCTCTATGCTGGTCTGAATCCTTTCTCCAGTGCTTCTCCTATTGAGTCCTTCTCTTCCTTCAAGCACCATCTTAAGTGTTATCTCCTTTATGAAGCTTTCTTCTATCTCTTCCCTGCCACCATCAGGTGAAAAATGTTTTATTTTTCTTCAGATTTTTCTTGAATATTTTCTTTGGATCTCCTCTTTTCCCTATAACATGACCCTTATCATAATTATTTATGGAGATGCTCTATACATCCTGATAAATGGAATTTAAAAGAAAACTTTGGAAGGACATTTACTATATCACTTTTCATTTCTGTATTCTTCCCATCTGTAATATTAATGGGAATTTGAAGATCTTCCCTGACTCTTACTAGACCAATTGTAATCACGTGGAGCCTGTGGTGAGAGGAGTTTGCTGCATGGGTGGAGCAGAGCCCTGAGGAAGCTGAGAGTCAAAGCAGTTAGAATTGGAGGGAGGAGAGGAAGCAGGCAAGAAGATGGCCAGGTATGATGTGGCTCTCTGCTGTGTTGTGGCGTATTAACTTCTTTGTTGCTATGATGTATTTGGTTTTCTGGTGTTGGAATTTGGCTTTCTGGTTTTAAGATTCAGTTTTCTGGTGTCTGAACAAATGTTTTGCTTCCATATTTTCTATGGAGAGTCTGTTATATTTTGCAGTTCAGAACAATGGTGTCATATTCATAGTTGCCATCAGTGCACTGAATATTGTGTTGGCACTGTATTTGGCATCATGAACAAAATTGCAAGGAATCAGATCTGTATTTGGAGGCAGAAGGACTTTAGAGGAAGAAATGGATATCCTATGATCGGAGGATTTACCTTATTCCTCCCTAGCAAGAGGATGGGCTAAAAGCACGAGACTCTGAAAACTGGGAACTAAGACCATAGAAGTGAGAACTTAGAGATTTAGAAAGATGTTTGCAAGAAATATCAATAAAAGCAGGAAAGAACTGCAAGGAGTGTGTAGGAGAGGCTGGGTTTTACTAACAGGTTACTTTATTATATGTAAAAGCAGAAACAAATTCCTGCGGGAGAAAGCTCAGATGGAGAAGAAGTCAGCTGATTTGCATGAGAAACTTTCTGTACCACAACATTCCAATTCTCTTTCAGAAGAGTAATCTGGAGGGCATCAGGAGGTAGATGAGAAGACTGTTGTATTTTGGGCTCAGAAAAAGAAGAAAAAAACATCATTCAACTTGGCATGGACTGAGCCTAGTTGCCTTGGTAATGACTACCAGAAGAATGTTTGGAAGGAAAATGAAACATTGTTGGATGACACTTTTCAAGCAAGAGTTCACCCCATACTAAGAAAAAAGCAGGCGAACCATGGGAGTCAAATAGAGTTCAGGGAGATAATTGAGTATTTCACTTAGCAGGAGATCATTGATTTTTTAATTTGATTTACCCAAAGGATGGGAGAATCTTTAGGGTCTTGGATGGTGAGAATCAGTGATGAAGGGGCTGGAGGTGTATGGGTAGAAAGTGTGGATTGCTTGAAAATTATAGGTATGTAAAGCCGAGCACAAGCAGCTTTCCAGAAGACTGCTGCTGTGAACAGCTTCAAGGTTCTGATTACATAGTATAGTGAACTCTCTATTTATTCAGTAACAAACTAGACAAAACACTGACAGAAACCAAAGTACAGAATTCACAAAGTTGTGACATAACAAGTTATCACTAAAGTGGCCACATAGTTTTCACTAAAGTGGCCACCTAGTTTTCACCAAAGTGGTCACCTAGTTTTAACAAAAGATATCATTCAGTAAGAAACTTTACTCCTTAAGGGACACAAAGTACACTCATTCAGTAAGTCCTTAACTCAATCATCCTTAAAGAGGCAAGCCTCCTTAATGGACACAAAGTACAAAGGTTGGAAGTTCTCCACCCCAGGTCACATTGTCTTAATCTCTCAGTCAGAAAGTCTTCTTTCTTCTTAATTAGAGATTAGTTTCCATTAGTCATCCTTAATTCAATCATCCTGCAGAGTACAGGATACAGAATACAAAGTCCTCCTACCCCTAGGCCACAGTAACTCATGATCTTCTCAGTTAGCATTAAGTACACAAGAAGAGGTCTTTTCATCTTGACTTGAGGCTGGCTCTCAGTTTCCATGGTTTGTCTTCCATGGTCCCAGCTCCTGCCTGAATCCACCCAACAGTCACTTAGGTTCAAAGGCAGGCAGCTCCCAACTCCTTGTCCAGCTTCTTGTCCAGTTCCTCTTCCATATTGAAGCTCACAGTGTCTAGTCCATCTCAAGTCCTTCACAGTTTCTGTTCCTGGGAAGACAAAGCTTAACAAAGCCACAATAACATTCATGCACATTGATGGCACCAACACCAATTCACTTTCTGCTGGTGAAATCAACACAAACCCAAAAACAAGGTCTGAAAAATCAACACAAATCATTCAGTATACTCCCAGGCCCTTTGGAAACATCATTAAGACCCTCCTCTGGGACTTCTGTAAACATACAACAAGAAAATGCTCTTTCATGGCTTCTGAACCAGCAGTAAGGTCCCAGGGGCTCTGTAACAACAGCAACAGGGTTTCTCTATCAGTATATGAATCTGACAAAGTAACATCAAAACAGACAAAGTACAGTGCCACAGCCATGCTTCCTCCCAGGTCTCTGCTCTCTCAACTTGGACTTTTCCTTATATATGGTCATCAAGCTCACCCCTGTTCTGCCTCTTCCTGTTGCATCAGCAACAGAGGTTCACAAGTTCTGTTTCTTAACAAAAAAACTTGATATAATTATGGGCAAGAAACTTGAACTGAAACAAGGTGCTAAATAATTAAATAGCTGAAACAAGTTGTTAAGTATTTCTTTGCTTTCCATTACAAGGTATTAATCAGAATCCTTTCCTATAGCAAGATTTAGAGATCATCATATGGTAGACGAATCTGCTAGCTTTAGCTGCCTGAGGGATTCAGTATAATGTATCTCATTGATTCTGTGTGGCCTAGTGGAAAGAGAACCTGGTATTCATGTTGGGACTGTATGAGAATTTTAAAGGAAGTAATGAAACCTGCTATCATAGTGAGAGACTCAAGTGAGTATAACAATATCCCCTTAGCAGTGTCTCATAGAAATATCATAGTGAAGACAGCTTCTCCTGATTATAAGCACCTAATTCTGACTCTACTAATCAGGGAGATGGGGCACCCTCTTTTGGAGGTACTGGATAAGATTTTATAATTGGGTAACAGGGGAATGGGAAAAAGATAAATTTCCTTAAGAGAGAAGAGTAAATAGCCATCAGATTCAAAGTCAGAATAGATTGACAAGAAAAGAATTATTTATTGCTCTATTGAGAGTGGGGGTAGATTTTGGAAGAACAGATGGTATCCCAACTAATGAACTATATAAAATATATCCAAGAAAAGGGACTTAATATTCAATAGAATAGGGAAGTAAGAACTTCTCCCACAGATCCTCTTGAATCTTTGTATCCAAGCTCATCACACTTCACGAAGATTAGGATATTGATCAAGCCCCAGCTCAGATTAAAGAAATACAAAGATGGAATCACAGACACCATATCAATTTGACCATGTATTGGAAAAACAGATCAATACCATAACTAGGGCATAATCTAGGGCAGATACTGAGGTAGGGGGGATGTCTCCCTTATATATGGGAATCTGACAAATTCAAACATGAAACTCCTATTGCCATCACAGGGATGAGAGGGACTGAAATATCAGCCAGATAAGTCAAACTAATGATGAAAACTAAACAATTACCTACGAAAGAAGATACTGTGGTAATTGTACTAATTCCTCAATACATCATTTGAATAGATATAAAGCTACTTGCCCAGGATGACATAGTCAGTAATGTGTCAAAAGGTGATTTAAACCTCTGCTTTGAGTTAAGCTCTCTACCCACTTCTCCAAGCTGCCTCCCTTAGCAAATGGTAAGACTTTAATAAATATTTGAATTGCATTGTTTCATTAAATCATTTCTTTAACTAGCTGGGATATGAGTCAATAAGTAAAACACTTTGTAACTAAGGGCACATAAAGTAATTTTTAAAAATTCACTTTATTAAAAATATAGTTCATTTACTGAAGAAATCAAACTCTATCCCACTAATTCACTACTTGGTTTTAGGAAACATTAACTTAGCTAAAGGAGATGAAATGTTTAGACAGCTAATTTCTTCTTCCTTAGTTTCCTCATAACTGCCTCTCTTTTAACTCAAATAAATTACCTGATGGAGTAACTGTACTTTTTAATCTTAAAATACTGACTTAGTACTTGGAAATAGCTCCTCAGGTCCAAGCTAGGGTTCTGACTTTGTAAGGAAGGGGATTAAAACTCCTTTGTGGCTATTTTAGTGGTTTATCCAATCTGCTGAGGTAATCCAAATCACAGAAGCAGTATTCAGGTTAAAGCACTTAAAGACTGTTGGGAAAATAATTCATTACTTATTAACATTGTTTACACCTAGCTTTCTTTGACTAGAAATTTTCTGACCTCAAACCCTGGGTCATGCTGACCCCAGAGACTGCACAGGATAGTTAGCATGCTTGTTTTGGTGGGCTTACCCAGGTTTTTGGTGTACCCAAAAAGCTTGTGTATTGGAACCCCAATAGCTTGCATTTTGGTTTCATCCAAATTTTATTGAATATTTATACTTACTTGCTGATATACATCTCAAGTAATCTACATATGTGTAGGGCCCTCACCTTCCAGTAAGGATTCACACTATTTCTGGCTCCCTCCTTTATTGAATCAGCTTAATAAAATTCTTTCTAAAAATCTTTGTTTCAGTTTGGGGGTTTGTTGAAGCATCTCACAAATAGTCCTGGAATATTCTTTTTTCTTCAAGGTTCAGTCTCAATTTCTCCTCTCTAGGCAGCTGCCCTTCACCCTCTCAGCTAAACGTGATCTCTCTCTCTCTCTTAAAATTTTATTGGACCACTTGTTTTTAGACCTCTATCTTTTTGGCTTGATTTCATCTCCTCTTAGATGACATGTATTTGGGTAGGTGTTGCATATTTTCATTTGAACAGGGATTCTTTATATTTTTTTTGTTTGTTTTGGGCATCTTGGAAAGGACAACAAAGTCTATGTTTTTTCACAATTAAGGAGAATGTCAAATTATAATTAGAGGTTAGAGAAAATAAAGATGGAATCTTTTTCTTCTCTAAATACAAGAACCTCCTGAAATTTATCCATAAAAAGTTCAGAGATCTTAAGTTAGACTGTTACCTTTCTAAAACAAGTAATTGGATAATTTTTATTTCTGTCTTACCAGCACCTCCTTTTATGCCTTGTGAATATAGTAAATGCTTGCTTAATAAATGTTTATTGAATAGAATTGTTTTGCTGAATCTGTTATCCATTCCCTTGGAACAACTAGTTAGCTTTTAAATGAGAGTTTATTTAACAAAAATAATGGGGTGAAAGTTTTTTTTTAAATTACATTTAATATAAAAATATGACATTATTAGTATCTAACAAATATATATTTTCCAAAATCAATAATAATGACCAGCATAAATAATTATTAATTATAAATATAATAAATAAATATAATATAAATATCAATCATAAAACAGTACAGCTGTTCAGTTATTGAGCACAAATGAAACTTCTCTGTATTTTTAGGCCTTACATTTTTACAAATGACAGCTTAAGTTATTTTAAAAAACAATCCAGTAAGCGGCATTTAAGTGGTGCAGTGGATAGAATACCAGCCCTGGAGTCAGGATGACCTGAGTTCAAACATGACCTAAGACACTTGACACTTATTAATTGTATGACCCTGGACAAATCATTTAAAACCTATTGCCTCACCAAAAAAAAAAAAAAAAAGATAAAAACAACCTAGTGAATTCAGCTGTTTTCTATTTGTTGCAGAAATAACAGCCCTTTTTAACTATTTAGTGCTGAGTTTCAGGAAACAGGAAATTGGTCAAGGAACGGAAGTGTTCTGAGAGTCCATTTCTTCATCCTCAGTCTCTGAGTTTTCTTGTGAGTTTGCTCATGAATAGAAAAATCTTCCTGATCTCTACTCTCACAATTTCCCAGGCACAGTGACTGTACTCTTTATCTTGTAGGTATTTCCTTGTTCCTTGGAAGTAGTTCCTCAGGGCCAGTCTGGGGTTCTCACTTCCCAAGGAAGGCTCTTCCCACTCCACATCCTTCCCCACACACCTCTCCAGCTGTTCCAGCTGCTGATCCAGTCCACTGAGCAGTTGCATGAGCTGGGTCTGATTCCAAG
>CM053590.1:170483463-170499544 GCA_028646515.1 Pseudochirops corinnae | reverse complement strand
AAATTATCTTAATCTTTTAACTTTTATTCCTTTTGGTTTTATTTTTCCCTTTTGTGGCAAAAAAAAAATTCTTCTCTTATCCATAGTTGTGAAAGGCATCTTTAATATAAATTTAATATAAACTATTTTATCAATGGCTTATATCTTTTTGGAAGTTATTGTAATATATTATGTGAGATGATGATCAAAGCCTAAAATTTCCCAGACTGCTTTCTATTACCTTTAAAATATTGTTAACTTTTCCAAATATAATAATAGATCTTATAAGTAGAACAGTTTATAACTAAAGATACATCAAATAATATTTTATTAAAAGAAAATTTTAATATAAAATATAACAATGAAGAGTAGGCAACATGAATATATATTTCTTTGATAAAAATATTACAAATATTGCAAGCAGAATAAATAATATAAATAAATACAAATCATAAAACCTCTAAGTAACTCAATTCTATTCAGAAAATTCTCTGGATTCTCATCTTTCAGTATATGAATGTCAACTCATATTGATTTAAAATAATCAGGTAATACAGGTGTATTTTGGTTCTTTTTGTGAAATGTCTTTTCCAGTGATTGATTGAAGTATAAAAACCAAACTTCTTATCCTAGCATATAAACTTCTTCCATGATCTGACTTCTCTTTACATTTCTACCCTGGCACATTCTTCATTTCACAAACTCTGCATTCCTTCCAAACTATTTTCCCAAATTGTATTTCAGTAGTTTTTCAGTTATATCCAACTTGTCGTGACCTCATTTGGGGTTTCTTGGCAAAGATAATGGAAAGGTTTTCCATTTCCTTCTCCAGCTCATTTTATAGATAAAGAAACTGATGCAAACAGGGTCACACAGCAGTGTGTCTGAGGCCAGATTTGAACTCTTGAAGATGAGTTTTCCTGACTCCAGGCCTAACACCCTCTTCACCGAGCCATCTACCTACCCATTCCAAATTGGATAGTCATCTACAGCACCTGTATGTTCATATGAGTTGTCATCAAGCCCAGAATGCACTTTGTCCTCTTCGTAGTCTCTTGGAATACCTGCCTTCTTTCTTGTCTCCCAAACTCAGATCAGGTGCTGCCTCATGATGCCTTTCTCAAATACCCTCTCTCTCCTACCTCACATTCCTATATCTTATTGCTCTGTCTCCAAATTGTTTTATACTACCCTTATTTTTGTATGTAACCCAAGTCCCAGAGCCCCTTGGTATGAGATTCTCATTTGTGGAGATCAGTGTCTCTCACTTATGTAAGGGAGAGGGTGGAATTGGTGAGAGCAGAAGAGATGAGAGATTTGCTTTCTTTGTGCTTGGGGACCTCTTGGAGTCTCTTTAGTATTTTTAGGTGCTAGAGTTGCCTTGGGTATTTCTGGAGTCTATCTTTGATAGAGAAGATGAACAATGTCAATCCCACTTCAGGTTGCTGAAGGAAAAACTCTAGGAAGAAGTCAACATGAGAAGCAGTCAACTTGTGCCTTTCCCCAACTTGCTACACTAGAAACCTTGGCTAACTTCCTTTTGAGTGAGGTCTAGGATTCTTTCTCTTTCACTCCAGTGGGAGATCTCTTTCACTCTGTATTGTCTTGTATACATTCTCCTATGTATACTTTATCTGATTTTTGTTTGCTTTGGACTTGGATAAATGGACTTCTTTGTCATCTGTTATGTGTATTTATTGTGGTATTTTAATGGGAGAGGGTCAAGCTTTGGATATAAAGCTTGAGGTCCTGCTTTTCCCATTAATGAAACAGCTATCAGAAGTTAACTTGAGGGGCAGCTAGGTTGCATAGTGAATAGAGCACTGGCCTTGGAGTCAGGAGGACCTGACTTCAAATTTGGCCTCAGACACTTAACACAAAAAACTAGCCCTGTGACCTTGGGCACATCCCTTAACCCCAATTGCCCTACCTTCCCCCCTCCAAAAAGTAAAAAAAAAAAAAGGTTAACTTGAACCTGAAAACCATATTCCCTAGACCAGGGGTTCTCAATCTTCCTAATGCCACGACCCTTTAATACTCATATGTGGGTGTATCTGCATGTGGGCGGACCTGCCTGGAGACGATGGAGGAGCGGTATCTCGGTTCCTAAGACCATCAGAAATATGTGTTTTCCAATGGTCTTAGGCAACTCCTGTGACAGGGTCGTTAGACCCAAAGGGGTCACAACCCACAGGTTGAGAGCCACTGCCTTAGACTAACACAATTAAAGAGAGCAGATAGATATAATTCTAGCCTGGTATCCCTTCTCTCTGAGGAGAGCAGAGTGGGCCAAGTTTCAGGCCACAACCTCTTACTTTCCCTGCCTCCCTTGAAAGGTGAAGGGGGAAGAGGGTAGGAATGTCTAATTGACCTCCCTTTAAGTCACACATCTACACCCCCATGCTAATTGTCAAGGACAGTCCTTGCTACATACATTTATTCTATTTATCTATGTATCTATCTTTGTATCTATCTATGTATCTTTCTATCTATCCATCTATGTATCATCTATCTATTTATATACCTATTTGAATATAATGTAGAATACATACACAGAGGAGCACCTGCTCCAAAACTTATCATCTTAGAGAGTTGCCTAGAGCAGTGAGAGATTAAATGACTTGCCCAAGATCACGTAAACAGTATATGTTAGAAGAGAAACTAGAAGTCAGATATTCCTGACTTCAAGGAACACCAAGGTTTCACAGCTGGTGAGGGTCAAGATCTAATCCTGTTCACACATTATTCCCCTCAAATGTGGTTAACTTTTGGCTCCCAATTTCATCCAGCCTTCTCCTGACTCCATTTACTTGCCCATCTCATCATTGTAGTCTGCTGCGCCCCCTACTCCTCCTTCAAGATGGAGCTCAGCTGGTCCTTCCTTCTATCTTACCCTACATTCCCTAACCCCAGACAGACAGTATCCTTTCTTCATTATATCTTTCAGGCCACTCCTTCTCATCATTCCAATGCCCTTAATCACATTCTAGCTTGTACTATACTCTTTCTGTACATGTTTCATGCTTCATCCTTCAACTAGAACATAAACATCTCTCTGGCAAGGACTATGGTATTTTTTCATCTCCTGTTCTCATGTCTCATCACAGTGCTTTGAACATAGTAGTAGCAATAATTAGAATGATAATAACTGAAATTTATATAATACTACGAAGCACTTTATGTACGGAATCTAATTTGATTCTCACAAAACCTGTGAGGTTATTTCCATTTTATTGGTAAATTCAGAATTAATGACAATGAAAGACAGAATGTGATTAAAACAAACACAAAGAGGCACAAGTAAAATGTTATTCAAAGGAGGCAGATATCACAATCAGCTCTGTGCTCTAGGGGAGGGAGCAAAGCAATGAGGCTGTTAGCGTGGAGGAAGGGCCTTTGAGTGAAGTCTTGCAAGATGGATAGGATTTCAACAGACCATGAATCTGTTGAATTTCACTCTTCTTGGACTGAACATAAGAACATATCCATATTTCACCACTTAATCATTGCCACCACATAATAGTTGCACACTATTTTTTCAGTTCAAAAATTGATTTATAACTTTTCATCACATAGTTGTCACATGGTATAATTCTGTTCATCATGCCACCTAAAAAGTAAACAGAGCAGCAATATCTTCACCAGTGGCATATGAATGTGTATTTATCTCTGGTGTATCACAAGCCCCAAGTCTAGAATTCTCAGCATAAGAGTATTGTCAGTATATTTCCAAAAGCCAACTTGCATGGTTTTTTAGAGTGCTACAGTACTAACGGTATTGTCACTCAATTCAATGAAGAGCCGTAGGCACAAGGGGAGCAGGCGGACAGGTGAAGCTGCAATAATTAAATTATGTGATATGGTAAGACTTGCATTTTCCCACACTCGCTAAACTGTACAGTTTGCCAGAGATACATTAACGTGCAAAGCATTTCTTTCTGATTATGGGTAAATATATAAACTATCCTGCAGGCTTCAAGTTGAAAATGATTGTGTTCCCTGAACACCATGGAAAGAGAACTGTGGAAGGACAGTTTTCAGTGAGTAAAAAGTTGGTGGGAGACTGGTGGAAACTAAAAGACACATAATACCAGCACATTTTTAAAAAAAGCTTCACATAATGGTCATGGCTCCACTTTTTTGCAAAAATATTTGGCATAGAATCTGCAACGATTATGCAGTGAAATGCTTTCTTAAAACAGGTCATGAGAAGAAATGTCTAGTGTCTCTTTAAGTTCTTACATTTCATGATGCTGTGATTCAGGCCTGTTACATAAAAGAAAACCAAACTTGTCCCTAAATCGGATGTATGTGAATGCCCCTTTGCTGAGCCCCCAAGAGCATCTAATGACAAGAGAATGCATTCTACCCTTCCTCTCTTCATTTGGTGCAAGGAGACAGGGCCTTTCAACCCCACAGATTTCCTTTTGAGACTTGCTAACATACAGGACCCTAAGGGGGTTGTTGAATAATACATTGCAGTGCCCCATTCCAGTGGAAGCCTGTCTCTGAGTGTCCTTAGATTGTGGCTAAGCATGGAAATGAACATCTTTTCAATTCGAATCTAGAGCTTGGTTTCATATTTTACAGGCTTGACACCATGCTCTAAATCTTGGCTTCAGTCTGCACCCAGTTACTAAGCTTACTGACTCAGCTCTCTGACTCAGCCACTTCATTTGGTCCCAAGGGAAACCTCTTTTTCTACTTTTATTTTCATCACATTGAATGTGCTTTCAATTTTTCTTTTGTTCTCTTACATCACTTTTTACACTAAGGAATTTTGGTATCTCAAAAACTCCAAATAGATAATTCTTTTTAAACTTTTCAATATTATTCATATAGAAAACTTCTAGAGTAAACAGAAATTTCATTTTTGAATAGCAGACATGGCTTAATGCAGGCTACCATATCAAATGAATTTCCTTGAAACAAAATTATTGCTTGTTTTTCCCATTCTGGTAGCTAATTTCTTAATCAGTAAAAGGATTACTAATTTTATTTCATCCTCAGAATGGACTTGGATGTAATGTCAATGGTGCAGTTTAGGTTTTTTTTCACCTTTTGTTAACTGTCTTGGACTCTAAGACTTATTAAAGTTTTTTGTCTTTGTGGTTGGCACATTACCAAGGAGAGATTTTTATCTCCAGTAGTTCCTGTTTACCACTGGGATCAAAACTGACTGTTGGGTCTTTAAAGCCCTACGTATCCTGCATCCAAACTGTTTTTCCATGATTATTGCATATTACTTCCTTTATCACACTCTAGTCTAGCCAAACTAACCTTCAAACTGTTTTTCACACAGGAAATTCTATCTCTGCTTTTGGGTCTTTGCACTCGGTTATCCTTTATAGCTATAATGCACGACCACCTTACCTCTGATTAGATTTCCTAATTTCCTTCAAGCCTCAGCTCACAAACTGCCTTTATGAAACTTTTTCTGTTTTCCTGATATTCTTTTTTTTCCATCAAATTTTTACCCTCTATGAATTTATTTTTTGATTTAGTCTCATTGTCTTCTGGGCCTTCTTTGGGAACTTCTGTGATTAATTGGCATGTGATAGATTCTTCTGCCCCAAACTCCCTGCTCCACACATTGATATGGCCCTTCCTCACTTGCTTCTGGACTATTCCAACACCCCCCCCCCCTTTTTGAGGGAAGGGGGTATTTAGCCTTTCTTGTGTCAGGCAGTCTCTCCTCTGGGCATGTCCCTCCTACTTCCTAGAACCCTTTTTCTGTATTTTTCTAGAAACTTGCCAATGTCTCAAGATAAATTCTCCCAGATTCCTCCTCACCTGTGACAAAAGAGGTGAGAAATCAATCAGCTATGCCAGAAGACACAACTCCCTCCCTTTAAATGTTGGGCCCTCATCCACATTGTTGGATGGCCCTATTGTGTGTTGACCCATTTGTTCTTGCACTACATTAGAATCAGTGAAACAAGTCTATAATAACCCGAATCCTGGGTTAGATGGGTGTCTTTGAATACACCATTGATCATAGGGCCATATATTTAGAAGAAGTAGGTAACTTTGAGGTCATTGAGTCTATGACTTGATCAAAGATTCCAAGTACCTAAAAAGCATGTATAAACTCCAAAAGACTCATGATGGAAAATGCTATCCACATCCAGAGAAAGAACTCTGGAGTCTGAATGCAGATGGAAGCGTACTATTTACTCTCCTTTTCTTCTGTTTCTTCTTTCTCATGGTTCCTCCCATTAGTTCTATTCCTTCTTTACATGACTAATGTGAAAATATGTTTAATATGAGTGTATATGTAGAGCCCATATCAGATTGCATGCCATCTTGGGGAAGGGTGAGAAGAGGGAGGGGCAGAAAATTTGAAACTCAAAATCTTATGGAAGTAAATGTTGAAAAATAAAACAATTTTTTTACAAGCACATATAAAAAGTTAGTCTAGCCTCCTACTTGGGTTCCTAGCCACAAGTTTCTTCTAACTTCAGCCTTTCATAAAACTGTGTTCTCATTATGTTACTCCTAAAGCTTTCAATGGCTCCCTCTTTCCTATAGGATAAATTAAAGTTGTTTTATCTTGAACCCTTCATAATCTGCCCCCAATATATCATTTCTACACTATGTTACACTAATCTCCTTCCAAAAGTCTACATTCCAGCTAGTATACATGCAAGGTTATTGGCCATTCTTTCTAGAGATGTGCTGATAAATGTTAAACATACAATAAACAACCAGCTCTTTGAAAATTCACAACATACTTTAAGTGTGATCTGCATTGTAAACATTTTTCCATTACTTTTTTTTTTTTTTTACTTTTTGGAGCGGGGAAGAGGAAGGGCAATTGGGGTTAAATGACTTGTCCAAAGTCACATGGCTAGTACGTGATAAGCATCTGAGGCCGAATTTGAACTCGGGTCCTCCTGATTCCAGGGCCAGTGTGCCATTCACTGCGCCACCCAGCTGCCCCTCCATTACTTTCTTAAGTCAAGGCAATCAATAAAAATTAAATCAAGACATAATTTGAAGCTTTTTGACTCTTTGTCTCTTGGTCTCAGTTTCATCCTTGGATCATATTCATTGGGCTACATGTTGGATCCTTTTATTAGATGACCAGCTTCCTGAGGGTAGTGATTGTCCTTCCTAATTTCTGTTTTCTTGATACCTCCTCTAGTATTATATGTATATGTATACACACACACACACACACACACACACACACTAGGTGCTTAATAAATGTTTTTTGAATCGAATTATTCCACTTAAACTTCTATCTATCCCTTTGGGGTATCCAGTTCACCTTTTAAGGGGAGTTTATTTAGTAAAATAGTATATAATTGATGGCATACAAGGTTTTAAAATTTTATTTATTTATTTTTAGCTTTTATTATTCATTTCCACAAGATTTTGAATTCTAGATTTTCTCCACATGCCTCCCCTTCCTCCCTCCCCAAGATGGCATGCATTCTGATTACCCCTTCCCTGTCTGTCATCCCTTCTGTCACCTGTCCCTCCTTATCCCCTTCCCCCTTACTTTCTTGTAGGGCAAGATAGATTTCTATACCCTGTTGCCTGTATAGCTTATTTCCCAGTTGCATGTAAAAACTAGTTGTCTTTTTACATTTGTTTTTTAAACTCTGAGTTTCGAATTCTCTCCTTTCTTCCCTCCCCGCCCATCCTCGCTGCCTGAACCCTGTTGTTGCTAGTGTCTCCACTTGAAGGTATCTTATATTTATACTGTAGATATTTTGCATATGCTTTTATGTGAGCCTACTTTATTCCTTTGTATGGGGACAATGAATGCTTCTTTTTCTTTTCTTTTCTTTCCTTTTTTCTTTCTTTCTTTCATTCCTGTATCTCAAGGCCTAGTATATTGTCAAACACATAATGAGTAATATTATAATGGCTAATAAATGCTTTTTTATTGATTATGATTGGGGGGGAGTTTGATGGTGGCCTTTAGATTTGATATTCAGATCTTTTGTTCTTGACTTTTGTCTGTTCCCTAGGTTGCTGAGTTTCCCCATCTGGGTTTCTCTAAATTAAAATTTCCTTCACTTGAGTGTAAACCACTTTCTCTTCTTCCTTCCACCCCTTCCTTTTTAAAAAAAATCATGGTTTAACATATATTCAGTTTCCTTTTTGTTCTTACATCACTTTTATTTTCAAGAATTTCTTACATAATCTTTTTTTAAAAGTTCTAAACAAAAATTTCATTTCTCTTAAGTTTTTCACTATTATTTTTTTAAACCTGAAAGAAACCAAAGGCGTGTCATGGGAAATGACATGCTAAGCTCAGTCTTCGGCCCTGTACTCTTGTCTTTCTATAATAATACTCTCTTTACGTGACCTCTGTCAGCTAGGTTCAATGATCATTTCTATGAAGATGACTCATAACTCTCCATATGATCTGATAAGCCTCTATACTATCTATTAGCCTTTTGACTTGCCTTATTATAAAATTTTCTTGCTTATATTTCAGGTCTCACTGTATAATTTCTGTATTTGAAAGTTGTGTCTATAGTAGATGACTTACTTTTTCCCCTTGTTGACCATCTTATAATCAAGACATTCTTGGGTTGGTCCATTGGGTTAAGGACAATGACTGTGATAGTAGCCTGATAATTCTTGAGTGGTGGAGCATATAAGAAGCTCAGCCAATGGGAAATGACGTTTTTGGTCCTCTCTCTCCTATAACATAGAATAGCAGTCCCAACATTGACCAAGTTGATGAAAATGTTATTCTCTTTTGCCTTTTTAATAATGCTAATCCCTGTCAAGTATCTGCTTTGATCACCTTTTGGATAGCTCTACTTGAACATATGATCACCTCCTCTCTCTTCCTTTAGGGGAATGAATAAGGCTTTGGTAATTGATTTTGCTAGTTAAATAACATGCAAAGATGAGCTTTGTTGCCATACATTTGAAGCCTAGTGAGTGGAAGACCATTTACCTCAGACCTCCTATCCTGTAAATAGTTTCACTTCTGATCAACCAGGGTGAGGCCCAAATCTCTTGGGAATTTTTGTTACTTTCCTTAAAATCTAGAGACTGGCAGACAGAAGAATGCCCCTGAGTCCCTTATTCCCTATTGACTGCTTTACCCATACTTCCACACTGTGGTTGTAATGTGTGTATGTGTTTTTTTCAAGTAATTACCTAGAGAGACAGATTCAAGATGGTGTAATAGATGAAGCATTCAGTCCAGGTCTCCCAACATTCCACTTTAAACAACTTTTAAATAACCCCTCAAATCAAATTCTAGTGTGGTATAGCCAGCAAAAGGTTGAGGCAAGACATTTTTTCAGCCTAAGACAACTTAGGAGGTTGAAAGGAAAGTTCTGTGACTCTGAGATGGAAACTAACCTGGAGTACACTTGGTAGCACCCTAGCTATGGGCTTTGGAGGTGGCCCTAATAGAAGGAGCAGCAGCTTTGGGAGTTTTCAGTCCAGATAAGGTATGAGGATTGGAAAGCTGGTCAGAAAAAGATTACAGAAGACCCCTGTGGTAGCCACTGGGTGCAGGACCAGACACTTTATCAAAATTCCATTTACCCAAACCCACTTCAGGATCATAATTCCAAGGCAGAGAGAAGCATTAATGCTTGTAGTCACAAAGGAGCAAGGGCCCTAAAGAATAATAATGCTTACATCTGCAAGGGAACAGGGGGCCTTCCTCATTAAAGATCACAGAGAAGATCAAAAGAGCAGTGACCATGCCTCTTCCTGGATTACGACATCTGAGAAACACACACACACACACACACACACACACATCCCTAACAGCAAAGAACTTGATCATGAAAAACTGCTTTTGTGACAGAGAAGATCAAGATACAAACTTGGAAGACAACAATGATTTGAAAGCAGTTATGAACAAAACAACAAACAAAAATGTCATTTGGACACATACCCCAAAAGAGTTTCTAGAAAAAAACTAAAGAAAAAGCAAAAATGATTTGAAAAATTAAGTGAGTGGTAGAGGAAAAATTGGGAAAAGAAATGAGTGTGAAATAAGAAAATTATGAAAAGAGAATTAACAGGTTGGTAAAAGAGGCACAAAAAATAGTGAAGAAAATAACAACTTAAAAAATAGAATTGACCAAATGGTAAAAGAGATACAAAATCTCTTCGAAGAAAAGAACTCCTTGGTTATAAAAAAAAAAAAAGGAGTATAAAACTTCACTGATAAAAATAACTTCTTTAAAAGCAGAATTGGCCAAATGGAAAAAGAGCAACAAAAGCTTATTGGAGAAAATATTTCCTTAAAAATTAGAATTGGACAAATGGAAACTAATGACTCCATGAGACATTAGAAAGCAATGAAACATAGTCAAAAGAGTGAAAAAATAGAATAAAATGTGAAATAACTTATTTGAAAAACAATTGACCTGGAAAATGGATTGAAGAGAGATAATTTAAGAATTATTGGACTACCCAAAAGCCATGATTTAAAAAAAAGAAACTCCATATCGTATTTTAAGAAATTATGAAGGAAAACAGCCCTGATTTCTTAAATCACAGGGCAGAATAGAAGTTGAAAGAATCTACTGATTACCTCCTAAAAGAGATCCTAAAATGAAAATTCCTAGGAATATTTTAGCCAATTTCCAGAGCACCCAGGTCAAAGAGAGAACACTGCAAACAGCCAGAAAGAGACCATTCAAATACCATGGAGATACAATCAAGGTCACACAAGATTTAGCAGCTACCACATTAAAGAAGCAAAAGGCTGAGAACATGACATTCTAGAAGGCAAAGGATCTAGGATTACAATTAAGAATAACCTTAGCAAAAAAATGAGTATGATCCTTCCGGGGGAAAAATGGACATGAAATAGAAGACTTTCAAGCATTTGTGATGAAAAGTTCATCACTGAATAGCAAATCTGACCTTCAAACTCAAGACTCAAGAGAAGCATTAGAGGGTAAACATGAAAGAAAAATCATAAGAGATTCCATAAGTTATACTTTCACATTCCTGTATATGAAGATGATACATGTAAGTCCCAAGAACTTTATCATCATTAGGGCCATTAGAAGGAGTCTACATAAATAGAAGGCATGGATGTGAATTGATTATATTGTAATGATGTCAAAAAGTGGAGGGGTGAAAAGGGACTGGGAAAAATGGGAAGGGAGATGTATAATGGGGAAAATTATCTCATGTAAAAGAGGCACATGAGAAAGGACTTTTACAGTGGACAGGAGGAAGAAAGAGATGGAAACACTTGAACCCCTTCCTTATGTGAACTGGTTCAAAGAGGAAAGAATACACACACACACACACACACACACACACACACGCACGTACACTTTGAACCTGTGTGTGTGTATATAATATATAATGTATGTATGCACACACACATACACGCATACACTTTGAACCTGTGTTTGTATATATAATATATAATGTATGTATGCGCACACACATACACACACACACACACAAACTCAGTTGAATGCAATGCAATCAAACAAACCTCTCCTTTCCTCAGACATGACTCCATTTCTTGTCTCTGGACTTCTTGTTTCTGGACTTTTTGTCATCATTTTCCTTTCTCTTATCTCCCACCTTATCCTTCCTCCTTACATCATCACCTTTCCAATTTCCCTTTATATTGTCCTCTCTTGTTACAATATAAGGACCATAAGAATAGAGACTGTCATAATTGCTTATATTTCTATCCTCGTGCTTATAACATATTCTAAGATTGTTACTAGTAATTGGGTAGTTCATAAGAAAGATTGGGGTAGACCTGAGCATGATATGAATTTAAAAAGTAAAAATAAAAGGAACAGCTAAAAAGAATAATTATCTCATACAAATGAGTGCCAGCAACTGATGTTGACAGATGCACAGTGAACTAAAGAGAATCGGGCTAGATGAGCATAGCTGGATAACAATGCTGGTTTAATGGAGGAGTAGTTGATTATATATCTTTCTTGTTTATATATGGAAAGTTTTACAGTGAACTTAGGATCACCAGTTTCTCACAGATGCACTCAGCTAAACATAGATATCAGCAAAAGACCTTGACTACCGGTTCATTTCCTGCATGCCCAGACTGCTTGTGGGAGACAGCAATATTTCTTGATACTGATTGCCAAATATTCTTCTTGGGGAAAGATATGGCACACCTGTCCAGAGGCGACTTTGCACCTTCCCAGGTTCGAACAAGTCAACAAGTCCAGACTCAGACATAGCTCAACAAGTCAAACGCAGAGCAAGTCACAAGCTTCTGGATTCAGACGCAAGCTCAAGAATCCGTTAGACTTGGCCCCCCACAAATGAGATGCAAGAGGAAGACCCAACATAGAGGAATTAGATGGTCAAGGAAGGCTGTTACTTCTAGAAACTTACTTTTATCGGGCATAGGTTCAAGAGGGAGTAATACATATATATCTAGAAGAGTATAAAAATCTTCTAAATTCAGAAAGAAATAAAATATTAAGGGGATAGGGAGGGGGGAGAGGACAAGAGAGGGATCTCTAGAAAGGAGGGTTAGGGAATAGGTTGAAGGGGGGTATAGACAGCTGTTTAGATTTATGGGAATGGGAGGATAAAGGAAGGGAGCCTTAGGGGTGGGGTAGGTCAAGTAATAGGAGGGTGAGGTAGCAGGTAGAAGTAAAGTCGAGGAGTCAGGAGAGATAGGAAGTAAGAGATAAGCACAAACATAAAAAGAAAGATCAGGACTAAATTTTTTTAGGGAAAGTATATGTTTATGATATGCATATGTATATATATGTGTATGTATATGTATATCTCTATCTATATATAAATATATCCACACTTAAATTGTAGCTTTTGGGGGGAGGAGCAGTAGGGGGAAAAGAGAGCAAAGTAAAAAATGCATAACAGAGAACAAAAGAAAACCTGCAAAGAAAAGATGGACAGATCTCAACACAACATGTCGTGCTTGTTACACAGGCTTTCTTGAAATGGAAATTTATTGCCATATATTCTGAATGTTCTTACATTCTGCTGTGCGTGACACACTTGGTTTTCCTTTTCTTTCTTTGTATTTAAGTTTCAATATTTCAGTTTATGATAGGTTTATTTTTCTTTTCTCTATTGTGTATTTGAGTTTTGGTGCTTGAACCCAAAATTTAAAAAAGAAAAGTGAAAAATAATGTCCCGTCTCTATAGTTCTGTATCTTATCTTATTGGGTAGGATATGATTTTCCTCCTTAGAATTTTGTAACTTCAAGCACTATCAACATTCCTTGCTCTGAGGAATGTAAGTGAGTTAATATTGTTTACTATAGATGCTATATATATATATATATATATATGTACACCCACATTTATATACAGCTATAATAATAAGTAGGGCAGCTTGGTGGCTCAATGAATAGAGAAGACATGAGTTCAAATTTGGTCTCACACACTTACTAACTGTGTGACTGGACAAGTCACTTAATCTCGTTTGTCTCAGTGTCCTCATCTGTAAAATGAACATTAGAAAGAAATGGCGAACCACTTCAATATCTTCACCAAGAAAACCCCAAATAAGGTCGTGGAGTCAGATATGACTGAAATGACTGAATGACCAAAGCAATTAATAATAATGATAAGTAAGGCTTTATCTTCTTCTTAGAATTGTCCTTAATAAAGATGTATTCCTTCTCCCCTATGGAATCTGGTTCCATGTAGAATTCCAGAGGAAAAAAATTCCATAGGTTCCTCTTAAAATTCTTTGATTCATCAGTTCAGAGAACAATCAAAAGCCATTCTCCTGCCATTTGTCAGAGAATTGCTAAGTGTCTCATAAGTGCTAATTGTCCCTTGCCTTTTGCTTTCATCCCCACACTGGCCAAGTTCTCCCCTTCTTTTCCCAATAATTTCATAGATAAATATTCATCTGGGCCTAGATAGTCCCGCTGTACCTGGAATAGTAAGTAAGTTGTCCTATATACTCCACATCACTCCCTCCCCCCACCCCAAATTTTTTTAGTTAATCCAGAGTAAATCAGACACTGTTCCTCTCACATCCTTATCAGACACTGGTTATTCCAAAGTGTAGATCTGGATCTTACACTCTTCCTACTTGTCTTTTTTTTCTTCTTGATTAAGTGCTTATTTATTTAAAAATATTTTATCACTGCCCTTGATTTTTATATCATAATCATTTCTGGATGTATTTTCTCCCCTACCTCTCCTTGCTCTATGCATTGATACGTTCTATCTGTCTATCTATCATAACCAAGAGAGTGACCCATTTGGCAATGCATGGAACACTCTTACTAAACATTCCTCCAGAGTCAGCTTTCACTCTTTACTCTGCCTCATCCCTTGTATTGATTCTATTGTATAATTAGTGCAAAACACTATCACCTTTATTTAATCCTTCCTCTCCACTCACACTGACAACACCTTAGTCCATAACTCTATCACCTTTCACCTAAACTGTCACAAAAGCCTTCCATCTGGTCTCCTTGCCACGTCTTCTTCCTCCCTCCATTCTACCACAATCTTCCAAAGGTTGTCAAAATAATTTTTCTAGTACATAGGCCTGACTATGTCATTCCCTTCTTCAAAAACCTTCGGGGCTTAATCAGTTTCTTTTAGGATAAAATATAAACTCATTTTATGACATTTGAGGTTCTCTGTGTTGTTCAGTTGTGCCTGACTCTTCATGAGCCCATGGACTATGACACACCAATACTGTCCTCGGGGTTTTCTCAACAAAGGTACTGGAGTGCTTTGCCATCTCCTTTCCAATGGATTAAGTCAAACAGAGAGAGGCTAATCGACTTCCTTAGGGTCACAGAGCTAGTAGGCATCTGAGGCTGGATTTGAACTCAGGTCCTCCTGATTCCAGTCTCAGCACTCTATCCACTGAACCATCTACCTGCCTTCCTTAGGTCCTCTACAAGTAGACTATAACCCACCCCCCCCTTTTTTTTTTCTGATCTTTCATGCCTCCATATAGGCATGAAGGCTACCTGGCTACATCTGAAGCACATTTTACTCTTGTTTTTATATATTGAAACCTTCTCTTTCTTCAAGGACCACTTTGGATACCTTCTTATCCACAAAGTCTCCCTTGGCTCCATCAACTGAAAATGAAGTGTCCCTCATCATCAGAATGATTATCTGGATTTTGCCTTTTTCTCTCCCCCAAACTAGCTTCCAGTGTGTATTTCAGCCTCTCATTGCATTGTAAGCTCTGTGAAGGCATGAATTTATCATTTTCCCTCCAAACATTCCTAGCACTTACACAGTGCTCTGCATCATAAACACTTGTTTGAATTAAATTGTTGCATTGAATTTATTCTCTATTCCTTAGGGAAGTGGTGTTAAACTCACCACTGGCAGTCCATAGCAAAATTCCTGACTGTGGCTGAACTAAATTAAAATGTAATCGAAAAATATTTAACAAAAGAAATAAAAATATAATACAAAATAGGTTATGTAAACTTGTGGGTTTTTCTAAGTTAATATGTGGCCTTCAGGGATTCTTTTCTGTATGACAGTGATACTGTTGCTTTAGGGTTTGGTACAGCTTTTGCATGCAAATTTATTTTTCTTTTTCTAAGAAAAGTTTTCAACTTAGAACAAAAGTTCCTTTTTAAAAACACATTTAATTAAACAAATGAACAATAGACTCAACATACAAATCTGAAAAGTAAAAGTTTTATAAATAATAAATATTATAAATATATAAATATAAAATATTATAAATAAATATTAATATTATAAAAATACAATAAATATAGATAGCAATATATTCAGGTTCTTCAGCTGCTAAACACATATACTTATCTGTATTCTAACCCTTTTCAGTATACAACTTAATAGCTTACATTATTTTAAAATATTCAGTTAATTCAGATTTTTTCATTTGATTGCAGAATAGTTGAGTGCTAGGTTTCAGGAAATGAGATAAAGTGTTCTGAGAGTCCATTTCTTCTTCTTTAGTTCCTGAGTTTTCTTGTAAGGTTGCTCATGAACAGAAAGACCCTCCTGATCTCTACTCTCACAATTTCCCAGGCACAGTGACTGTACTCTTTATCTTGTAGGTATTGGCTTATCCCTTGGAAGTAGCCCCTCAGGGCCACCCTCATGTTCTCACTTCCCAAGGAAGGCTCTTCCCACTCCACATCCTGCCCAACACACCTCTCCA
>CM053590.1:170443461-170482963 GCA_028646515.1 Pseudochirops corinnae | reverse complement strand
CAAAGGAAGCCATGGAAGGCAGCCAACTCCAGAGGGAGAATGGCACATTCATTGTTCATGAGATGCTCCAGCAGATCTTCACCATCTTCAGCCTGAATGCCACTCCTGACACTTGGAATCAGACCCAGCTCATGCAACTGCTCAGTGGACTGGATCAGCAGCTGGAACAGCTGGAGAGGTGTGTGGGGAAGGATGTGGAGTGGGAAGAGCCTTCCTTGGGAAGTGAGAACCTGAGGTTGGCCCTGAGGAGCTACTTTCAAGGAATAAACCAATATCTACAAGATAAAGAGTACAATCACTGTGCCTGGGAGATTGTGAGAGTAGAGATCAGGAAGATCTTTCTGTTCATGAACAAAGTCACAAGAAATCTCAGGGATTGAGGAAGAAAAAAAATAGATTTTCAGTTCCTCAAATAAATGACTGCTTCCTAAAATTAAGCAATCATTAGAAAGATTGCTTTCTACATCAATTGAAAATCATCTGTATTCACTGAATGATTTTAAAGCAATGTAAGTTGCCATTACTCTATTGAAAGGACTTTGAGTACAGAGAATCGTCACCTGTGTTCAATATCTGAATGTTTTAAACTTTGCAGCCTTCTATTTATATGTTTATGTATTCTTATTTATTTTATTTATATTTATTCTTATGCTAATATCTCTATTTATTGTTCATGGAAGGGGACATTTTGTAGTACTTACATTGAACCTGTTGCTAGTTGTTATATTTCTAATAAAATGAATTCTTTTAAAGAACTCTGTTTTTTTCATGAAACTTTTATTAAGAAACCTCATGTGAAAAGACTGATTTAATCATCCATAAGAGTTTAGAGAAGATTCATTGCAAGCATGCAATTCAACATGCACTTACTAAAACACTTCAAGTTCAAGGCACTGTGCTGTTCAGTGGATATATACAGTAGAAACACACATACACAAAACGACATGGTCACTGTGCCCTCAGGTGAGTTACAGTCTAAAAGAGTGAAACCACCAATGTCCAAAGGCAAGATATAACAGGGACAAAGTTGTGGAGCTGTGAAATGATATGACAGTTCTGTTAAGGAAATTATAATTATGGAAATAAAGTGACTAAAATTTCCATACCTTTGGCTGAGAAATTCCATTAGTAAGTGTCTACCCTAAGGAAGCCATTGATAAGAAGAAAGTCTCCAGTTAAGCCAAAATATTTACAGGGGCACTTTTAGTGATTGGAAACAATTGACGGCCATTGACTGAGGAATAGCTAAACCAGGGGTGGTGTCTATATTGCAGTGAACAATATTTCCAAGTGCTCCCTGAACAACATTAAAAATGTAATTGGGATACAACAACACATAGATAATGTTAACATGATTTTCTAAATCAATATGTGGTCTGCAGAAATCCTTAGGTATAGAGCTAGACGACACAGTGGATAAACTCGGAATCAGGGAGATCTTAAAATCCTGACACAGGCACTTACTACCTAGGTGACCATGGGCAAAGGTCTTTCAGTTCTTTGAACATTATTTTCTTCATTTGTAAAATGGAGAAAATAATAGCACCTACCTCACCGAACTGTTGTTGTGAGAATCAAATTAGATGGCATATGTAAAATGTTATGTAAATGGCGGCTAACATCATCACTATTATTAATTGTTATCATTATTATTAGAAGAGAATTCCCACATTGAGGGTTCTGATAGTGGAAAATTTAAAGGATCAAAACCACAGATATTAAAATAAATGAAATAGTGTAGGTGAATAGTGAATAGGAAAGTAGATTAAACATTTATAGTCACGAATGAAAAGAACAAAAGATTACAGGCAATAGTTGTGACTCATTTAAGAGAGGAGATGATCCCATGTTTCATTTGATTCATGAAAACACCCCTTTTGGGTCCTCACAGCTAGAGTAATTGATATTTCTCCATTTGATTTGACTTTCAACTGTGCCGTTTCTGTTCAGGCACAATTCTTTTAGCTCAGTCCTATATTCTCATTCATGGAGTAGGGAAAGGGAGCTGTCAAACATTCATTAAGAGATGAAGCATCATATCTTTTCACTGTGATTCATGATGGAAACTTGTCCCATGTCTATTCTCACTCTTTTTTGGCCTTTTTAGATAGGGTTTGGGATAAGAGGAGAAAAGGAGCAGAGGAAGGAAAAAAAAAATAATGTTTACTACTCTTTAACATTAAGGGTTTCTCTTTTTCTAATTTGATCTTTGGTGTAATGGAATCACTGCATTTGGGCACCAAGACACCTGAGTTCTTGTACAGACTTTATCACTGATTAGCTGGCGCAGGGAAACTTGCCTGGTCTCTCTGCTTCAGTTTCCTCATCTTCAGACTGAGGGGATTAGATTTGGCAAATTCCAAAGTCTTTCCATCTAGAAAGTTTTTGGTATCTGAATTTTATAGAAGTATTCTCTGCGGATGTTTGCTTCACTGCAATCATTATATGCTTCCACTTATCTTCTCTCTGGACCCCATACTTTCACTTGGAGCTTTCTTCTGCAAATAGGTGCAAGTCATAGTTTTTTTCAAAGTTTTCTCCAGAGTCTATCAAAAGCAATAATGGAAGCTAACACTTTGATGTACTCTCAAGTGATTGCATTTTTTATAATCAGCACCCAGGCTCTTCATTTGCTCTTAATGGAACAAAGTTGGGCTTTCTATCCTTTTGACCTTTTCTGTCCCTTCTTGTGGTTGTTTACATAAAGAGAAGTGATAGAATAAAATCCACCATGGTGGGACCACCATGCTTGGACACCTCATTTTTTACAGAAGAAGAACTTAGAGAGGCCTAGACAGGTTTATTGTCACGATGGCAGTAAGTGTGCTAAATACAGAGAAGCTTGGAAAGATGCATGTATTGATTCACGTGAAATTAACAATGAAAAGCAGTGTACACTAAATGATATAGAAACATTATTCTCATCTTTATGACATTATTCTAATGTTTATTTCCTTTTCTTCAACAGCCGTCTCCCTATACCAAACTCAAAGCTAACTTTGGAATACTTTCTCAAAAAATTATTAGGAACTTAAGAGTTAAATAAATGGAGAACTAAAATGAACACAGAGAATGTTAATTTTTAATTATTGAGTATAATATTTGCTATAGAAATGTGTTGTATTTGGGACCTATAGTATTTATGATTCTTCCTTATGAGGTATCAATTTTACTTAGTGTTATAATTTATTTATTCATATTTTAAAATTGTATTTAATTCTGTTTATTTTATTCATATCCATATATTTATATACTCGTGTCTGCACCTTACCACAGGGTTAGTCAGTAGAAGATTGATATTTTTCCTTTAAAGCCATAGCAACTCATGACATTGTCTATTAAGTCATGGAAAGGGTTGTGAAATGTATCAAAGGAGGATGTGCACAAATAAATGAAATCAATGATCCAAGAAAAACAGATAGGAAATATGAAACATAATATTGATTCATCATGTGGAGAAAGAATTATAAATTTAATTTCCTCAGTTCTTTCACATTATTTTCAAGAAATTGAATATTTGGAAAGGAAAAGTATTGAATATTCTCATTGAACAATATAGCCCTTTCAGAATTTGAGCACTTTGCTGCTGAACTGTATTAGCAACATGTGATAGGAACGTGATTTGAATTAGGATTAACTAGGGGAATTCCAGAGTAGAGCACACTTTGTGAAGTGGAACAAAAAGTGTTGTATTTCATCTTAAAATATGATAAGTACTTATAGCTTCAAAGGGATTAATTCTTTTACTGAAAAACGTTTCTTCTGTAACCAAGAACCTGCCCGGATTATTTGTATTTATTGGTTTTTTTTTTTAAAGTATCAATTTTCCAAGTAATTTTTTCATTCTCTCAAATAATAAATCCAGAATTAGGTCAATCTGGTCCAGTAACCAATATGATCTTTGCCAAATTGACATTAATTCCACAATATATGATGCATGCTATATGATCACTCTGCCTAGTACTCTCTGTTTCTATCTCTTCTGTTTGTTGCTGTTGTACCAACTCTCTGTTCCCCTATTTGGGGTTTTCTTGGCAAAGATGCTGGAGTTGTTTGCCAATTTTTTCTCCAGTTCATTTTACAGAAGAGGAAACTGAGTCAAACAGGATTGTTCAGAGTCACCAACTAGAGTTTGAGACCAGATCTGAACTCAGGAAGATGAGTCTTCCTGACTGCAAGTACCACCTAATTGTTGTGTCTCTGTCTCTTTCACTCTCACTCCCTGTCTCTGTCTCTGTCTCTCTCCCTCTCCCTTTCTCTCCCTCTCTGTTTCTCTCTCTCCCTTGTCCATCCTTAGAAGTGTTTTACTTCTTAATACTGCCTCCCTTTATTTTCCCTCCTTTCCATCAGCCCAACTTCCCCTTCTCTTCTCCCCTTTTCCTCCTACTTTCCTGTAGGGTAATATTGATTTCTACACCCAACTGAGAGTATAAGGTATTCCCTCTTCGAGCCAAGTTCCAATGAGAGTAAATTTCAAGTGCTACCCCCACCCTCAATTACCCCATGTTTCGCTTTCACTGTAAAAGCTCTTTTGCACCTTGTTTTCATGAGACAATTTACCCCATTCTGGAGCTCCCTTTCCTCTTCTCTCAGTACCTTCTCCTTTCTCACCCCATAATTTTTAAAAATATATTATCCAATCATATTCAGTTCATACCCATGTCTTCTGTCTACTGCCCTAATAATGAGAAAGTTTTTAGGAGTTACAAGTATCATCTTCTCATGTAGGAATATCAACGTTTAACCTTACTGAATCCCTTATGACTTCGTTTTCCTTTTTACCTTTTTATGCTTCCCTTAAGCCTTGTATTTGAAAGTGAAATTTTCTATGCAACTGTGATCTTTTCATCAGATATACTTGAAAGTCCTCTCTTTCATTAAATTTCCATCTTTCCTCTGAAGGGTTATACTCACTTTTGCTTGATAGGAGAATCTTGGTTGTAATCCTAACTCCTTTGCCCTTTGTTATATCATACTCTAAGGCTTAGAGTATGTATAAGTGCTTAGAGTCTAAGCACTCTGATACTTTACTGTAGAAGCTGTTAAATCTCGTGGTCCTGACTGTGGCTTCATTATATTTGAATTGTTTCTTTCTGGCTGATTACAATATTTTTTCTTTGACACAGGAGCTGTGGAATTTTGTTATAATATTCCTGGGAATTTTCATTTTGAGATCTCTTTCAGGAGGTGATTGGTGGATTCTTTCAGTTTCTATTTTACCCTTTGGCTCTAGAACATCAGAGCAGTTTCCCTTTATAATTTCTTAATTATACATCTATGCTCCTTTTTGGATTGTGGCTTTCATATAGTCTAATAATTCTTAAATTATCTCTCCTGGATCTATTTTCCAGGTCAGTTGTTTATACAATGAAATATTTCACATTTCTTCTATTTTTTTCATTCTTTTAATTATGTGTTATTATTTGTTGCTGTCTCATGGAATCATGGATGCCCAACTCTAATTTGATAATAATAATATATAATGATAATATTATAATTCTAACTATATAATAATAATAGTAATAATTCTAAATGAATTTTTTTTTTTTAGCTTTTTGACCTCCCTTTCCATTGGACCAAGTCTAGTTTTAAAATGTGCTCATCAGTAGATTTTTGTCCCTCTCTTCTTATTTGACCTCCTCTTTTTTTAAGGTGTTAATTACTTCCATATTTTTTTTGCCTCTTTTACCAAGCAGTCAACTCCTGTTTTTAGGATTTTCTTATATCACTGTTATTTCCCCTCCCCCCCCAATTTTTCCTTTACCTCTCTTATTTGATTTTTAAAATCCTTTTTAAGCTCTTCCATGACCTGGGACCAGTTCACACTTTTCTTTGAATCTTTGCATGTAGCTTTGATTTTATCATCTTCTGATTTTGTGTTTTAATCTTCCCTGTCAGCTTAGTAACCTTATATGATCAGGTTCTTTTCCTTATTGTTGTTTGCTTATATTTCCAGCTTATTTCTTGATGTTTAACTTTATATGTTAAATTTGGACTCTGCTCCCAGGGTGGAGATTACACTGTCCCAAACTTTAGGGTTCTTTTTGTTTGTTTGTTTTGTGCAGTTGTTTTTAGAGCTAGTTGTAGAAATCTGTAAGTTTTCAGTTCTTTCAACGTTGTATGATCTAAGAAGTGTGTTTGCTACCCTCCGGAATTGTGCCGTGGTCTATGAATGATCACAAGTACTCTTTTCTGCCCTGGAACTTTGACCAGGATTCCTGTTCACCTGTGGCTGCAAGCAGCTCCCATGTGCTAGTGCAACAGTGACCTAGATCCATGTATGGGCAATGCAACAGACTACTTCACCCAAGGTCAGCAAAAGGATCCCTGAATTCTCCTTCTGACCAGTTGTCCAACCTTCTTAACCTCTGTGACCTGAGAGGTCTGGAAGCTGCCACCATAGCCTCCAGTTTAGTCACGTTCAGGGCCTGCTATCCGTTTGCTGTGACATGGCCTGTGTTGAATTAGCTTGTACTGGAGATGTACTGTGCTCCATTCTCACTTCAGTGTGACGCACCTTTCTTGCCACCTTTCTAAATTGTCTCTGGCTGAGAAATTGTTTCACCCCATCCTTTTGTGGGTTCTGTTGCTCCAGAATTTATTTGGAGGCATTATTTAAAGTTGTACAAAGGCTAACTTGGAAGAGCTCCAGAAAGTCCCTGCCCTTTCTTTGCCATCTTGACACCACCCCTACTTTTAAGTATTTGATAGTTTTTCCCCATATAAAAATCTATCTATTCTGAAATGCTGTGCAGTTTTAAACATAAATATTACTCTGCCGTGACTTTTTTATTACTATTTAAAAAAATAATTTAGCCACTTGTTTTCTTAATCTTAATCTATTCTTACATATTAGGTTTAAATCCAGTTGACTCATTGGCTGATTTTTTCATAAAATGTTATAGTCTATTTGCCAGGATTTCATTTTAAAACATTTGATTGAATATTCTTAGCGATACCAGTCTACGTTGTTTCGTTAACTTATTCTTACTGATTCCAGTCTATAGTTTTTGATCTTTTGTTTATCTTTACTTTAAACGTTGAGATTATATTTGTCTCAAAAGAGGATTTCATGTAGTCTTTCTCAATTTTTGAGGATAGAATAGCATAGTTATTAATTGTTCTTTAAGAGATTGATAGAATTCTTCTATAATTTGGTAAAGGATAGTATGATTTTTTTGTTGTTCATTTACATATATTGTATTATGCTTATTTTTGAAGTCATTTTATTTTTGAAGTTATTTTATTTGGACTAAATTATTTAAAATTCCCATTTACTATTTTTTTCAAATTTGGGTACCATATTTTTGTATATAATCCCATATTTCTTTTGAATTCTCTGTTTTGTTACCATATAATTTGCTACAATGAGATCTGAAAATAATTGTATATCTTTTTTATTTTTATGATTCTATGACTTCTTTTTTGGTTCATTATTGCACACTTGTCTTTTTAAATGAATTAGTTAAAAGTATATGAATTTTATCAATTTTTTCAATGAATTGGCTTTTGGTTCTATTTATCAATTCTATAGACTTTTAAGATCTAATGTATCTGTTTCTTCCTAGATTTCCTTTTCTGTCCTATTTGGGTTTCTTTGTTGTCTTTTTAAAAAACAACAACAACCTATTTGTTTAGTTCATAGGATTAAATTATTTGGAATCAGCACCTGGGCAATTAACTGTATAAAGCTGACTTTCTGTCCCAGAAACAATTTCTGTCCCTTCTGATGTTTTTCAAATTAAAGGAAAGTGAAAAATTTATAAGGGAATGAAATTTCTGTGTGGAGCTTTTAAATCACAAGAATTTTATTTTCTCTCCATCAAAAATGCCTTGATGGTAAAATGCATGTTAATTGCATTGAAAATAGAAGCAGAGAATTTGTTATTCACTCTCTCTGGCCAAGAGGAGGAAATTCAATTGAAAGAAACCTAGGAAAGTTAGCTGAGCAGCTCAGAGTTCCCATTGAAAGCCAAAATACAAGGACATGATGTAAAGTCTTTGGCCCATAGATAAGGGCATCATAAAACCACTTTGTATTGTTTCTATCAGCATAAAACTGAATTTCATCTGCCTTCTTACTGAGCTAAGGATCTTGCATCTCTCAAAACTTCACTTGCACTTTACTTCTGATGGTGTTGCACTGCCTTCTCAGAGATGGATGAACTATCCTGCTGGTAAACCCTGTGAAGTTCTCATTTTTCAGTTAGCAGCTTCTGAATTTCCCCATAATCTTTGTCAAACCAATCTTGATGTTTGGGAGTAATTTGGCCCATATGAGTAAATGCATAAGTGGAGTATTGTACACCAGATCTCTGAAAGTTGCCCATTCCTTTTCTGCTCCACTGTTGCCAATTGTGTATTGGCTCAGCTTGCCCTCCAGTTCAGCAATGAATTTTCATGCTCAAAGAAATGCTCTAATCTGTTAAGTCTTTTGATAGTTGTCTTGCTTTGTGGTCACTCTTTGTTGAATGTGACTTTATCTTGGAGAGGATGTCTGATAGGTTCAGCACACTGTACCACACATTGCCTTCATCATTCTCACATCCTGTGTCTTCTCCTTACAATGCCACAGTCTATTAAATGATAATGTTTGCTGTGAGGGTGCATCCACAAAGTTTTATTGTGTTTAGATAAATGGAAGATGATGTTGGTGATGTAGACATGAGCCACATGAGTCTTCAGTAGTAAGTGACCATTACTATTGCTGTTTCTGACTCCATTTCTCCCAAGAACTCCCTCCAGTCTCAGATAATCTGGGCCTACTCTGGCATTAAAGTCACCCAGAATTACAAGCTTGTCCTTTTTCAACACATTGATGATGAGGGTCTCTAGCTTTTCATCAAATTGTTCTTTGAACTTATCAGGGTTCATCATGGTGGGAGCATACACATGATAACAGTAGGGTGTTTTCCTGCTAGTGGCAATTGCATTGTCATGAGCTTGCCTTTCACTCCTTTTAGGAGGCATACAAGTTTGTTCGATAGATTTACTTTTGATTGTAAAACTGTCAGCTTTATGGTACTGTGGCCGTTTGAAAAAAAGGGTATCCTCCTCCAACTTTGCTAAGCTGGTCTTCATCTGCCAGCCTTGTTTCACTCAGGGCTGGGTTGTTGTTTTTAATGAGCTAACTGAAAAAGTGTGTCTTGAAATATGAAATACTAACAGTAAATGACCCCATGGGAAAATTGAGGTTTTAAATATTGCCATTTGAGATTGTAAACCCAAACTTGATTTGCTTGATCTTCTGTTCTGAAACTAAATTAAGTGGTCTCATTTACAGTGAGATATGTTCTCCTATTAGGAAAGTTGCAGGGAATCATAACTTAATACAAAATACATTTGCTATTTAGCACTATGCTGAAATATGCATGGATCAAGTAAACCTAAATTAAAATTCAATCTCGGAAATTTGTTAACTATACGATCTTAAGTATTTCACCTCTGTTTACCTCAGTTTCCTAATCTATAAAGGGGACAAACAAAAGCACCTACTTCCCAGGGTTGTTGTGAGGATTATGTGATTGTAAAGTGCCTGGTGCCTGGCACATGGAAGCGCTAGTCACATGTTCATAGATGTAAGTATTCTATATTGGGGTTTTGGATGTAATCAGTCTAGAATTCCAAAAATAATAAGATGAGTAAATTTCCATGTAAGATATTCTTGAAACATATTTGACTGAATTGAAATCACCTGTCTTGTAATAACTTTTGTTTAATATTTTAAATACACGGCATTGTATATGTGATCACTGTGTTTCTAAAACTTTTTCTTTTAATGTGAAATTTTGGGAAACCATTGTATCAGAAATGCTGTAAGAAAAGTAACTCCTTTTTTTATCTGGATGCTGTTAGATTATGAATTGAGTCATTAGATGAATGTGGTCAAGATGTTTGAAATTTGTTAAATATTTAACGAGATATGTTAGCCAAACTGAAGTGGCCTCTAACCTGTGGAGGGCAGGGACCAAACAGAGACAGGAGAGTTAGGAATCAAATAGAAGTTTAATTTCAAAGTGAGGGAAATGGCTTTCAAGCAAGGAGGGGATCTAGACACGTATTAGGGTCTTTCCTCTAGTGGGGGGGACCTGAGGCAATGTGGGGAGATCTCAGTATTTATACCAATGGCTACATAGTGAGCTGGAGCCCTGACAATGAGGGATAACAGCAGCAATGAGACAAGTTTGATTCATAGCTGGGCTTCATGACCAGAACATGGGGACTTGTGTTTGTTTGAGCTCAGAGAACACCTGGTGTTGGTCAAAGCAATACAATAATTGTGTGATTTTGCCAGAGGGTGATATCATCCAGAGGATGAGCACAAAGGACTGTTGTTATGCCAAGCTCAGGGCACAGCTTGCCTGCTGGGCCTTAGCTCTGGAAAATAGGGTGTCTCCTAATATCTTGACAGGTGTATTTGCTTCAGAGTGGACTGTAATAATAACTTGCTGCTGGGAGAAAAATAGCACAGACCCCTCATGTTATTTTCATTTGTGAGGTTCCTTGGGTCTTTCTTCTTGGGTGAGGTCATAAGATCTTATTGGCCCTGCTGACAGCCACCCTATGACAAAATTTCGGAGTACTGAAGTTTGAAAAACTAGGACCTCTCCCAGCCGAAGTGGGGAAGTTTTCAAGCTTGCTTATTGTAAAAAGTGAGTTTCATCTGAGATTATTTGACTATCACTTACAAAAAATTATAAAAATTGTGCTTGTTAATAAGAGGCTGCTAGATGGGTCAGTGACTAGAGTACTCAAATTTGGAGTCAGGAGGACCTGAATTCAAATCCAGCCTTAGACACTTACTAGCTATGTGACCCTGGACAAGTCACTTAACCCATTTGCCTTAATCTACTGGAAAAGGAAATGGCAAATCTCTCTGCTATCTGTGCCAAGAAAACCCCATGGACTGTATGGTTCATGGGGGTCAACAAAAAGTCAGACGTGACTGAACAACTGAACAACAGGTTAATAAATAGTCTGCATTGAAGTTGCATCTTTGCGCCAACTTCGTATCACTACGCCTTCCATTCACAGATACCTTAGGGATGACTAGGTGGTGCGGGTTGGAGGCTTACTGTAGTCAGCTTTTTCTGGGGGATTGAGTCAGTTATCACTGATTCACAGCATGTGTGTAATTCCAGAATGTGATTATTCTTCTTTTGTATTTTGCTTTTTGCTAGGCAGTTGGGGTTAAGTGATTTGCCTGGGTCACACGGCTACTAAGTGTCAAGTGTCTGAGGTCAAGTATGAACTCAGGTCCTCCCGACTCCAGGGTCAGTTGCTCTATTCACTGTGCCACCCAGCTGCACCTGTTATTGTTCTTAAATTATAAATGAAGGACAAATTAGATGCCCTGATATGTGCTCATTGTTAAATAAATAAACATTGCAACATGAGAAAAATAACAAAAACTAGGACTGAACTATGATTAGTAAAATTTTGCTATTTGAGGTAAAATCTCATGAACTGTCATTGATACTATTCTAAATTTCCATTTCAAGGATTATCTGGATTGTTAATAACAGGAAATTTAATGGGCTGTCCAAAGGGAGTGTAGTCTGAGAACTTCTACAGGTGAGTATTTTTGCCTGGGAAAAGTTTTTTCTTGTTTATTTTGAGGTTAGATTTATCTCAGAGAGGAGGAGATTTGAGGTCCCCCACTAGTATATTTTGCCATCTATTTCTTCCTGTAATTCCCTTAACTTCTCCTCCAAGAATCTGGATGCTGTACCACTTAGTGCATCCCCATTATAACATACCTAACAGGTCCAGCCTCCACTTGAACATACCCAAGGTGAGGGAACCCACCACCTCTCCAGGCAGATCATTTCACTTTTGGAAGGCTTTGTTCTGGAGTTTTTTCCTGCAATCAAGCCTAAATTTGTCTCTTTGCAATTACCACCTATTGTTCCTGGGGTCCTCGGAAGGCAAACAGAATAGATCTAATTCATCTTCCATGTGATGCTCCTTTAAAAATATGAGACAGCTGTCATGATCCCTCTAAGTCCTCCTCTAGGCCAAAGACACCTCGTTCCTTTAACCAGTCCTCATGTAGCATGAACTTATGGGTTTTAATCATCCCAGTTTCCTTCCTCTGACACTCTCCAGTTTGTCAACATGCTTCTCGTACCATGGTGCCCAGAAATTAAAACAATGAGGTCTAGTGATAAATGAAGCCAAGTGAGATGAGGTCAGAGTTCAGTGGGCATATCACATTCATATTCCTAGAAGACAAATATGCTATTCAATGCAGCCCAAGGTCGTACTAGCATTTCTTGATTGCCAAACCACACTACTGAATCACATTGAAATGAAGTCCACTAAAACCCTCAGATATTTTTCAGAATTTCTGTCTAAAAACTTGTTTGGACTACTATCTACCAGGACCCACCCTCTCACTCTCTGATCCTCTGCAACATAGATCAGGCTAGTTTTGCCTTGAAAGACAATAAAGCTATCTCCAGAAGTTTAATGGCTCAGGGACTGAGACTCAAGTTATGCCTTCCTTGAAATGGTTTCTTAGTAGCTTCTGAGTACTGAGGTGATTTCTTAGTAATCTGAGGGCATAAAATGCTCACTTGTGTAGAGTCTGGACCTTTCTGACTTGGCAGATGTCCCAAGACCTGTCAGGTCACTATATCCTTTTCTGCTAGCCAGATAAGTTGCCACATAAAAAAGGAGAGGTGAGTTTAACATTTACTTATGCTTAGTGCTAAAGAAAGGGGCTAGATTTGTGGTTTCATTGGTATAGGGAACTCTAAGATAAAGAGACTCCATATATCAATACAGGTCAGGACCTTCTTTGCAATTAAGAGGATAAGAGTTGCCTGCCTTGAGCACTGAGAGGTCAAGTGACTTGTTCAGGATCTCACAGCAAGTATGGGTTAGGAATAGGACTTGAATTCAGGTTTTCCCATCTTAAAAATCAGATCCACCATGGTATGTTATTTCTTAATTATAGTATCAATAACCCATTTCTGATGAAAATTTACCATCAAGTTTAATTTTTTTTTTTTTTTTGGAAAGAAAACCCCACAGAAAAAGGATATATTTTTTAAAAAAAATCAACCTGTCAAGCAAGTATTTAATGACAGTGGCTATAAAAGGAAAGGATAAGAAACTTATTTTTTAAAAAGGTCATACATGTGAACACTAGTGCATGAAAAGAATGGAAAAGGTAAACCAGAAACCAAAAGAAAACATTTATTGAATCAAAGTCATTACTTTAATTTTAATATCTACAAGCCAACATGGGAATGACATTATTCAAGAATGAACATAGTTTACAAAAAAAAGTATGCTATAAAGTATGTTATAAAAATATCCCAATTTTTTTTCTGGATGCTGAGCAGAGGACATCTGATGAGAGCAAGTTTTGGATCTGTTTTAATTGATAATTGATGGCAAAAGGAAATAAGAATATTATATTCACATTTTTTTGAAAGGCCCAATGACAAAAATTGTGTTGGAAATACTGGCTTCCCTTTTTGAACTCCCCTTCCCCCAATACACTCTCAATCACTGAACCATAACAATTCTGCTTTCCATATATTGGCACCATTTCAAGCCTGAATCATTGTTGTCAGATACCATGTGAGTTAATCTATAACTGACATCCCCCAATTTAAAAAAATGCATTTTCATTAAAGTTGATTAGAAACTAAATTTTGGGTAAGTAGGCTCTATTTTTTGATTAGTTTCTATTTTAAAATGAAATGCTTTACCACAGGAAAAATGTTTATCCCTTAGCCATAATTAAATCAACTTTTAAAATGCATTAAAACTTTTAATTAATTAACCAATTAGTTAATTGACACCAGCCTCAAAACTTTATGATGCTTTTAATTTTTCTTCCTAGGTATCAAAAAACTCCCAAAAGTACAGCTCAACATTTTAGGAAGTTTTTTTTGATCACATGATTTAACTGTAATCTCCTCCCTGTGACAAATATACACAGTATTTTAATATTATCACTGGAGAGGTCATATAGCAGTTTAGAAAGCTAAGGAATGAAAAATTCAATTCTTGCTCATCAATGGAAGATCACATTGTGTCTTCTGGAACATTTATGCCTTTGAGTCAGCAATGGCTCTATGAGAAGCTAGGTGGCACAGTGGAGTGACAGGGTTTGGAGTCAGGAGGACCTGAGTTCAAATTTGGCATCAGATACTATCTCTGTGACCTTGGGCAAGTCACTTAACCCTGTTTGCCTTAGATTCCTCATCTTTAAAATAAGCTGAAGGAGGAAATGGCAAATTACTCTACTATCTTTGTCAGGAAAACCCCAAATAGGGGTCAAGAAGAGTCATACATGCTTGAACAACAGGAATGGGAGGGAAGATTGACCCAAATGCCTATCTTGACATCAATCAAAGGAAGAAAACCTATGATTTTGAAGAGACAATGACTATAGAGACCTGGCTCCTCCTGCAGTTCTAATTCAACCATCAGGGAGGGGCAAGATCTGCTGCTAGTGCTACTCCTCCTGCCCAAGTGGCAGCCTTTTGCCCAGACAGTACTGCACTCTATGCAACATGCTTTATGTGAATCTGAAGAATTTCAACAGTAGTTGTAAGAGAAACCGTGGAAGCAGGGTAGCCGGAATGTAGCTAATATACCTGTTGTAAAAAGCATCACTCTTTTAAAGTGCACACACTCTGACAACACTGTATGGAATGATGATGCACAGCAGGGCTGAGCAGGCCAAAAGGTGTTGTGGAAAAAACGCCAGGGTCATTGGGGTAGGGAGAGACGGACAAGTGGCTATCAAATCAAATCAAGGCAAGACTGCGGTTTCCAAAAAATGTCATTAATGACAATGATTTTCCCGAGTCAAATTATAAGGGGCAAAATATTTTAATGGAAAGGTTCTTGGAGACCCTTTGAAATCATGAATCTGAAGAATCAACCATCTGGTTCTCTTAACCAAATATACTGCATGTGACCACTCTGCAGTTAGAATGTAAATATGGAAGTATAATCAGATGGCTGCTTCATTTCCAATGAATCAATTTGTAAATTACCAGGGGAAAGATATTTAGGGCCTTCACACATCTAGCACTTATTTAGTTTGTTGTTTCAGAGGGAACTGAGGTTTAGGTGAAGGGGAAATATGAACACAGTATAAAAATCTGTTTCTTTGCGTTTGTTTAATTTCCAACTTGTCCGTGGCACTCTGGTTAAGCTCAATTTTGCCCTATTGCTAGATAACTCTATCAGACAAACATGAATTGTGCACATGATTAAAAAAACATCAACAGAGAATCAAATCATTGATTTGTTTTAAGATGACAATGATGAGAAGGAGTGGGGATAAGGGATGTTAAAGGAAGCATTTCTAGAATTTGGAGATAGTGCAATATTCAAATTTACTTTTTATAATTTGTGAAAGATGAACATGCTTTGGAACCTGAGCAAAAGGCTTCTTACCAACAGTAAAAAGTCACCCTGTAAGTTGCTTTCAATAGTTTCTGTTCTGCCAGGTCAATATGTTGCCATTAGCAACTTAACATGGCCTGGAAACACTTAGGAAAAAAGACAAACCCTGCCAACTATGTTGAGAAGTCCACTGAACTGCTATTAATAACACGGACAGGCAGTTCAACATTCTGCTGATAGACAGTCTAATAAGAGTCAACATAAAAAGCAAAAAAGGAAGGGAAGGGAAAAAGAAATGTGCAGCTAGCGCAACACCGCGAGAAAACTGACTGGATCAAAATACTATCATATGTTATTTACATATGTTACTATACTAGTTTACAATCTTGAGGTCAGTTCTCTTAAAATAAATATACTAAACATTTACAACAGAATGTCTTATGAATGCAAGCTTTTGTTTTATTTCAAGATCAAATAAGAACTAAAAGGGACGTTGTTTTAAAGCAGCTAAGTAACAAGTTATCTTTTTCGGTGATACAGATATTGTAGCGCCATACTTAAATTTTCTCTACTAGCAGCAACCTCAGCTGCAGTAAATGAGCAATTTTTATTTCTGGCACCAAAGAGGCAATTTCCTAAAGCCAGGCAGTGACTCTACCAGGCTTCAGACAAATGGGAAAATGGTCATTGTGCTTGTGGGTCCCAGAATTTCCCCAAATATATAAATAAACAATGATAACACATCATGCTTGGGACCTAAAATTACAATAAGAAGGGTGGTGGAGACAGAAAAGGTTCTTTTTTTTTTTTTATAAATGAAAAAATTGGCAAACTAATGCTGTATAGTAGTGATTAGAGAAAAGGTCATGCTAAAATCAGTTGCCTATTTATTCAAACTTGAAAAATGTTTAAAATATAAAATCACAACCCAGTCTATTACTCATCAATTATTTTGGTAGAAGCCAAACACATGCATGCCAGTGGAAGGCATGACAAAATCCACTTTACAAACAGCTTCTTTGGAGCATAACAGTAACTTTTCACTGAAGTAATCACAAGAGGTTGAACAAGGTCCCATCACATTTCTTTCTTAAAATAAGCATGGAAAGTAGTCTCAAGGGCCCCCTCCCTCCCCCAAATCCCAAACCAAAACAATTTCAAAAACCAAAAAACTCCAAATAAACAAAAACAAAACAGCAGAAAGAAGAGATATGGAAATTCACATGAACCTGTAAAGACAAGAAAAAAAAGTCAAATTATTATCAATATTATTATGAAGGGCTTTTGTGTTTTGTTTTTAATTTCAAGAAGCTTACAATTTCAAAGTTAAAAATAAGACAGTTAAAAATGAAAACAAACTTCTTTGGGTCTTACATCGATCATACGGCATAAGCACTCAGAGTAATCTTTTTTTAAAACTGCAATGCATTTTTTATAGTACCTTAATTAACTAAAGCTATGGGGGGAGGGGTGAATGGACCAAAGTCTCTGGTTAAATTAGATTTCCCTATTAGTACCGTCAAATTTAGCATATGGCAAAGAACAGATGTCATAAATGACAGTACTGGCATCCTAATTGCCCTCAATCAGCATATTTTTTTGTCAGTCAGCATCAATTTTTAAATAATCAGAGATGTAATGCCACCCTTTTATTAGAATTCAAAGATTTAAAAAAATATGGCTGAGGTTACTAACTGGCTAATCAACATTTGTTGAATTTTATTGGTTCTTCAAATAAAAAGTTCCATATAAATGGTACCTTCAGTATTTTCTGGTGGTAACAGAGTGTGCACATCTCTTAATTCTGAAGTATAACAAGACTGAGATACTTACTGGAAGGGCTCCCAAGGTTATCCTGCTTTTGTATCTACAAGCTGCATTTGCACATTGGAAGACATTCCACCTCCATAACCGCCCTTGGACTGCATTTGATTCTGTATGGAGCTAACCTAAAAGAACAAAAAAGGGTGAACTGAAAAAAACAAACAAAACTTAGGAAGGCTGGTTAAAAGCAAATAAATAGGTCTCATTCTGAATTCCTGTACCAACTATGCTTGCTATGTTTGCAGAAGGGCATTTCTTTAAGTGCTTTTCTGGAATCTGAAGATTTCTACCACAGGCAAGGCTAGAGAGGACTAACATTTGCGGCGCATTTCTGTATTTTTCCTGACATCCGATTTGTAACGTTTAACCTTTCTAGGACTGTGTTTCCTCACCTATAAAATAACAGGATTAGACTAGGTCTTTGAAATTTTCTTGCAATGCTAAAATGATATGATCCTAACTCCTAAAAACACCGTAATCCCCCCTCCACTACAGAAATTCTTGGTGAAGGTGATAACAGCAATAACTAACATTTATATAACACTTTTAAGATTTGCAAAGCACTTTAGATAAAATATCCTACTTGGTTCACACAACAACTCTCTAAGGAAGGTGCTACAATTATCGATGGTTTACAGATGAGAAAACTGAGGGTGAAAGAGAGTAAGTGAGTTACAGAAGGTCACACAGATGAGCGTCTGAGGAAGGGACTGAACTCGTGTCTTCCTCACTCCAGGGGCAGCTAGGTGGCACTTGGCCCAGAATCGGGAAGACTCATCTTTGTGAGTTCAAACCTGGCCATAGACATTTGCTGGAAGGGTGATCCAGGGCAATAACTGTAACCGTTTGCCTCAGTTCATCATCTGTGAAATGAGCTGGAGAAGGAAATGGCAAACTACTTTCCTTTCTAAGAAAACTTCAAATAGGGTCACAAAGAGTTGTACACAACTGAAATGACTCAACAACTTCCTGACTCCAAGTCCACTAGTCTGTCTTTAATTAAGTTGACAACTGAATTCAACTTTCTACTTTTCTCCCCAAATGTTTGGTTTTTTTTTCCCCCTGTATAGAAGCATGTCTCTTAGGATCCTACAATCAATGATTTAAAGGTGAAAGGGACTGGAGGTAACATCATCTCATCCAGTACCATCCAGTACACATATAGATGAAGAAATTGAAGGTCAGGGAGATTATAGGTCATGTAAGGTCTTAGAGTACATGGCAGGTCCAATGCTGGAACTCAGTTCACTGGAGGGCTCTTTCTATGATATGCTTTCTTTATTCAGAGCTCACTTTGTTCAGCAATGCTGACTACTTGGAGCACCCTTTTTACAACCAAAATTGAAATTTAAAAAGCCCATACACTAAAACTCATACATTTCCTTACATGAGAGCCCTTCAGACTCTCATGCAGAGCCTATTTTATTCTTTCACATATAATTCTGTCATGTAGTGATTTAGTTTCCCAGGTCATGGGACACAAAAAAAGTGCCAATCAGAAATTCAACCTAATTGTGAGTGAAGAGGTATGACATCAAACAAACAGGAATTCACATAGCCTACAAATTCACAGTTTGGGGCCCTTTAGTTAAGAGGCAAACTGTCAAACTCAACCCCTACCCCAAGAAGGGAAAAACAGTATGCTTTGGTTTGCATTCAAGACTTCATCAATTCCTTCTCTGGAGGTAGAGAGAGTTTTTCATCATGAGTCCACTGGGATGCCTTGGACCCTCAGTGGACCCAAGACACATTAAAGCATAGCACAATAACTGATGTTTATACTGACTCAGTTGTCAAAAAAGTTTAAATTATGTTCTATATAAATCTTTTTAGGCAGATTAAATAGTATGTAATATATCGTAGAAGCCTTATTTTAAAATAAATTTACAAGTTATAAGACTTCCAGAGGCAAACTTTAGTTATCTGCAAAGTTCCCATATGTAGAAAACAGCATTTCCCCAGGATATCAGAGAGCACACGTGAAATGTTACTATATGAATTTTTTCTTATTTTAATTTTTTTTCTTTATAAGGAGTGAATTTTATATAGCAGACTAAACGCTTTACTATCAAGGTGATTGGTGGTGAAGGGGTTAGGTCCTCCTCTTCATTTTTCTTCTCTTAATCCTTTTCCTTCGTATCATCATGACCTTCCTTTTCGTCATCTCCTTCCATTTCCTCCTCTCTTCTCAGCTTTGAAATTTTCACTCCAACAGATTTTTCCCAGTAGGCAGCCATATCCATTTCCATTTTCCCTTCTATTTTAGTCTTCTTCTCATAGGGTGGCTTGCCAATTGCAGCAGTATTACGGCACCCCACCCCCACAACCTCTCAGCCAGATTTCCAGTGGTGTCTTGCATTTATGAGATGTGCCGAGGCAGACATATACAATAGCGAGCTAGGAAGGGTACCCATTACAACAGTTTTCTGAACCTTCCATTCCATCTACTATAATTATGCTTTTGCATATGTGGTACATTGTGCCTAAAATGGATTCCCTCTTAGCCCTTACCACTTCCTACGTGAACCTAATTTTGAATTGGTCTCTCTAACTCAATCTCCTCTCTCTTCAATCGGTCCTTTGAAAAGATTTTAAAATACTTTTTCTAATGCATAAATCTGACTATGTAAACTCTTCTATAAAAAAAACAAACAATAACCTTCAATAGCTACCTACTGCCTCTAGGACAAAATGTAAATTCTTTTTTTTACCCCCTTATTACAACCAATCTTTTTTCTTTTAAATAGTATTTTATCTTTTTCCTCCAATTACCTATAAAAAATTTTTAAGTTCCAAATTCTCTTCTTCCTCCCTCTTTCCCCTTCCTCCTCCTTGAGACAGTAAGTAATTTGATAGAGGTTATACATGTACAATCATATGTAACATTTCCCATATTAGTCACTTTGTGGAATAAAACTCACCCTTCCCCTCTCCCCCCAAAAAAGTGAAAAACAGTATGCTTTGGTTTGCATTCAGACTCTATCAATTCTTTCTCTGGAGGCAGAAAACATTTTTCATCATGAGTCCACTGAGACCACTTTGGATCACCATATTGTTGAGGATAGCTAAGTTATTCACGGTTGTTCATCGTACAATATTGCCGTTCCTGCATACAGTGTTCTCTTCGTTCTGCTCACTTCACTCTGCATCAATTCTTGTAAGTCTTTCCTGGTTTTTCCAAAACCATCCTTCTCATCATTTCTTATAACACAATCCTCTTTCATTACAATCATATACCACAACTTGTTCAGCCATTCCCCAATGAATGAGCATTCCCTTAATTTCCAAATCTTTGACATTATAGTAAGAGCTGCTAGAAACATTTTTGTACACAAAGGTCCTTTTCCTTTTATCTCTTTGGTATACAGACCAGTGGTGGTGGTATTACTGTGTCAGTTTGTTAGTGCTTTGGACATAGTTCCAAATGGCTCTCCAGAATGGGCAAATCAGTTCCCAACTCCACCAACAATACATTATTGTCCAAATTAAAATGCAAGTTCTTTAGCTTATCAGTAAAGGTCTTTTACAACTTGCCTCTTACCTATTTCTTCAGTATTTTAAAGTTAGTCAATAAGCATTCACCATGTGGCTGGCACTGTGTTGTGCTGAGAAAAATAAAACAAAAAGAAAGATACTTCCTGCCTTTGAGAAACTTACATTCTAATGGGGAAAGACAAAACATAAAAGGAATCTGAAAATCTGATTGAGAGGAAAAAGTGCTTGTGCAAGGGTGTGGTGGTAAAGTTTGAAGAATCAGGAACGGAACCAGGAGAGGAATGAAGTATGGCCACTCTTGTCCCTTCCATAAAATATAAGTTCCAGGAGGAATTTGCCAATGAGAAGGGGGGGAAGTGGGAGATGGCGGTGGGGTTCTGCAAAGCAGGGATCTTTGAGTGAGAAGGCAGTTGAAGCTTTTATTTTGGTAAATATTTTTATTTTGAATTTGATAAATATCGATAAACATGAAATATTTCAATATATAAAGAAAAAACAAAAAAGATTTCATATTAAACTTCTAACTTCTGCTTTATAGTTTAGATAAGATAGATGATAATTAGTTTTTTTCCCCATTATGTACATCTTGGTTATTGTTTTTGTTTTGTATCATTCAAATTTAACATGACAGTTTCAATACTGTTCTGCTTCTCTGTGTTCTCCTTCAGAACTTCTTTATATAATAAATGATATAAATATAATAATATATCATAATAATTCTATTACATCTTTATTTTCAGTGATCTGTTGATGTTCTTTTCATCCCATTTTTGCTTATACTGTCCCTACCTAACCAACCTTTCTCAAATATTCCCCTCCAAAAATGAAAAGTAAAAGCTCTCCCTATAACAAATAAATACAATCATGCAAAACAAATTCATACATTGGCAGTATCTGAAAAATGTATATGCCATTCTATGCATTCCCTAGTGCATTACATTTTCTGCCAACAGTTGGAAAACATAATTCATCATCAGTCTTCTAGAGTCATAAATAGGTAATTTGTTGATCCTAATTCTCAGGTCTTTCATAGATATCTTTCTTTACAAAGTTTAATTAGTTCAAAATTTTTTTCTCCTGATCCTGCTCACTTTAGTATGCATTGATTTGCATAAATCTTCTAAGGTTTCTCTGAATCCTGTTCTTTCAACATTACTTAAAATGGAATAATATTCATTCACATACTGTAATTTTTTCAGATATTTCTCAAATGTTGGGCACCTTCCACCTAATTACAAAAAAGTGTACAATTGGATCACTTCTCTCTTTCTTTAATTTCTTTGGGAGTATGAGCCTAGTAACAGAACCAAGGGATATTCAGTTTAGTGATTTGGAGGGTACAGTTACAAATTGCTTTCCAGATTGCTTGAACCACTCACTTCATGGCTCCACGAGCAATAGACTGGGGTGAGTGTACTTCCATAGCCTCTTCAAAAACTGTCATTTTATTTTATTTTTTTTTGGTCACCTTTGCAAACTGTGAGGGCTAGAGAGGTCCTCAGAGTTTTGTTATTTTACATTTGCCTTGTTATAAATAATCTGGAATGTTTCAGATAGTTGTTGATAGCTTTAACTTCTTTGGAAAATCACCCGTTTCTATCCTCTGACCATCTATTGTGGAATGGCTCGTTCATATATTTCTATCACTTCCTTTTATAACTTGGATATCAGAACTTTATCCGAGAAACTCACTGCCAAGATATGTTCAATGTTTCGAGAAACTCACTGCCAAGATATGTTCAATGTTTCCCTAAATGTTAATGGTTTCCCTTTCAATTTTAACTGCATTGATTTAGCTTGTGAAAAAACTTTTCAATTTTATTAATCAAAATTTCCCACTTTATCAAATGATCCTCTCTTATCCCTAGTTTAAGGGCTGTTTCCTTAACCACATTTGTGAAAGATTATCTCCTAACTTTTTATTATACCATCTTTTATACAGACATCTTGTATATATTTGGAATTTATCTTGGTATGTGGCATAAGACCATTTATCATTTGGGAAATGACATATTCTCATAAATCTGCCAAATTTGAGATTTGAGACCTTTATCCGAGAAACTGTCTATAATTTATTTTCCCTCAATTTTCTCCTTTCCTTTTAATTTTGGCTACACTGCTTTTCTTTGTACGACATCTTTTAAACAATGTAATCAAAATTATCCATTTTATATCCCACAATACTCTTTCTTATTTATTCATAAATTCTTTTCCTATACATGAATCTGACAAGTAATGTTCCATATTCTTCTATTATACTTTTGCTATCTCCCTTTCTGTCCAGGGCATGTGTCCATTTTGATGTTATCTTGGTAAGTGATGTAAGATAATGGTTTATACCTAGTTTCTGCTATATTGCTTTCTAGTTTTACTAACAATTTTTACCTAACGGTGATTTCTTATCCCAAAAGCTTAAATATTTACATTTTTCAAACACAAGGCTACTATAATAATTTATACCTGTAGACTATGTATTTATTCTATTCCACTGGACCACCATTCTACTGCTTAGCAGGTACCAGAAAGTTTTGATAATTACTGCCTTTTAATGCAGTTTAAGATCTGGTACTGTTAGATTTCCTTCCTTTACTTTTTTTTTCCATTAATTCCTTTGATATTCTTGACCTTTTCTTCTTCCAGATGAATGTTGTTATTTTTTTCTAGCTCAATAAAATATTTTAGTAATTTAATTAGGATGGCACTGAATAAGCAGGTTAGTGTAGGGAAAATTTTCATTTTTATTATATTGCTTGGCCCACCGATAAATAATATTTCTCCAATTATTTAAATCTTACTTTATTTGTACAAAAAGTGTTTTATAATTATGTTCACACATAGTTCTTCATATAGCAAAGAATTTGAAGAGGTTTATCGAATTACTGGATGAAATAATGACACAGAGATACAAAACCTACCAGCAATTCAGAAGGTGTCTCACCTTATGATGCAAATTGTACTTCAACAATCTGCTCTCCCAGTGGGCCTACTCAGGGAAGATGCTCTTTGACCACAAGAATGAGACCCTGGCCATCACAGTTCAGCCTGGAGAGGGGAGCAAAGCTGCTTTCAGTGACATGCAATCTCTGTGCAGAGGAATGTTCTTTTTCAAACGTTTGTTTCAATCTTTCTTTATGGTCCATCGCAGAATCTCCCTTCAGAGGCCTGGATGAATTTGATGTCTACATGGGCATGGTCAACAGAAGAAACAGCACGGACATGATCCTCAAGGTAGATGATTCCCAGAACTACCAACGGTTCATCCTGCTCACTCCATAGAACATGAGCTCTCTTCCCTCATGTAGGCTGAGAAGAATACTCCAAATGCCAGACCTAGGAAGAGGCTGGAGAGCCCTGCCTTTCCAGCCAGCCAATCAGGAAGAAGAAGAAGAAGAAGACTGAAGCTGATTTCTAATTTAATGTGATTGTGCTACCGGCTGGTGATGGTATTGTATGGATTTTTTTTCTCAAAGTGTTGTGTATAAAATTTCACTGCTTTAAAGAAAGAATATTTGATAATTAAAAGTATTACAGAAATGAGAGAATCTTCTTTTTTTCCCCTAGTAGTAGAATATATATCTCAGCCTTGAACCATGAAGAGAACATGAATTCCATTTCCCCTAATGTATGGCTTGGAGAAACTACAACGCTGTTAGGACTGGTTTAAAACTATTCCTCTTTCACAGGCTCATCTCTCTTAGAAGAACTGTATAGACATAGCTGTATGTATGTTTGCACAGGATTTATTTTTGCTCTAATGTTTGCAAAATCCCAATAAATAAAAAGTATGGCAGGCATTCAACCAGGTGTTTTATATTGTCTATCGTTATTTTAAACAAACCATCTGTTACTATCTCTTCTTGTAGGGCTTTGTTGGTGATGTATAAAAATGCTGATGATTTATGTGAGTTTATTTTATACGCTGCTACTTTGCTAAAATTGTTATAACTAATTTTTAGTTGAATCTCTAGGATTTTCCAAGCAAACCATCATACCATTTGTAAAGAGATAGTTTTATTTCCTCATTGCTCATTCTGATTTATTCAATTTCTTCTCTTATTGCAATTGCTAGCATTTCTAGTACGATAATGAATAATGCTGATAACAGGTATCCTTGTTTCACCTCTGATCTTACTGGAAAGTCTTCTAGCTTACCCCCATTATAGACAATGGTTGTTGATGGTTTTTAGGTAGATGCTTCTTATCATTTTAAGGAAAAATCCATTTATACCTATGCTTTCAAGTGTTTTTTAACAGGAAACTTTCTTCATCATTTATTGATATAATCATATGATTTTTTGTTGCTCTTGTCAAATAGGCCATTCTGCTGCTTTTGTCTGTAGGCCATAGCTGACACTGGATTTCTCAAAACATTATGCTATGTATGTTCAATTGTTTCTGGGTCTTCTGTACTTAATCTGTTCTAGCGACTGACTTTCTGTTTTTTAAACTAGTTCCAAATATTTTTCATGATTTATCAATAACCTATTTTTGTAGTATAGTTTGATTCCCAAAGCCTCTTTTCCTTCTCACTTTTTTCCATTTTTCCCCTCGAAAGTCTTGACCTTTGTTCTTCCTTATGAATTACTGTTTTGCCTTTTGTTCTCCCTAGCTCTATAAAGTAATCCTTTGGTGGTTTGAAATGGCACTGAATTTATAACATAATTTAGGCAGTATTTTTATACTATGACATATTTTTGCCATGACTCAACCATGAGCAATTAATATTTCTGATTATTTAGGTTACTCTATTTCTTTAAAGTGCTTTTCAACTGTATTTACAAAATTTCTCTGTATGTCTTGGTTAACTGGCCTCAGATATTTTATACAGTTTGTAATCATTTTGTTTTTATTTTTATTCTGAACTTAAAAACCAAAAAAAATATCATTTCTGTACATATAGCAAAATACAAAAAGAACATGAAATATATGAATCTGTGTTTTTAAAAAAATGTATATAATAAATTCTACATGTTACTTTAGGCAGCTAGGTGGCGCAGTGGATAGAGAGCTGGGATCAAAGTCTGGAGGACCTGAATTCAAAAACAGCCTCAGAAACTTTCTAGCTTTGTGACCTTGGGCAAGACAACCTCTATTTGTCTATGGATCAGTCATCCACCAGAGAAGGAAATGGCAAATCACTTTAGTGTCTTTGCCAAAAAAATCCCATGGCCAGAGATTCACTGAGTCATGAAGAGCTGGACGTGACTGAATGACTAAACATCAAACTTTTTTTCAGGACTCTCTTACTTTTCTGTATTTCCTTTTGAACTTCCTTTGTTCTTTTCTATGCATTTTTTGAAAAATGTTGCAATAAATTGTTTTTTTAAAAAACGTCACTATTGCTACCCCTCCCAAGCAAAATACACGTATGTCCCAAAATGTACGTGTATATGTCTTACTACACCATGTGTCTATCAGTTCTTTGTCAAAGGGCTTCACGTTTTATCATAGGACCCTTGGAAACATGGTTATTAAGCCTTTACAATTTTACTGCTGTTGTATAAATTGTTTTGGTTTTGCATACTTCACTCTGTATCAGTTCATACTACCTGGGATTTTCTGAAATTATCTTTCATAATTTCTTACAGCAAAGTAATATTCCATTACCATAATTTGTTTTACTTTTCTCTAATCATCTAAGAGGCAATCAAAGGTACTCCCTTAAGTTCTATTTCCTCCCTTTTAATCTTTTAGAAAAAGGTCTATTTTGATTGTGACTCTTCCCTCCCTAGAATTACATACACTTCCTTCTGCTGCCCGTAACCACCAGCACCCTCCTCCATGCTTGTCTCCCCTGTTGAAGAGAATGGGAAGAGTAACTGTTTCATTTTTTTTTTTTTTTTTTTAGCAGAAACCACCAGGTCTTGTTTGATCCTAACTGTGGTTTCTGTACTTGAATTAGTTTGGTCTAGATGTATGCATTCTTTTTTTTTAATGTAGGAGCTCTATATTTTGGCTATGACAGTTCCTGGGATTTTTCATTTTGGGGATACTTTCAGGAAGCTATTTTAAATGATAAGAAATCTGTGGAATAAAGAATTCTTTAGATTTATTCAAGATCTCTGATATCATTACTCTGTGGCATAGATTAAAACAAGAACATCTTGTTCTTTAACACAAAAGGAATTTCAAAAAAGTTATTGGGGTTAGGAGATATTTATGGAAATGAAGGTGAACAAAATATATTCGTGGGTGAGGTAGGTTGAATTTACTCAAGTCATCACATCTCATATCATTTAATGTCATCAATCAACTAATTTCAGTCATTGATCTTATACCATAATATTTTTGGAGTCATGAACTCCCTTGGTAGTCCAGTGAAGACTATGGACCAAACTCAATGCGGAATAATGTTTTTAAATGCATAAGATAAATTATATAAAGGGTTAGAAAAGATACCAATTATATTGGAATACAATTATCAGAATATTAAAAAAAAACTTCATGGTTCCCAGGTTAAGAACTGCTTCCTTAAACAAAATATGAGAAGTCTGTTGAAAGCTATTTGTTGAACAAAATGATTCCAGACAAGAAGTCTGTTTCAACTGGTTGAGCGATTTCATCATAACCTCTGGATTCTGCATGAAAGTTATAACATCAGATTGTAATGGGAAGTCATAGTAGAAGAAAGAACGTTTCAACAAATCTCTAAAAAGGAACTGCATGAGGAGGGAGTAGAAAGGAGAGGCTTTAGCTTTGACCTTGGCCTCGTAAGGGGTGGGGAACCTATGGCCTTGAGGTCACATTGAGCCCTCTAGGTCCTCAAGTACAGCCTTCTGACTGAATCTGAACTTCACAGAACAAATCCTCATAATAAAAGGATTTGTTTTGTAAAGCTTGAACACAGTGAAAAGGCTGCACCCAAGGACCAAGCAGGCAAACATAGGGTCTCAAGGCTGCAGGTTCCCCACCCCTGCTAGGTCTTTTCCTCCCCCTCCACTTCGGATAGGGGGTTATCTTGTGAGCTTCAAAGAATTCAGAGGATGTTGGATTTCCTATCCACCTACAATTGTCCTAGCAACACCCTCAGATCAGTTGACGGCAGGAGTAGCTGTGTTGAGAAACTAAGGATAGACTAGACACAGAATCATGGTTTTGTAAGGAGCCCAGGAAAGAAATTATACCATGGTTAAGGGAAACTTCTTGAGCACTTCATAAATGAGGAAGATTTCAAGTGACTGGAAGCTGTAAGCTAGCCCTTTGACTTAGGTGTTGTCTAAAGCTGAACTCACTTTCCTCAAGACTCTTACATACTTGTGGGAGAATGTGTCACAGCATTGGTGGGGGGAAGGGTTGTGTTAACTGATCTTATTGTACACTTTAGTAAATACTCCTTTCTAAGAGCTACTTAAGGCTCACTGACTAAATGCTTTTTATTTTCTCAGGGTAGAAAACTACAAAGATTAAGTTAAAATATTTTCTTTTGAGAAAAAGAAAACATATCCTTCATACTTTTTGCAAAGTACTTATATTAATGTATCTCTCCATTGTCTTTGAGAGCCCCACACTTTGATTCTACTTCTGAGATTATGGTGCACTGGACAGTAGAACTGTAGTTAGAGAAATTAGCTTTAAATTTGATCTCTGTCTCTTAATAGTTGTCTAATATTGAGCACTTAACTTCTTTGGGTCTTAGTTTTCTCACCTATAAAATGAGAAGGTTGATTTGTATGATTTCTAATATATAAAACATAAAATGCATAATTGTTCCTGTAAATTAAGCTGAAGCTAGAAAGGATTACTTTTTTTTAAGGTATTCAGGCAACCTGCTGAGGACCCTACCTCTTCCAAGCAAGTTCCTATTTAGTTAATGGAAAAAAAAGTTGTTAGGATCAGCAATAATTTCATCCAGAAAAATGAATCCCATATATGTGTGTGTGTGTGTGTGTGTGAAGACCCATATATAATTGGATATTCATGTTGTCAGCCCCTCAATACACTTCATTTGAATGAAGAATTAAGCTCCTTTCTCTGGTCTTATTTGGAAGCATGTTTATGTAAATGGAACTGTTGGTGCCTAAAAATTATATAGCATAGTTCCACATAATAAATTGCAATGGTAGGTAGCTCCATTGGAGTGAAATGCTTCCTGGAATTTTTGCATATACCTCTGAGAGGGACAAGTACAAAAACTCAAACAAACAAAATCAGAGTAAAAGTCATAAAGTGGGGTTCAATGCAGATGTATTTTTCAGATTGTCTGAGCTGGGGGCATTTGTTATTGAAAGAAATGAGGACAAAAGCATTCAATCCAATGAATTAAAAACCATTTGTTTACTATTCACAAATGGCACAGATAACTACATTTTAAAAAGAAACAGATCTTCTATACAGATACTCTCCCCAATCTTTACAGAGGCAAGAGTTCAAAGGTAATCACAGCACTGTATTTTGAAGGCCATGTCATATCTCCTGCTCATTCCTAAAAGCAGTCAGGTAAAACCAAGGACTTCTCATGCAAATTTAAAAGTGAACAAGTTGCTTTCTTTCCAGGAAGCTACAAATAGTATCCCTTTGCTTATGTAGCAATTGAAGAGGCAAACTTAATATACTCTGAAAGGCTAATGCCTAGACTCCCACCTGCCAATTTATAAAAAAGCCACCATTCCCTAATTAAGTCTTTTTTTCCTCCCTTCCCAAGGCAAAAAACAAAGGAGTCACAATTTGGGAGCAGGGGGAAAAATCCTGCATTAATTTCTTCATCTGAAAAAATGGGAGTGTTGGAAATTCAAGACTGAAAAGGAACTTAAGAGATCCAACTAGTTCAATCATCTTACTTTATAAGTGAAGAAAAGAAATCCAGAAACTTAACCGACTTGGGTCATGTAATTAGCTAACAGAGGAGCTAGAAGCAAAACCCAGGTGCTTCTCATTCCAACCCTGTGTTTTTTTGTGCTCATAAAATGAGAAACTCAAATGAAAATCTGAGTTACTAAAAAAGGGTAAAATTGCAGTTCTGAGAACTATCTAACATTTCTCTAAAACACCTAAAGATTAAAATATTTTATTTTCTTTGTACTTTACCAGATAAAACTAAAATGTTTAAGTTATATGTGTGTGTGGCTGTTTTTTTTTTTTAAACATTTCGCATCCCTTGTATCCTGTTGATAGGCATAATACCCCACAGGTTGCTTGCTCTTGGAGATGAAGGGCTAAGTGAAAATTCTAATATTCTGTTTTTGGCATCACAATTTGCCCAGTGGTGATAAATGAATCACTCAAAAATTCCTTATTAATAAAACAAGAAAAGGCCAAAGTGGACTTAGGAAATAAATTCTATAGTAATGTTTTCATAAAAGACACTTAAATCAAAGAGAGCAAATAAAGCTTATAAAGGAGGAACCATTTAAAATGGTTGCTCTCTGAAGCAGTGACTTTCAAAATCACAGTTTGACTACTTTAGACTCTTGACTCAGGCAAACAAGTTGCTATCAGCGCTACACTAAAATGAAAATGTGGAACCCGAAAGCTTCCCTTCTGAACTTAGATCTTTTAATGTTTCATGTTCCTACGTTAGAGGAATAAGACAGAAATGTGGCTCCAGACAAAGAAGCAAAGAGGATCAAGAGGGAGTCGGGAAAATATGTAAAAGGGGATGTGTGTTAGAGTGGTTAAGTGATATGCATCTGCCTACATTATATATCTTTTTATACTGCCTGGAAACTTCACAATTTAATTAGAGAATATTTAAATCACACAGATTCCATCTCTGGCTCTCCATATTCACGTATGTTACATCATAGGTCAAAACTATGCTTACTGAATTCATTCCACTGAACAGGTCACCTGATCCTACATGAGCCGTGTGAACAAAGTTTGTTGGCTCGCCTATCATGCTTCGGTCAATCCTCCGTCTCCTTTTCTAAAAATGAGAAGAAAACAAAACCAAAATCAGCTATATGTGAAAGAATCAACAATTTACAATTTAAAATTAATTTCTACATTTGGGATAACTGACTTGTTACAATGAATTTCTTACAATGCTAATCAAATATTGAACTTTAGAAGTACTGTCAGAATCACACATCACTCCAACTCAAGGATTTAGTCCTAGTCCAAGTATTTATAGAATAAGCATTTAAATTTCACAATGGAAAAAAAGAAAGCAAAGCAAGGAAAAGAAAAATCACCTTTATCAGTCAGCACGTTCCCTACGCCATTAGCGTGAATGGGCTACAAATCAGCAATGTTAAGAAAGAAGTGTGATCTCACTAGGGAAATTCTGTGCTACTCAAAGTTTTCGTTCACTTTTATTGTTTGAAGTATTGATCTCAGAAGTCACTATTTTCTAAAGTCATCCATAAACAATATTGACTGTAATTTGATATCACGTTATCTGTAACCATGAACTACTATCACTCAATCTAAGGGTCATTATAATAATTTTCTCCACTGTATCATATGTTTTTTGTTTCTTTTTTTGGTTCCTCTTCCATATCACATCCTCTAGCCATAGCTGTGCCTCAGGATTCTGGACTAGGTCTTCTTTCCTCCCCCGATACTGCTAGATGATCTCATCAGTTCCCATAGATTTAATTACCATCTATGCTGATGATTCTCAAATCCACCTATCCTGCCCCAATGTCTCTGCTGACCTCCAATCTCACTCAAACTGCCTTTCAGACATCTTGACCAGTAGAAAGAAATTAAGGAATCGAATAAAAGTTTAGAAATGTTAAATAATAAAACTGATGATTACTGAAAAGGAACAGAAAGGAATGTATGTAATTCTCAGCTGCTGCATGACACCTTTATAAAAACTGGATGTCCAGTAGATGTCCAGTAGACACTTTAAACCCATTATGTCCAAAATGGAACTCATTATCTTTACCTCTAAATCCTCCTCCTCTTGCCCTTTCCCTATTACTATAGAGGGCAAGCACCATCCTCCCAGTCCTGGCCCACCACCGAGGAGTCATCCTCGACTCCTTGCTATCTCTCACCCCGCCAGATCTGATGTGTTCACAAGGTTTGCTGATTTCACCTTTGCACCATATTTTGAATATGCCGCCTCCTCTCCTCTGACCATGCCACCATTCTGGTGCAGGCCCTCATCACCTCACACCTGTTGGGTCTGCCTGCCTTAGGTCTCTCTCCTCCAATCCATCCTCCATTCAGTACCTAAAGTCTTAAGTACAGATCTAAGCCTATCACCTCCCCTCTTCAATAGACGCCAGTGGTTCCCTCTTTTCTCCAGGACTAAATACAAAATGTTCCGTTTGGCATCCAAAACCCTTTATAACCCAGCCCCCTCCGACCTGTTCAGTCTTATACATTATTCTCTGACACATACTCTGATTCGGTGACCCTTGCCTCCCTGCTGTTGCACAAACAAAGACAATCCATCTCTCAGCTCCAGGCATTTTCTCTGATGTCCTCCCACTTGGAATGCTCTCTCCCCCCCTTCCACTTCAACCACAGACCTCCCTGGCTACCTTTAAGTCCCAACTAAAATCTCATCATTTACTGGAAGCCTTCCCCAACCCTTCTTAATTCTAGTACCTTCCCTCTGTTAATTATTTCCTATTTATCTTGCATATAGCTTGGTTTACGGATATTTGTTTGCATACTGTCTCTCCCCCTTAAATTGCAAGCCCCTTAAGGAAAGGGAATGTCTTTGGACTCTTTCTGTATTGTCAGTGCTTACCACAGTGTCTGGCACACAGCTGGAACGTGATAAATGTTTATTGATTGAATGTAGTTGAGGAGAAGACAGAGGAGAAGGTGAGGAGGAGGACAGATATTATTCATAAACAAAATAAACTGTAATCACAGGAGGTTAACTGTGAAGAGGGAAAGAGAGAGAGAAGATAAGAATCTGTGATTGGGGTCTGCCAGACGGAAAAGGGGGTAGAAGCAAAGAAAGGAAAAAGTATAAAAGAATAGGATTGGGGGGAATATGAAATTAATGATCATACTTTTGAATATGAATGGAATAAATCCATAGAATAGAAGAGGACAGCAGAATGGATTGAGGAATCTAACAATATGTTATTCACAAGAAACATAATTGAACATAAAAATTTTCAAGAAATTAAAATAAGGGGATTAGGCTAGAACAAAATATATTTTTCTTCAGCTAAAGTTTAAAAAGTTTTCTCTGACAAGGCAATAGCAAGAACAGACTTGATTAAGAGATAAATTACATAATTATGAAATGTACCATAGATAATTATTATTAATTTATAACATATATGCACCCAATAGTATAAGATCTAAATACTTAAAAAAGAGAATCTAAATGTCTTACAGAGACAAATACCGAGCAAGACATGAGATCACAATATACCCCCTTTCAGGATCAGACAAATATAATTTAAAAAATAAACAAGAAAGAAATTAAGGAATCAAATAAAAGTTTAGAAATGTTAAATAATAAAACTGATGATTATTGAAAAGGAACAGAAAGGAATGTATGTAATTCTCAGCTGTGCATGACACCTTTATAAAAACTGATCACGACTAAGACAAAAATTTCTCAAAATGCAGAAAAGCAAAACTATCAAATACATCTTTTACTGACCATAAGACAAAAACTTATATTCAAATAAAAGCTGAAGAAATTTTTGAAAATTAATAGGCTATTAAAAGACGGAATCTTTAAAGATGGGTCAAAGAAAAAAAACTGTACAATGGAAAAAGTTCACGAATGATAATGTTAACAATGAGACAATATGCCAAAATTTTTGGCAAAGCAATCCTTATGGAAAAACTCCTATCTCTAAACACTTTTACAAAGATCAACAAATTGGGTATGCAAGTGGAAAAAAAACACTAGAAAACTAACAAATACATGAATTTACAAACTAGAAACTGATTGAATTAAAAAAGGGGAACATCAAATTACTTATACTAAACTTGAAAAAGATGAATTCACAACCAATAAAGAAATTATTTGATAGTATTTCGTCCAATTATATATTACAAAAATGAAAACCTAAGTGAAAAGGATGGATATTTAGAAAAATATAAAATATCTGTGTTTGCAGAAGAAACAAGAAGACAACAATTTCAGCCAAATTTCCACGTTATCTTTTTATTACCAACAAAACGTAGCAAGAAGACACAGGAAGATAAATTCCACTTAGAAAACAAGTGGTTGGTTGCTGTTCTTCATACTCAAAGAGGTCCAAAATAATATTATTGAAGTACAGTCCCTCAGATTGTGGCTGATCAGACCAATATGAGTTTAGAAGGCTCTACAACAGGTTGGGCACAAATAGCCCATATGAACATTTGGGATGGAGACGTCTCTAAATTTGCTCATCTCATGTTTCCTTTGAGCTATAGCAATTCTGTTTTACAATAGAGCACAGCACCTTCTTTGAAGTGAACACACCATGATGGACTGTCCTGTGCCAGTGTCTCCCATGTCTCCCAATTAATACTAAAGTTCTTCAGAGAGACCATGAGAATGATCTTGCATTACTTCTGACTTCGGTGTGAGAAGTTATTGTTATAGTGCACTTCTAACCTCTCTGGTTTAAAACAACTAGAGTTGTTTTCCCTGAAAGGTCATCTACTAAGTAACACACAGGAATCTATGAATATAATTATAAAACAATTTTTACACAAATACAGACCTAGGGAAGCTGACTCAAGATAGTGGAGAAAAAGAAAGGACTCAGCTGAGCTCTCCCTCAAACCCCTTTAATGCCTCAAAACAAATTTTAGAGTGACAGAAACCACAAAAGGAGGGAGTGAAACAATTTTCCAGGCCAAGACAACTTAAAAAATTAGCTGGAAAGGTCTACTAGACCAGGGTGAGAGGAACACAGTCCAGAGCAAGCTGTGCCAGTGCTGACTGTACTGAAGCAAACCAGCAGCAGGGTCTTTGGGGTAACTGAATCAGTAGCAACAGTGGTGGTTTCTGAACCTCTCAACCCACAGATAGTAAGGGAGTCAACAAATGGTCAGAAGGAGATTATCGGGGTCCCTTTGCTGGCACCACAGGCAGGACTGTATTAAATTGCCCATACTTGGATCTGGGTCACAGTTCTGAGTCTCAGTCCCAGGACGAGGAGGTGCATTAGCACACCTGAGTTCAGGGTTGGAGGGGAGCAGAGACCCTAGCCATAGTTTCAGGGAAGAAAAGAGTACTTGTGGTCTCTCACAGATCAAAGCACAGGTCAGGAGAGTAGTAAAGACATCCCTCCTTAGATCATACCACCTTGGAAGAACCAAAAACTTAAAGGCCTCCAGAATCATCTCTGAAAATAGCTGCACAAAAAAACTGAAGCTTGGGATGGTTCCCCCTCCAATCTAGAAGAACACCACTTTAGCACAGAATTAAAAGTCAAGAAATATGCTGAAAAATGAGCAAACAGCATAAAAAGATTCTGACTATATAAAAAGTTACTATGGTAACACAGACTCAGAAGAAAACACAGTCAAAACTCCTATATCCAAAGCCTCAGAGAAAAACATTAATTGACCCCAGCCCATAGAAGATCGAAAAAGGATTTTAAAAATCAAGTAAGAGAAGTAGAGGAAAAATTGGGAAGAAAAATGATATTGATGAAAGAAAATAATGAAAAAAAGTCAACAGCACAAAAAATACTGAAGAAAACAGCACCTTATAAAACAGAATAGACCAAATGGTAAAAGAGGCACAAAAATCCAATGAAGAAAAGAATACCTTGAAAAGGAGAACTGACAAAATGGAAAAAGATTTACAAAAATTCACTAAAGAGAAGAACTTAAAAAGCAGAATTGGTCAAAAGGAAAAGGAAGTAAAGCAGCTCACTGAAGAAAATAATTCCTTAAAAATTAGAATCGGGCAAGTGGAAGCTAAAGACTTTATGAGACACCAAGAAACAAACAAACAAAAACCAAAGTCAAAAGAATGAAAAAAAATACAATGTGAAATATCTCATTGGAGAAACAACTGATCTAGAAAACAGATACAGGAGAGATTGTTTAAGAACTATTGACTGCCTAAAAGCATGACCAACAAGACCCTAGACATCAGCTTTCAAGAAATTATCAAGGAAAATAACCTTGATATTCTAGAACCAGAAGGCAAAATGAAATGGAAATAATCCATGGATCACCTTCTGAAAGAGATCCCCAAGTGAAAATGCCCAGGAATATTGTAGCCATATTATAGCTAGGTCAAGGAAAAATACTGCAAGCAGCCAGAAACAAACAACTGTCAGGATAAAACAAGAAAGATCAGAGTGCTTGGAATGATATTCTGGAGGGCAAAAGAGCTAGCATTACAACCAAGAATCACTTATCCAGTAAAACTGAGTATAATCCTTCAGGGAACAAATATGTATATTGACTGAAATATAGGACTTTTTAAGCATTCCTGCTGAAAAGACCAGAGATGAATAGAAAATTTTACTTCCAAATAGAAGACTCAAAAAAAACCATAAAAAGGTAAACAGGAAAAATAAATCATAAGGGATTCAATGAGGCTAAACTGTTTATACTCTTACATGGGAAAATGATACTTTTAACTCCTAAAAACTTCTTATTACTAGAGCAGTTAGAAGGAGTATGTATACACAGAGGGTATGGATATGAGTTGAATATGATGAGATGATTATCTAAAAAAAAAAAGTAGCATTTAGGGGTGAGAAAGAAAAATGCCCTGAGAGAAGGAGTAAATTATCTGACATAAAAGAGATACAAAGAGCTTTTACAGTAGTGGAGAAGATGGGAGAGGTAAAAGGGAACACATGACCTTGACTCTCATCAGAACTGGCTCAAAGAGGGAATAACATACACACTTAGTTGGATAAAGAAATCTATCATACCATACAGGAAAGAAAGAGGAGAAGGGGATAATAGAAGGGAGAACAAAGTCAGAAATAAAACAATTTTGAGAATGCACAGGGTGAAAAGAGAGAGAGAATAGGATAAATGGGGAAAATAGGATTGAGGGAAATACATAGTAATCATGACTGTAAAAAAAAAATTATAGCAAGTTTATCTGATAAAGTCTTCATTACTCAAATATTTGGAAAAACAGAGTCAAATTTATAAAAATAAGAGCCATTACTCAACTGATAAATGGTCAAAGTATATGAATAGGCAGTTTTCAAACTAATCAAAGCTACCTACGGTCATATGAAAAAATGCATAACCTTTGATTCAGTAATACCGCTAAAAAGTCTGTATCCCAAAGAGATTAAAAAAAAAAAAACAGAAAGGAAAAGAATCTATATGTACAAAATATTCATGGCAGATTTTTATGGTGGCAAAAAATTGAAAATTGAGGGGATGCCCATCACCTGGGGATTGGCTAATATGTTTGGGATGGAATACTTGCTGTAAGAAATGATAAGCAAGATTCTTTCTGAAAAGCTTGTAAAGACTTACATGAACATCTGCTACAAACTGAAATGAGCAGAGCCAGGAGAACATGGTACACTGACTGGGGAAGAATTTCTGACTAAGGGATGGGAAAGATCACAGAAGATAAAATGGAAAATTCTGGTAAAATTAAATTTTTTTGCACAAACAAAATCAATGCAGTTAAAATGAAAAGAGATTATCTATAAAAAATTTTTACAGTAACTTTCTGATAAAGGTTTCATATCTAATATATGAAGAAGTGGTTCAAATATATAAAAAGTGACATTCTCCATTCAAATACTGGGAGATTCTATATATGTCTTTTCTGAACCCTATCATCATCATCTCAAGTCTCAAAAGGAAGTCAAATTAGATAAGAACTAGGAGTAGTTCTGTCATGTCTTAATCTTAAAAATGGAGAATCAAGGGGAAAAGGTCTGGGGCAGTGAGGGGAAAGAAAGTTTAGTGAAAATTATCTCACATAATCAGCATACCCAAGTAGACATCTAGACAAACTAGGAGGGGGGAGCAACTGACAACTAAACTTCTTTTATATGACCAAGACAAATGCAAATACATAAAAGTTGGATACAGAAATAAATTTTACTCAACATGGAAACAGGAGTGAGAACAGAAAAGGAAAAATTTTAAAAAGTAAGGGAATGATTCTTCCTAAACAAAACAAATTCTTATGTGAAAAACTATAGCTTTTTTGGGGGGTGTCAAAAAAATAGAAATCTGACAGGTTCTCATAAATGGGGAACAGTTGAATAAAACAGTAGGTAACTATGACAGAATACTATTGGGCTATAAGAAATGATGACGTGGGTGGAGGGTAGGGATGGTTTCAAAGAAATCAGTAAAGACTTATATGAACAGAATGAAGTAAATAACCAGAAGAACAATTTATACAATGATAACAATATTGTAAAGATTAACAACTTTTGGGGCAGATAGGCAGCACAGAGAATACAGCACCAGCCCTGCAGGGAGTCAGGAGGACCTGAGTTCAAATTGGACAGATTTAACAGTTACTAGCCGTGTGACCTTGGGCAAAAGTCACCTCATCCCAATTGCCCTGCTTTCCTCGTTCCAAAAAGCAAAAAGGAAAAAGAAAAACAACTTGAAAGAATTAAGGTCTATGATTAACACAATGACCGGCTCTGATTCCAGATGACTAGTGCTGTAACATGCTACCTACTTTCTCTCAGAGAGGTTAAGGATTCAGTGCAGATTGAGACTTTTTTTTTTAACATGGCCAATGCAGAAATTTGTTTGCTGGACTATACATGTTTGTAATAGGGGTTTTATTTTTTTTTTTCATTCTCAACTCGGGGTAGGTGAGATGGAGATAAGGGATATTTTGAAAAAGATAAAATACAATTATTAAAAATGAAAAAAGACCAGTAAATTTGGAAATTAAGAGATTGTTGGTAACTTTGGAGAGAATAGTTTTAATTAAATGAAAGTTGGAAGTCAGATGACAGAGTTTAGAGTAAGAGAGAAGGGAAGAAGAGGAATCAATTATCAACTGCCTTCTCAATAAGTTTAGTCACAAAAGGGAGAGGAAATTGTATCACAACTTAATTTTCTGGGGTAGGGGGTAGAGATGGGCATGTTTGGAGACCACAGGGAGAGTAACCAGTAGAAAAGCAGAAAGTGAAGATAAGAGAGAATGGGTGTGGTAAGAGAGGCAATCTGCTGGAGAAGATGGGAAGGAATGGAATAACCTGTGCAATTACAGGAGTTTGTCTTGGTAAGGAGAAAGGTCATGTCTTCATATGAGACAGGTATTCTTTCTCTGGTGTATAAATACCCCAAAGTGGTGTTACTGGGTCAAAAGGTGTACAAAGTTTGGTGACTTTTTAGATAGAGTTTCAAATTGTTTTCTAGATTGGTTGGACCAATTGACAACTCAACCAATAGAATATTAGTGTGCCTATCTTTCCTCAGCCCCTCCAGCAATCTTCATTTTCTTCTTATGTCATCTTTAACAACCTGAAGGATATGAAGTGGAACCTCAGGTTTTTTTAAATTTACATTTCCCTTATCATTAGTAATTCTGGAGCATTTTTTCATATAGTTACTGATAACTTCAATTTCTTCCTTTAAGCACTGCTTAAGATATAAAGGCAAAAGATAGTTCCTACTCTCAAGGAAGTCACAATCTAAAGAGTGAAAATATGTAAATAACTATGTACGAACAAGCTACATATAGGATAAAGTAGAAATAATCAATGGAGGGAAGGCACTAGAATTAGGAGAGATGGGCACAATCTTCCTATAAAATGTATAATTTTAGTTGAAACATGAAGGCTGACAGTGTCAAAAGCTACAGAGACATCAAGAAGGATGAGGACTTCATAATTACCTGGAGAGGCTTATACGGACTGATGCTAAGTGAGAAGAGCAGAACCAGGCAAAACCTGTACACAATCACAGACACATCGTACATATGATGACCAACCTTGATAAACTGGACTATCCTCAACAATGCACA
>CM053590.1:170415774-170442961 GCA_028646515.1 Pseudochirops corinnae | reverse complement strand
GGGGGGGGGAAGGGAGGGGAGAAAATCTGAAACTCAAGTGATTGTGGAACTGAATCTTGTAAATAAAAAGTAAATGAGCAAATAAAAAAAAAAAAGAAGAGGAAGGAAAAAAAAAAAAAGAAGGATGAGGACTGAGAAAGGCCATCAGATCTTTCAATTAAAGAGATCATTAGGAACTTTATAAAATAGTTTTCACTGAATGAAGAAGACAGAAACCAGACTTGAGAGAGTTAAGAGAGTAAGAAGAAACCAAGGTACCAATCGATGTAGATGAGTTTCTCAAGGGGTCAGCCACAAAAGGGGAGAGAGATAAGGCATAAGAGAGGTAGATTTGAGTGATTGATTTTTGAGGATAAGGGAGATATGGGCATGTTTATAGTAGTAGGGAAAGAGCTAACAGACAGGGAGAGACTGAAGATAAATAAGAATAAGGATAAAAGAGAGGGCAATCTGCTAGAGAAGATGTAGAAGACTTGTGCAAGTAGAGGGATTTGTACTTTTCTATCCATCGTAATGTAATAATCCATTACATTCACATACTATAACTTATTTAGATGTTGCCCAATTGATAAGCATCTACTTTGTTTCCAATTCTTTGCTACTTAAGAAAGTAATGTTATAAATATTTTGGTATATATACTGAACCTTTCTTTTTTATTGCTCACTTCTTCAGGGGCGCATGCCTAGCAGGGGGACCTCTGGATGGCAAGAATAATAGTCACTTTCTGAGGATGATTCCAAATTGCTTCACAGAGTAGTTGGCCCAATTTACAGCTCCACATTAACACATACCTATGAACTCACTTCTTCCTCACTCCAAGTGCGATGCTCTTATTCATTGTGCTACCTGCCTGCCCCCACATTCTCTCTTTCAGAGTGTCTATTTTGGAGATTTGGAGAATTCCCCAAGTTTTCAGTTAGAGCTCTAATTAACTTTCTTTATAACATCTTACTAAACAAATTTTAGAAATATTCTAGGGTATTTTACTTGTTCTTTTGGGACTTCTGGTCTTTGGGGAGTCTACAATAGCCCCTTTTTCTTTGAGGAATTTGGGTTCATTTTCCTTCATAGCATAATACTTGTTCATTGAGTTCTTGCCTCTCTTTGCATTTTTAATCATTCTTCTATGTGTTTCTTTTTTTCATTTAGCTATTTGTAACAAATTTTAAACTTGGGCTTCCTCCCTTGGAATACTGGTCGTTTTTTTAATGTATTCTCCAATCTTGTTCTGGTTGTCTTCTTTCCAATGCTGCAGATAACCCTGAGGACAGGATGGGTGAAATCTGGCCCAGGCCCTTATCCAGTGTAAACTCCAGTAACTGGACTGGCCTCAGATGGACGGCCAGTTCTAGTTTCTCCATACTTGGAAAATTTCTTTTCTAGCCTATTGTATACTGCGTTGTGTTGCCAGAATCTTCCACTTATTCTTCTTTTCCTTTGAGTGGCTGTGCATTATCAGTATCTGCTGCCACAAGAAGAAAGAGGAGGGCTTTGGCAGTGTCAATAACATGTAAGGACAGACAAGGACCTCCTTCCCCCAGAACCTCAAAGCCAAAGCTTCAGAGATCACTTATGCTGACTGCACTTACTATAGGTTAGGGTTTAGAGACACTGAGTAGGACCTCATAAGTATTTAAGGTCTTTGATGTTATTCCACAAGGTCTTTATTTATATGCAGTCTTTTCTTCTCCTTATCTTGTGCATTCAACTTTGTTTACTTTATATCTGGTGCACAATTCCCTTTTCTTAGGTTTGCAGGTTGGCAAAGCTTATAGAAAACAACTGCGCTAAGATTTGGCTAATGATGTGATCCAAGAACAAAGTTTTCAAAAGAAGAAACTAAAATTATCGATGACAAACAAGAAAACATTCAAAATAAACATTAATCAGACATTAAAAAATAAAACTAAGAGGCACCAACCTCACCCTTATCAAAGAACCAAAGATCAAGAAACACATATCTAGATTTGGAAGGGACTCTGAAACCATTCTCATTTTACAGATCAGGAAGGTGGAGGCCCAAGAACGCTGACTGACTGATCTGCCAGTAGATAGGATGCTGGGCCTGAAGTCAGAAAGAGGATTTTCAAATCTGTGTGACTCTGGGCAACATGTTTACCTCAGTTTTCTCAACTGTAAAATGGACATAATACTAGCTAGACTTACCCTTCAGGGCTGTTCTGAGGATCAAGTGAGACAATATCTGTAAAGAGCTCAGAACAATGCCTATCATATAGGAGGTGCTTAATAAAGGCTCTTCATCCTCCTTGGTTACATAGGAAATGGGTGGGATATTAAAATATGGAAAAATTTTATGCTAAAGGAGTTGTGTGAAGATAAATTATATTGAGTACTGTTGATGTAATTTTAAGTTGGTTCATATTGTGGAAGACAAATTAAAAAAAAACCAACAACTAAATTGCTTATACCCTTTAACCCAGAGATCACATTACTGTGCTCACGGCATCACTGTTTATAATAGCAAACAGCTAGAAGTATATTATGCACACAACAACTTTTGGTAAAGTATCTCATACTATTCTCATAGAGAAGATGGAGAGATGTTGGTTAGATGATAACATAGAGCAATGGTTCTCAACCTTCCTAAAGCTGCGATCCTTTAATACTCATCTGCATGTGGGTGGACCCTCCTGGAGATGGATAGAGGAGCAGCGTCTCAGTTCCTAAGACAATCAGAAATATGTGTTTTCTGATGGTCTTAGGCGACCCCTGTGAAAGAGTCGTTCGATCCCCAAAAGGGCTGTGACCCACAGGTTGAGAACTGCTGATATAGAGGGATTCGGAACTGGCTGGATGTTCAAACTCAAAGAGAAGTTATTTGTTTGTTTTTGGTTTTTTTGCTTTTTAGAGGGGGGAAGGCAGGGCAATTGGGGTTAAGTGACTTGCCCAAGGTCACACAGCTAGAAAGTGTGTCATGTGTCTGAGATCAAATTTGAACTGAGGTCCTCCTGACTCCAGGGCTGGTGCTCTATTCACTGTGCCACCTAGTCATCCAAAGAGAAGTTGTTAATGGTTTAATGTTAACATGGCACAAGGTCTCTAGTGGAGGACTCTGGGAATCTGTACTTGGCTTTGTGCTATTTTACACTTTTATCAATGACTCAGATAAAAGCATAGACAATATGACACCAACCTGGGAAGGATAGCGAATACTGTGGATGACAAAGTAAGTCAATAAGGATCTCGATAGCTTAAAACATTAGGCTGAGATGAAATTCAATTAGAGTTAAATTTGAAGTCTTGTCCTTGGGTAAAAATAAACAAACTTCACAGATCTATGACAGGGAAGGCATGTTTAGGCAGTAGTTGTTCTGACAAAGATCTGGGGGTTTTAGCATACTGCAAGCTCAGTATCAGTCAGCAGTATACTTTGATGTAGCAGTGGAAAAAAAAATCTAGAGTCATCTTGCACAGCGTTAAATGGGGGCCTTTCAAATACATGAATATAGGTATTGTGTCCTCTCAGATTCTTCTCTTCCCTAATGATAAACACGCCCACTTCCTTCAAACAATACTCATATGACATGGACTTAAGTACTTCACATGACATGAATTTACTTACCTTGGGGATCAACTCTGTTAGTAATGTTTGTTTTGGCATTTCCAGTGTAAAGGGTGGCCTTCCTTTGCAGAGAAAATGCAAACAGCTTAAGAATGGAGCAGTTCTGCTGTCTCTCTGTCGTTAGTTATTATCATTCCATACATTTCAAACTAAGGTCCTACTTTCCTTTGACTTTTCCTTTTCTCCCAATAAGGCTAAAAAATCCAACCAAAAAAAACCAGACCCTTTTTGTTGGCCTAACTTTGCCTCATCATCCTCAGTTCATTTTGTTCTTTAGCAAAACGCTTTTTCTAACACTAGTTTTAGAGGACCGTGCTGAACTTTTATGTTTATTCTCTGTTACCTGGCTTTGATTCCATCGTATGTATGTGTGTGTGTGTGTGTGACACGCACACGCACACACACACATATTTTAGATCAAAGATCGCTTAATCTATCAGTGTTCTTGGTAAGTCTCCAAGATTAAGTTATGGATGAAATGCCAAGTTGTTTGAATGAAGAATTTGTCTACTGGGCCTCCTCAAGCCCCTCATCACCACAAAATTAGGATAGAGAATTTTTAGGTATTTTCTCGATATTATTCTGATCAATAATGGAAAGGTATGTCAAAGAAGGTTGTTCAGTAAATATAAGATTTGTTTATCTCATTGACAGGGAAAAGGCTTTAGCCCACCTTTGGTCTATATACCTTTCTTCCTCACTTCTTTAATGCACTTAAACCTTATTCCCTAAACCCAGCCCCCTAGTTCCTTGCTCCTCTCCCTCCCCCAATGCCCCTCTGCACATCTTCCACTGTGCTCTCTGGAGTGCCTGGTCCATAATTATGAAATCTGCTTTCATCTTAAATCTCTTCCTTTCTTACTTCACTCATACCTAGCATTCACTGAGACGTAGCTCCGTCCTGCAGACACCGTACTGGTGCTGTATCAGATCTTATCTTCCTTCCCAACGCCTCTTGTACACATCCCTGATTTCACCTAACACTTGCACTATTATGATAGCATTCTAATTAGTATCCTGACTTAAGTTTCTCCTCAGTCTTGTCCATACTCCAATCAGCTGCTGCAGTGATGGTAAAGTGCAAATCTATGTCACCACCTACTCAGTAAGGTCCATTGGCTTGTTATTACCTACAGGATCAAATACAAAGTTCTCTTTGGCATTTAACGTTCTTCAAAACCTAGCCTCTTCCCACCTTGCCACTATTCTTACATCTTACTTGTCTCCACATATACTGTGTTCTAGTTACATGGGCTTACGTGCTGTTCCTTGAAATCCCATCTTCAAATTCCATGCCTTTTCACTGGTTTCCCCTACATATGGAATGTTCTCCCTCTTCATCTCTGCTTCTTGGCTTCCCTGGCACCCTAAAAAACTCAGCTCTCATCCTTCTTCTGTAAGAGGCCTTTCCCATCCCGATCAATACTAGTGCCTTCTTTATGAGAGTACCTCGGTTACCCTGTATATATCTTGCATGCATATAATTGTTTGCATGTTGTCCGCCATATTACAATGTGAACTCCTAGGGGGCAGGGACCATGTTTTTGCCTTTCTTTGTATCTATCCCTTGTGACTGGCAATAGTAGGCACTTAATAAAAATTCTTTGACTGACATTTTTTGATTTCCCTCAGTAAAATGCAAGGTCTTGTTTTCTAGATTAGTAAGATGTGGCTTCCACAACCAGTGTTTTTGAATCATATGAAAAACAATGGAAGCATTTTCATGAAAGATAACTTTTCTATATACCTTTGAATAAGAAGAAAAAAAACAAAAACATTAATCTAATCTTTATTACACATATAAACCACTCCTCCTTGCAAATGCAGCATAAGAAAAGGACTATGTCTTCTCTTCACCTATGTTCTCCCTACTCCAAACTCAAAACTACCATTGGAAATTTTCTCAAAAAATAATTAGGAACCACAAATCTAAATAACAGGTGAACTAAAATTAACAGAAAATATTAATTTTTAACTATTAGGTATAATATTTGCTACAAAAATGTGTTATCCTTTCCTATTTTGGGGACCTATAGTACTTATGATCCTCCTTTATGAAGTATGTATCGATTTTATTTATTGTAATTTATTTATTTAGGATTATAAAATATTCATATCTGCTCATTACAAGAGGGTTACTCAATAGATGATGGATTTTTTTTTTTATCCACAGCAGCTCATGACATCTATTAAGTCATGGAAAAGATTGTGAAATGTATCAGTGGAAGAAATACACCAATAAATGAATCAATGATCCAAGAACAAGACAGGAAATATGAAACATTTATATATGGATTAATTACGTAGAGAAAGAATTACAAGTTGAATTTCCTCAGTTCTTTTTCATTATTTTCAAGAAAATGAAGATTTGGAAAGGGAAAGTATTAGAAATTTTCACTGAACAATATAACCTTTTCAGAAGTTGAGCACTTTGCTGCTGAACTGTATTAGCAACACGTGATAGGAACATGATTTGAATTAGGTCTCGCTAGGGGAATTCCAGAGTAGAGCACCTTTTGTGAAGTAGAACAGAAATTGTTATATTTCATCTTAAAACGTGAGAACTATTGATAACTGCAAAGTGATTAATTCTTTTAATGAAAAACTTTCTTCTATAAGCAATAATCTGCAGGCATCGATTTTCCAAGTAATTTTGACATTTTCTCAAATAATAAATGCAGAAATTGGTCAATATAGTCCAGTAACAAATATGATCAATATCAAGTTGACATTAATTCCACAATGCATGTTGCACGCTATATGATCACTCTGCCTAGTACTCTGTTTCTGTGTTTCTATTTTTTGTTGTTCAGCATGTCTACCTCTTCCATGACCCAATTTGGGGTTTCTTGGCAAAGATAATGGAGTGATTTGCCACTTCCTTCTCCAGCTCATTTTATAGATGAGAAAACTGAGTCAAACAGGATTGTTAAGGTCACACAGTATTTGAGGTCTGATCTGAACTTAGGAAGCTGCATCTTCCTGACTCCAGGCCTGGTGCTCTCTCTACCCAGCTATTCTCTCTCTCTCTTTTTCTCTTTCTGTCTCTCTCTCTCCCCATATACATGTATGTGTGTGTGTGTGTGTGTGTGTGTGTGTTTGTATGTGCATATATATGCATATACACACACATATATACATATAGGCACATATATAATTTCTTAAAATATTTAAATATTTAGCATAATTGTAGTTACATATTTTAAAGTCATAAATTCACTGTGTTAATCAAATGCATACTCTAATGCATACAAGGTTGAAGGAATTGGCAATATTTAACCTGGAAAAGAAACTACTCAGTGGTCGCATGACAGCTGCTGTTAAGTGATTCTGAACCCCTGCTTATGGAAAAACCTTATTCCTCTTTCCCAAGTGCCCACTCCCTTACTGTCATCTCCTTCAACTCTATTCTTTTCCACCAACATTACACTATAGATTTGCCCATCCCTTCCACTGTACTTTCTGGGATGCCAGCCACATAATTAACAAACTTACTTTCATCTTACACCATTTCATTTTGCACTCCTTCTAAGCCACAAGCATTCATTTAGATCTGGCTCCCTCCTGTTGACAATGCATCCCTAACTCTACTAATTGCACTTTTTACTCATACGTTTTACTTGAAGTAGTCACGTCCAGATTCTCCTGTTATCATCATCACTAAATAACTTCTTCTTCTCTGAGGCTTATTCAGTCCAAATTGATCACCTAATTCTATTATGTTATCTATTCCCACCCACCCCCAACTTCCCTCTGGGCATTATTCATTCCTCGAGGAGGAGTTTGGTGTCTGTCCCACTGTATTTCTCTCCATCATAATTCCTTACCTCATATTAGGGGACTTCAATATACATCTGATGTTCCCTCAAATTACCCTAACTTCCCAGTTCCTTAATCTATTCAATTCCCTTGACTTACTATCTTCCACATAACCTTACCTAAACACTAGGTGGTTACACCTTTGATCTTGCCATCATCCACAACTGTTCTACCAGTCTATGAAATCCATAATTATGTTATCTGATCTTAATCTTTCATTATTACATCTTTGCCTCTGCTCTTCAACCAAGTTCTAACACTATTCTTCATCGTCAGTGTGACCTCCAAATCCTCCACCTCTCAGTTCTTTTCCAGGCATTCTTCCTTCTCTATCTTGACTCTTTGGTGAATTAATACAACTCTACATTATCTTTTACACTGAAATTCCCTTCCACTTTGTAGTATCACCAGTCATGCCTTGCCAAAACCAATCTTGCATTATTTCTACTATCCATCTCTTCTGTTCCTCTCCACGTGCTGATAAACCGAACTGGAGAAAATCATGAAACTGTACTGACTGGTCCCACTACAAGTTAATTCTCCATCCCAAAATGAAGCAAGGTATTTTTTTATACCTCCCCAATCAATTTGTTATCGCTGTCATCAAAGCAGCTATTTTATATCTTTTCATCTTTCCTCAGACTTCCTAAGGCAGTCTGTCCCCCATCACCTTGGCTGAAGACCTCTATCCATCCTTCACTGAAAATCAGTTCCCTCTTCTTACATGATATTTCACAATACATTCAAACTGGATACTTGACCTGAATATGACAGAATACAACATAAAAAAATTAGAAGAGGAGCTTAATATACACATTTCATAGCTTTGGGGAGGGGATGAAGTTTTAACCAAAGGAGTGAAGCAATTACAAAAGACAAAAAATTTGATGACATGAAATTGAAAAACTTTTGTACAAATAAAATTAACGAACCTACTATAAGAAGTTCAAATTCAGCCTCAGAAACTTCCTAGCTGTATGATTTTGTGTGTCAATGAAAATTAAAACAACTCTGAAGAACCACCCTACAGCTATCAGATTGGCTAATATGACAGAAAAGTAAAATGATAAATGTTGGAAGGAATGTGGAGAAATTGAGACAACTTATGTATTACTGGTAGAGTTGTGAATGAATTCGAGCGTTCTGGATACCAATTTGGATCTATGCCCAAAGAGCTATCAGACCTGTGCATACTATTTGACTAAGCATTACTAAGTCTGTATTCCAAAGAGATTAAAAAAAGAAAGAAAGAAAAAAGGCTTATATGTGCAAAAATATTTATAACAGCTCTTCTTATTGTGGAAAAAAAGTAGAAATTGAGGAGATGCTCATCAACTGGGGAATGGCTGAATAAGTTGTGGTATATGATTGTGATGGAATGCTATAAGAAAAGATTGGTGGGATGCTCTCAGAAAAACTTGTAAAGACTCACATGAACTGATGTAAAGTGAAATGTGCAGAACCAGAACACTGTATACATTAACAGCTGTGAATAACTTAGCTATTTTTAGCAACACAATGATCTATGACAATTCCCAAGGACTTATGATAGAAAATACTATCTATCTCCAGAGAAAGAACTGGTGGAATCTGAATGTAGATTGAAGCATATTTAAAAAAAAAAAAAAAAAAAAAAAACTTTCTTCATTTTTCTTGCATTTTTTTGGTTTTTTTTTTGGCCTGCTTTCTTTCATAACATGACTAATATGGAAATGTTTTGCATGTCTCTACATGTATAACCAATATCAAATAGTCTGCTTTCTTAAGGAGTGGGTAAAGAAGGGAGGAAGAGAATTCGGAACTTAAAAAAATGTTTATAATTGTTTTATATATAATTGGGAAAAATGAAATATTAAATTTAACTAAAATAAAAAATAAATTATCAGCTAATCATCTTATTTTTTTCAATGTTAATTTCTGTCACTTAATCAATATAACCTGATGGGGTGAGAAATGCTTTATTTGTGGCAAGGAACCACAAAGACAATATGAATGACATACTAAAAAACTGAGAAATAAATTGGATATTACTGGACTAGTTTTCTATATCATTTGTATACATATTTTCATTCTCCACCTTCTGGAGTCACAAGAAAAAGAATATAATTAGAAGATGTAATTAAAAATAATTTTAAAAAACTTGTTTAGGGATCAGCACTTTGACTCCACAAAATATTAACAATGAAGGAAATTTAATTTTCACACAAGTGAAATTCTACTGCTTACCTTCAGTTACAAAACATGACATATCCTATCAATGATTTGAAAAAAAATATAACCTCAGGCATAAATGAAACCCCAAGATTGAATCATAAAAACTTCTCCAAAGACCATTGTTTTAATTTCATATCTAGAAATTATAACCTACCCCCCAATTCTGCTAATTCAGTTATAAATACCAGCTATCATATGTTCATTGAAATTATCATTAGATTTTGGAAGGTTACTACAATTTGTCTTAATCTATAATCAGATCATTCTTGGGAAATACGAAAATGTTTTCACAGAATATATTAATGAATGTAACAGAAATCATAGTGTACAGAAGGTATTAAACCACATTATTTCATGCCTGCTTGTGATACAATGTAATAAGGTACCTGCTTGAGGGTACAATATAGAGACTGGATAGGATCGAGATGGCTGAGTAGCAAGAAAAAGCAGCCAAGCTCCTCCAGCACAACTTGTTCACAAAATCTAGATAATGTACCAGACCAAAATCTGATCAGGAAACCCATGGAAAAAATCAGTCAGTTATTTATCCAGCTCAGATCAGCACAGAAAGACAGAAAGGTCTAAGTATCACACATTTCCAATACTACATAAACTGTTTGGGGAAAAAATAGAAAAGGAAGGAATCTTGGGGCAGCTTGGTGGCACAGTGGGCAGAGCACCAGTCCTGGAGTTAGGAGGACCTGAGTTCAAATCCAGCCTCAGAAACTTGACACTAACTAGCTATGTGATCCTGGGCAAGTCACTTAACCCTGATTGCCTCACCCCCCCAAAAAAAAAGAAAAAAAGGAAGGAATCCTATGAAATTCCTTTTATAATATAAATGTTATTGACACCTAAACCAATGAGAGTCAAAATAATCAAAGGAAACTAGATTAATATCCCTAATGAATATTGATGAAAAAAACATAAATAAAGTAAACAGCAAGGAGACTAAAGCAATTTATCACAAAGATGATACACTATTACCAGACCAGATTTATGCCAGGAATAGAGGGCTGGTTCAATATTAGCAAAATTATAAACATAATTGACCATATTAATTAAAAGAACAACAAAAACCATGATCATATCAACAGAAGGGAAAAAAAAAGCTTTTGCAAAGATACAACAGTGATTCCTGTTAAAAAATAAAAACTAGAAAAACAGAAAATAAATGGAATTTTCCTTAATATGACAAGTATTAAAACTAAGAGCCAAACACTAACTATAATGGAGAGACAATGTCCATTACAAGTAGAGTCCCTTCTAATAAGATCAAAGGTAAAGTAAGAATGTCCTTTATCACTCTTACTACTCAAGAAAGTGACAGAAATGCTACCTATAGGAATAAGGTCAAAAAAAATGAGGGAAGAAACAGGCAAAGAGGAAACAAAATGATTGTTTTTTTGTAGAAGATTTGATGATTTACTTACAGAAAGTTGCAGGATATAAAATAAACCCCCACAAATAACCAACATTTCTACATAATGCTAATAAAATCCAGCAGGAAGGCACAGAAAGAGAAATTCCATTTTCAATAACTACAGACAGTGTAAAATACCTGCAAGTCTACTTGCCAAGGCACAAATAGGAACTCTAGGAACAAAATTACAAGATACTCCTTATATACATAAAGGCAGATCTAAATAACTAGAGAAATATTAATTGCTAATGGGTAGATTGAGCCAATATGATAAATTTTTCCGTGCTGTGCCAATCAAAATGTCCAGACTATTTAAACTAGGAAAAAAAAATCAAATTTAACCTAAAGAAACAAATGGGTTCTTGTGTCAGACATAAAGGTTGACATCATAAAAGAATCAAGGTCAAGAATTATCAAGGGCATTTTTTAAGAAGTGGGAGGAAAAGAGGCCTGGCAGCATAAAATCTCAAACCATACTACAACATTTAAAAATGCAAATGCATCCACTTCCCTAATGTTCAATAAACTCAAAGACCTTAAGTCCGGAGATAAGGGCTCAGCAGTTAATAAAATCAATCTTGCAGAAAGTAACTTGGGAGCAACACCTCCTATTATATAAATTCCAAATAAAGACATGAACTACATTTAAAAGGTTGCATCATAAACACATCAGAGGAAAAAAGAACCATTTATTAGTGTGCTATCTTTCCACAATTTCTCCAACACTGACTGCTGACATCTTTCCTCATTTTTGCCAATTTTCAGGGTGTGACATGAAGCCTCAGAATTTAGATTTGCATTTCTCTTGCTATTAGTGTTTTGGAGCATTTTTTTCACGTGGTTATGAATATTTTGCAGTACTTTTGAGAACTGTTTATTCAAATCCTTTGACCACCAATCCATTGTAGCATGACTAATAATTAGTTACACACACACACACTGCTTATATATTAGGGCTGTTGCTGTTCATTCATTTCAGTCATATCTGACTCTTCATTATTCCGTTTGGGTTTTTCTTTGGTAAAGATACTGGAGTGGTTTGCCATTTCCTTTTCCAGCTCATTTTACATAAGAGGTAACTCTAAGGCAAACAGGCAAGTGGTTAAATGACTTGCCCAGGATCACATAGCTAGTAAGTGTCTGAGTCTAAATTTGAACTCAGGTCTTTCTGACACCAGGCCCAAAGCTTTATCTGCTGTGCCACCTAGCTGCACCATATATCTTGGATACCAAACTCTTACAGAAATCTGATTCAAAGATTTTTTCCCCCCCAAATTGGACCGCTTCTCTTCTTATCTTGGATGTATTAAGTGTCTGTGTGGAATCTTTGCAGTTATAAGTAATCAAAGTTATATATATTTATCTTTTATAACTGCCTCTATTTCTTGTTTATTTAAGAACATATTTCTTACCCATAGCTATGAGAAGTACACAGTCTGTTCCTCTTCTATTTTTTAATAGTATGATCTTTAATATTAGTCTTATATTCAGAATAGATTGCAGTGTGGTGCAATATCCAGTTTTCTAGCAGTTTTTATCAACAGGGAGTTTTTCCTTGCTAGTTTATATTTTCCATTTTATCAAACATGGGTTATTGAATTCTATTGTTTCTGAATCTCCCCTTGTCTAGTTTTTTTTTTTCCCATTATCTATTTCTCTGTTTTTTAACCGGTACCAAGTCATTTTGATGATGGTTGATTCATAATAGTTTGAGGTCTGAGCATATTCCGTCTTCATCTTTACTTTTTTCCATTATTTCCCTCAATATTCTTTTTTGTTTTTGATATTTTAACAAGCTCTGTAAAGTATCCTATTTTTTTTTCTTTTTGGATGGGGTAAGGGAGGGCAATTGGGGTTAAGTGACTTGTCCAAGGCCACATAGCTAGTAGAGTGTTAAGTGTCTGAGGCCACATTTGAACTCAGGTCCTCCTGACTCCAGGGCCGGTGCTCTATTCACCTAGCTGCCCCCACAGTAACCTCTTGATACTTTGATTAGTATGGCATTAAAAATATAAACTAATTTTGTTAGTATTGTCATTTTTATCATATTGGCATGTCATAGTCATGAGCACTGAATGTCCCACCAGCTGCTATTTAATTCTTTAAGGCATGCTTTGTAATTGAATTATTCATAATAGTCTCTTGTGTGCTTTCAGAAGGCTGATTCCCAGATAGTTTGTGGATTTTGTAGTTATTTGGAATGGGAATTCCCTATTAGTGCTTCTTGGGCTTTGTTATTAATATACAGAAATCTATTTACTTTTGAGATTTATTTTGTAGCCTACGAATTTGCTAAACTTATTAATTTCAACTCATATCCTTGCTGATTCTCTGGTGTTTTCCAAGTAAAAACTATCGTATCATCAGCAAACAGGCATGGTTTTTTTTTTTTAACTAACTTTATTTCTTTAGTTTCTTTCTCTTATCTTATTGCTAACACTTCCAGTACTCTATCAAGTAACAGTGGAGAGAGTGGGTACCTCTGCTTCAGTTGTTTGTGATTTTTCAGTCCTGCCTGACTCTTTGTGACCCTATTTGGGCTTTTCTTTCAAACTAGCGGGGTTTGCCATTCCCTTCTAAACATGTTTTTATGGATGAGGAACTGAGACAAACAGGGTTAAGTGATTTGCCCTGGGTCACACAGCCAGTAAGTGTCTGGGGCCAAATCTGAACTCATCAAGACGAGTCTTCCTGACTCTGGGCCTAGAGCTCTATCCAATGCACTTACCCTCGCTTCACTTCTACATTTATTAGAAAAGGTTCTAGTGTATCTCCATCACATATGATTTTGGTTTTAGGTAGATGCCTTTTATGATATTAAAACAAGGTCCTTCTATGCCTATATTGGAAAGATTATCAGCATAAGAGTGTTGGACTTTGTCAAAGGCTTTTTCTTCATTTATTGAGATATTCGTATAGAAATGTTTTGGGTTTTTTTATTGGATTATATTTATTGTATTTCTAATGTTGAACCATACTTACATCCTTGGTATAAATCCCACTTGATCACAATGAATTATTTCTTGGATAAATTTCCATGGGATTTTATTTAGAATTTTTTTAACGTCAACATTAATTAATTATATTGACCTATTGGATTTTTTGGGGGAGGGGAGTTAGCTTTCCCTGGTTTAGGTATTAGGATAACAGGCACACTTTGTTTTACTATGCTTTGCTTTATTGCACTTTGCAGATATTGTGGGTTTTTTGCTACTGTTGCTCTTTAACAAATGGAAGGTTTGTGATAACCATACATCAAGCCAGGCTCATGGCACCATTTTTCCAACAGCGTGTGTTCACATTGTGTCTCTGGGTCACATTTTGGTAATTCTTACGATACTTCAAACTTTTCATTGGTCATATCTGCTGTGGTGATCTTTTTTCAGTGATCTCTGATGTTACTGTGTTGTATACTCTGATGTAACTGTCTTGGGGCACCACAAATTACCCCTAGAAGACAGTAAATTTAATTGACAAATGTGTGTGTTCTGACTACTCCATTGATCTGTTGCTCCCATTTCTTTCCCTTCTCTTAAGTCATCCTATTCCTGAGACACAACAATATGGGAATTTGATTAACAACCCTACAAAGGCCTCTAAGTGTTTAAGTGAAAGGAAGAGTCAATCAATGAAGCAAATTGCACTGTCAACTTATTTGAAGAAAATGCCATGGCCACCCCAACCTTCAACGACCATCATTGCCTTGTGCAGTCAGCAGCCATCAACACATGGAGCCAAGACCCTCCACCAGCAAAAAGAGTACCATCTGCTGATGACTCAGATGATGGTTAGCATTTTTTAGCAATAAAATGCTTTTAAATTAAGGTATGTACAATAGCTTTTTTTTGAGATGTAGAACTATAGTAAATATAACTTTTATATGTGAAAACCAAAAGTGAGCAACAAAGGAAATAAAGGGGGTTTTATGCTGTGGTGGGAAGCAGGAAAAATTACTAGGAGGCCACTGCCATAGTCTTGGTGGGTGGTACTGGAAGTGAGAAATATTGTGGTGGCTGAAACAACGGAACTTAATAATTGACTGATATGAGAAATGAAGAAATCTCAAATACAGAAAACTGGGTAATTTGTGGTATAACTGACATCAACAGGGAAATGAAAAAATGTATTTCAGTGGGTAAAGACAATAAATACTATTTTGGATATATTTAGTACCCATGGGGCATCAAGTTGGAGATATCTGGGAGCAGCTAGGGTTGTTGCTCAGAATCGACCAACTAATTAACGGACAGGCATGAGAGGGCTTCTGTGTGCCAGGCACTATGCTAAGACAATGCGGGTACAAACAAAACAAAACAACAACAAAAACTGTAACAGTTTTTGCAGTCAAGGTATTTAATCTATCTTCTATTGAATGTACAATCCAAGTATTTCTAAGACATTCACACATACACACACACACACACACACCCCCTCTCTCTCTCTAATTTAGTGCATTTCTGAGCTGTCTGGGTCAATGAGAGGTTAAGTGACTTACTAGGATCACAGAACCAATCCATATCAGAGGTAGCAACTGAAAACAGGTCTTCCTGTCACTCAAGCAACTTAACTATCCACTACACTGTATTACCTCTATACAAGATATACACAAAATAATTATAAGGTAACTTGGGAGATGGCTGAGAGTAAGGAAGAGAAGAGGAAATCACTGCCGGAGGAATCGGGAAAAGCCCTTGGAGAAAGTGGAGCTTGAGCTACTCTTTCAAGGAAAACACAGATTCTAACAGGTGGAGAGGTCAGGGCAGTAGATAAGGACTTGTGAGTCATCCATGTGCGGGGAATAGCTGAAACCATGGCAATGAGGCTTCTGCAGAACAAGGATTCTTAACCTGGCATCCATGGCTTCATGGATAGATTTTAGGGGCTCCTTGAACATAGATGGGAAAAAAGACCTCATTATTTTTACTAACCATTAACTGACTATAAATGTGTATATATTATATATATATATATATATATATATATATATGTGTGTGTGTATGTGTACACACAAGCACACACACACACACACACACATACACACGGAGAAGGGACTGCAGAGGAAGTGATTTTTGAGGCAGGAAGACCAATTTGGCTACCAATTGAAACAGTCTAAGGGAGAGGTGACAAGGGTCTGAACAAGAGTGGTGGCTGTGTGGATGGAGAAAAGAAGGATAAACCAAGATATGTTGTAGAGTTAGGAATAGTAAGATCTGTAAACTATATTAGGCATGTGGGGTAAAGGACAGAGAAGAGTTGGGGATGATATCAAGAATGCTAATCTAGGGTGCTGGTGGGATGGTGGTGCTCTTCACAGAAAAAGGAAAAGTTCAGAAGGATGGAGGGTTTAGGAGAAAGATAATGAGTTTAGTCTGGACTTACTGAGTTTCTGATGGCTGTTGGGGAACCAGTTTGAAGTATCTAATCAGTAACAGAAGATGTGGGACTAGAGCTCAGGAAAAAGAGTAGGGATGGGTGTATAGATCAGGGAGCTATCTGAACAGAGATGATAATGAAACCCAAGGGAGTGCATGAGGTTACTGAGTGAGGGAAGAGAAGAGGGACCACAACAGGGGAGCAGAGTATAACCACAGATCAAAACCATGATGCTGATGCTAATACAGTAAAGGAGAAGGAGGAAACTACAGACTGGGTGGGAACAAAACCAAACGCAGCATTACAGAAACCCTGAGGGGAGAGTAAACATCCAGGAGGAGAGAGCAACCAACAGGGTCAGAAGAGAGGGTAAGAAGGATAAAGGTTAAAAAAGGCTGTTTGGTTGATAATTAAGAGACCACTGATCATTTCTAATTATACATTATATGGACTTGTTTTTCTTAACTAAATTGATCACTGTAGAAAATGTTTTTGTAGGGGAAGAGTGGCCTTAGAAGTTACAGTGATTTTTATTTACAGCACCAGCACAAAGAAAGCAAAGTGTGCAGGCATTTATTGATCATCTGATATGTGCCTGGCCCTGTGCTAAGTGTTGTACAATATTCTCACTTGACCCTCACAACAACTTTGGGAGGTAGGTCATCGTTACTCCTACTTTACAGTTACAGTTGAGGAAACTAAGACAGACAAAGATTAACGGACTTGCCCAGATTCAAACAGCGAATAGTGTCTAGGGCTAAGTTTGAATTCGGGTCTTCCCAACTCCGGGTCCACTGCTTTATCCACAGAGTCCTTTACCTGCCTCTAACACTGAGTGTAATATAGGCAGAACCAGGGAAATAATTTATACAGTGACTACCATGTTATAGAGAGAAATAACTATGAAAGACTAGAGCTCCAATCAATGCCGTGACCAACCTCAACTCCGCAGGACCAATGACAAACCATGCTACCCATTTCTTGACAGAGAGGCAATGGCTACAAAATGAGATATCCATTTTCATACATGGCTAATGCCAGATCTGTTGTGTTTACCTATCCATGCTTATCTGTCAAAGAAGAAGTGATTTTTGTTCTTATTTTTTAATCTGGAAGAGGGTTTAGATGGAATGAAGGGCATAAGTGACAGCAAGGTCAAAAAAAAAGAAGAAAGAAAAGAGGGTCATTGAGGGATTTAAAAAAGAAACAGAAGACAAAAAAAGCAGGTTTAGAGGGAGAAAGAGACAAGCAGGACAACTATAAAAGTAATGTGTTGAATTTGTTATAGACTTTTTTAAAAAAAGGCTATTTGTAATAAAGATTCAGTGTTTAATTTACAACGTTCTTTTTCTGTTCTTCACATAGAAAAAATTTGTTATTTGTAATATTCAATATTAAATATATTCTATGTATTTTATATTAAATAACAAATTATTTAAGAAAAAAAGTTACACATAAGAGAAGTCTACATCTTTTTCTATATTCCTCTTGTTTGTAGATTAAAAGATTTGCATTTGATGGTTGTTAAGCTCACAGTAAAAAAAAAAAAAATTAAAGCATCAACAAAACATTTAAAATTAAAAGAAAAAATACCTGCTCTAGAGAGTCACCAGACTATTCCACTGTCATACGGTTGTTTTGATTACATTATGGCAATTTTACACTTAAATCTTAAAAGAAGTGGTTCAGCATTCCTTAAATTGTTTTCACTTCTCTTTATGACTGTCTCCTGAAAACAAAGGTTCCTAAAACCACCCCAGCCCTGCTCATCAGTAAAACTGTTTTGTGATCATTTAACTTTAAAGAATCATGACTAAAAATGGTTAGGACTTCTACAATTAGAGTCTTATAGCAATGGTCCTTTAAAAAGCCCAGGGAGCAAAAAGGAAGTGTTAAGGGAGGGCCTGGCTCCCTGCTTCCTTCACCATTAGACAACTATTGAGAGATACATAGCTCCACTTCCACAGGACCTCTCAAAGCTGTCCTGCAAACTCAGAAATTTCTTGGTTTTAGAACGTGAGTCTCTTTCAAAGTCAGTCCCCAATCCCATCAATCCCATATGCATCAATGTTGCTTCATACTTACAGGCTGAGGCTGTTCTGCAATACAGCAATTGAAACACAACCAGAACTCGCTCATGCTCACGATCCAAAGCACAAATAAGTATCAATGAAGTTTTCAAATCACAGCTCCAGGCGCTCCACAAAGAACTGTTCTCAGACCAATAATTGTATAATTTATCCTGAAAAGATGACGGGTATTTTTTTCTTCCTTAGAACTCAGGTCTCTCATGCAGGCAACTGGATAAAGAAAATTTAAGATGTTTTTTTTCTGTCTCGGTTTCTTTTTCCAAAGAGTCTTATTTCTGGACCACCAGCAAAGTATTAAAAAAAGTTGTCCTGTTCCAGGGATATCACTTTTATCCTGAAAAGAAGAAAAAAAGCTAAATGAAGCTTAGGATCAAAGGGTATAATTAAATACTTCTCAAAAGAACTATAAATAGTTAGTTAATAAGCATATGAAAGGATGTGCCAAATCACTAATATTAAGATGAATGAAAATCAAAACAAATCAGAGATTTCACTTCATGCCCAGCAAATTGGCCACTTTTGTTGTTGAATCAACTCATTTCAAACACACTGACAATTCCAATTACATGGACAATGGCAAAAAACTTCTCCTAAATACACCGGTGAATATCCCTGTATGCTCTAGTCCTCCAGTTTCATGGAAGCAGTTCCCCAAAATGTTCCACATGGATGACACCATCTTCTATGGTCTAAGTATGTGCTAAATCCCCATTAAATTTAAGACAATGGGATGGGGGAGGGAAGAAAGCCAAGATGGCAGAGTAGAGGAAGAAATTTATATTGCCAGGTGAAATCTTTCCAATTTTAAAATAATGGGTCAAATTGAATTCTAGGGCATCACATCAAACAAAAGTCAGATGGCGACATTTTTCCAGCACAAGAGAACTGAAGAGGTTGGCAGGAGGTCTATGACACAGGGGTTGGGGCTGCGCTGGAATGCATGTAATGACAACATCATCACTGGGTCTCAGAGGCATCTGCAACAGGGGCAGAAGCTGCTGTGGGAGCTCTTGGCCCAGGCCACGAAGGGAACTGGCAAATGGTTACAAAGATTATGGGGGACCCTGAGCTGACAATGGGCACATTACTAGGAGCTGCAACTCCATTGAACATATGCAGTTCTAGAAGGCAGTTCCAGAGCAGCGAGGAACACTTGTGGTTTTTCAGAAGGGAACAAGGCCCCTGGTCACATTCCCAGTCCAGAGAGAAGCACTGGCACATCTGGCTGCAGGGAAATGGGTAAATACCAGGAAACAGACCAGGACAGCAGTTACCACACCTCTCCTCATATTATACCATCTTGGAGGCACTGAAAAGTTACAGACCCCTAGAGCTACTTCTGAAAGCAGCAATATAAAAAGGTCTAATGCCTTCCCACATCCAGGTGAACAGAGTCTAACATTAACATAGAGTTCAAAGTCAAGAAACAGGCTGGAAAAATGAGCATAAAACAAACAAGAACCAGACCATAAAAACTACTATGGTGACAGGGAAGATCAAAACACAAACTCAGAATAAGACAAGATGAAAACAACTACAATCAAAGCCTCAAAAAATGCAGATTGGACAGAAGCCTATCAAGAACTCTTGGGAAAGTTAAAGTCAAAGATAAAAGTGATAGAGGAAAAATTGGGAAAAGAAATGAGTGATTCAAGAAAACTGTGAAAAGAGAGTTAATGGCTTGGTAAAAGAGGCATCCAAAAATACGAAGAAAAATAACACTTTAAAAAATACATTTGCCAAATGGTTAAAGAGGCAGATTTACACTGTTACAATATGAGGAATGGAGTAAACAAGGGCAAGGAGGTAAAAAAGCTCCAGGAGTTTTTGTCCCTCTCCCTTACCTTCCTTAAATATATCAGAATAATTATCATGAAAATGAAGCACACTTGAAAATCTAGATAGAATACTGGATATAGTGACTTTTCCTTGATTTTTTTTAATACAGTTATTCAAGATTTAGTCAAGAGAAACCAAGAAATTTATATTTGTTTGAGCAATGGGAAGGAATTATGCAATGATGTGCTACTAACATGCTAACAGGAGAGTAAAAGTAAAAATTCCTTCAGAACCTTATGTCTTTAAAGCACACTGAGGGAAATAAATAAGAAAAACAGAAGTCCTCTGAGGTGGATTGGTTTTATTTTGTGAAGATCATTTTGATACACCTACTTCATTTAATCAGCATTTACTTCGTACATTATAGTTTGACTGTATCAGCAATTGTATTAGTGAATTAAGCAGAATAGAATTAAGTTTAAATTAATTATGTTAGTGAATGCTGTTATCAGGATAAGAGTATGACTGACTAATCCACCATGTATTGATGATCTTAAATTGTATTTAATTTATCAGATAGAGTCATACTGTATTAGGTCTGTTATAAGGAATTATCAATGTGCTACGTCCCCCTCCCTACCAAATGCAGGATATAAAATAAGGCTTATTTGCCTTTCCATTCCTGTGAATCACCACTGCCCACTCCCTAATGATCTTTGCTTCAAAGCCACAACTTCCTTGATACCTAGGAAATAGCTGGCCACATGTATTTGAGGGGCCATGGTCTGCAGTAGGCAGCTTGTAGTTAATGGCCTGTAGCTAATGAACTATGAAAGGCCTGCTGACAAAGTGGTTGTGATTGACGTATACTGCCCAAAGCTCCTCTGCTTCAGAAGATTAGTCAATCATAGGAGTTTCCACACTTCTGAAGGAACCTCCCAATGACTGGGGAACCTCCCAGGGATTCCCCAAGAATCAAGGGGCTCCTTAGCCCCTTGAACATCAGAATCCCTGACCATGAGGAAGATCTTGCACTCAACTGATTAGTGACCATCAGTCTCTCTAATAAATTGATTGATCATGTTCAGAGTTTTGTCTCAGTGACTTCTGCTGCAGATTGGAATTTTGTGGCCCATAATTTTGAGATTTTAAAGATGGGAAAAAGAAGGGAGAGTAAAAGTTATATCCTAATGTAAAAAGGAAGATGAAGGCAATGGAACTTGCTATTTCTAATATTCAAAATTCTGTAGAAAATTATATAAACAGGGCAAAATGGGCAACAGGTGAAACTCAATCTTATCTTAAATGGACAAAGGAGGGATGAACATATCCATACTTTTGGCACAGGAATATATCAAACTCATTAAGGAATAAATCAAATAAAAAATGAGAATGGAGGAGGGTTTTGAGAGGAAGAATTTAATGCAGAGGGATATTTTTAGGAGAATATTTAAAAAAAAAAATCAAACCTCCTGCTCCCGTAAACGTGGGTGGGATGGGGGGATAAAAAGAGGGGGGTAAAAAGGAAAAAAGGTGCTAGAATCTAAGGAGTGGGCTTAAACTGCCTCTTAGAAAATTAAAGAATGGCTGCACTTCTTGAGGGTTATGAATGTAAAGGAACATTACTTCACTTTAAGAAATGACAACGTTGGGGCAGATAGGTGGCTCAGTGAATAAATCAGCTCTGGAATCAGGAGGACCTGAGTTCAAATCTAGCCTCAGACACTTAACATTTACTAGCCATATGACCTTGGGCAAGTCACTTAACCCCAGTTGCCCTGCCTTCCCCCCTCCAAAAAAAAAAGGGAAAAAAAATGACAATGTTATTTCTAAGAAATTTAGATAATGTGAACTACTATAGAACAAAGTAAGCAGAACCAGGAAAACAATTAATACAAGGATGGCAACAATGTAAATAAAAACAACTTTGAAATACTTAGTCTGATCAATGAATGACCAGCCATGTCAAAAAGTGAGCAATAGGGGAAAATAAGAGAAAAAAGAACTGAAAAGATATCAGGAAGAAGAAAATTCAAAGACATTGAACATAAGCAAGTAAGTCAATAAGGAAAATATCATAGGAAGGAAATATGGCCTCCAGATCTAGTAAAAGAGTGTAGACATCTGTGAATAAATGCTGCAAAATGAAGGAAAATGATCTGACAACTTGATGAGGCAGAGGACCCTGTCAGATGTGAGACCATGGAACCAGAACATGCTGTTCTTAAACAGCTGAAAAGAGAAATGAGAATTACGGGAGTAGAATTTATGCCTTACCCAGAAAAAAATAATGGGCAGAACACAAAAACTGGAATCTTCAATGGCAAGCCTCATCAAAGGGGAAAAAAAGAGAAAATAGATCAGAAACACAAATACATTAAAGGACAATCCAGAAGAAGAGAAATAATTTTTTAATATGCTCACTATGCAAGCAAAACATACTGAGCTTAAAGACAGGATAGGACATATAGACACAAACTAAAGATCATAGGTCTCCCAGAAGAACAAGACAGGAAAAAACAATACCATAATAAAGAAAATCATAGAAGAGGAATGCCCAAAACACAGAAAATGAAATTATGATTGAAAGAATTCACAGATTGTCCCTAAGGGAGGAAAAAAAAAAGAGACTGCAAACTCCAAGACCTATAGTGGTTAAATTTAATAATCTAATTCAGAAATAATGAATTGTGGAAGCAGTTGGGATAAGTCTTAAAACAAAAAAGAAAAGAAATTCAAGTAACACAAGACTATTCTGTACCTACTAGAAAATGTAAGAGGGAATGGAATGTGTTACAAAGAGCACAGGAGCTCTCAGGAAGAAGAGAGACTAAAGGAGAATGGCCAAAGAGGAAAAGGGAAGAGTGGAAAAAGGGGGAAAAGAGAGATATTTTGTATCTGTGGTGGGAGGAGACACCACTGATAAATGTTCATATGGGAGAAGAGTGACATTCTATCAAGGGATATAGGGACTTTATATTGGGTATTATTTGCAAAGATTTGATGCTAAGAGAGACCATTCATCCTGCTTCAGAAGAAGGTGAATCAGAGCTCCTGGAAGGTAAGAAGAATGGGAGGGTATAGATCCAAGAGGCAAAGAAGGGGGAATGACTGTAATAGTAATAGAATTTGAAGATCCCCTTGTATTGGCAAGCTAACAGTACTTAGCACTAAGTTCCAAGCTCACACTTGTGTCAAGTATTAAGACCTAGAACTTGTGAATCTCACAGTGGGATGGACTTCCTGGTGTAACAGGAAGGGGCTGGAACAGGGAGGAGCTAATACCTTATATAAGGAAAAGCACAAGCTGGAGAGTCAGGACTTCTTGGAGCAAGCAGCATGGAGGCTGAGGAGGAGAGGCCCAGGCTGGATTAAGTGATTTTGATTTTGAGAATGGAGCTTATTGTGGCGGTGTTTCTTCTGAGAGCCAGCTAGAGTTTCTGCTGAGACTTTTCTTCTGGGAACTTCTGCTGAAAGCTTCTGAGAACCACGCTGAGGAGAGAACTTCTGAGGGCTTCTGAGAACCAGCCAACCTGCCGAGGACTTCCAAGGGCCAACCAGAGCTGCCAGAGGAAGCATGACTGTGGTGCTGGTACTTTGTCTGTCTGTTTTGGATCTATGTTGATTTCACAGGTGAATTGATGAGGATGCCAAGCAATGTGCATGAATGTTACTGTGGCTTGGACAGAAATTGTGAAGGACTTGAGGTGGATTAGACACTGTGAGCTTCAATATGGAACAGGAACTGCAAGGAGAGCTGGACAAGGAACTGGGAGCTGTCTGCCTTTGAACTCAGGTGGCAGTTGGTTAGATTTGGGCAGGAGCTGGAACCATGGAAGAGGAACCATGGAAGCTGACAGCCTGCCTCAGGTCAAGATGAAAAGACTTTTCCTTGAGTATTTAATGCTGACAGATGAGATTGTAACTTACTTGTGACCTAGGGGTAGATGGCCTTTGTACTTTCTACTACCCCTTAAGAGGGACTTAGTAGTGACTGATGATATTGTAACTTAATTGTGACTCAGAGGTGGATGGCCTTTGTACTTTCTACTACCCCTTAAGAGGGTACTTAGTAGTGACTGAGGATATTGTAATTTAATTGTACCTTGTGGGTGGAGGACTTTGACCTTTGTACTTTGTGTCAATTAAGGAAGCTTGACTCCTTAAGGGTGATTGAATTAAGGATTTACTAAGTGAAAGACTTATTAAATGAATGTTATCTTTTGGTTAAAACTATGTTACCACTTTGATGAAAACTATGTGGCCATTTTAGTGTTAAGTTGTTGAGTTGTGATGTGGTGAATGCTGTATTTTGATTTTCTGTGAATGTTTTGCTCTGATTTTTTTACTGAATAGAATCCACTATACTGTGTAATCAGAACCTTGAAAAGCTGTTCACAGCAGCAGTCCTCTAGAAAGCTGCTTGTGCTTGATGTTACAATAACTGAGAGAAGAATAAAAGCTAATCATGAACTGCACAATTAGGGACACAGAAAGATTCATATCATGGGACAATATCTTCTCACTCACCCACAGGAATTTCTAAGACTGACACAAAAAAAGAAAAAGGAGGGAGGGGAGATAGGAGAAGGGAGATAAAATGTGTTTAGAAGAGAGAACACCAAAAAGATATTTGAAAATTTGTTCTAATTGATTCATGTAAAAATGCTATCAAACTTTAAAGAACAATCAGTACCCATGCTACACAAATTATCCAAAAAATTTGAGAAAATGTCCTAATAGAATTTTTTTATGAAACAACTATAGTCTTAACTTCTAAACCATGGAAATAAAAACCAGAGAGGAGACAAATGGACCAAGAGCATTAATATATATTAATTTAAATATTTTAAACAGAATCCTGTCAAACAGCCTAAAGTGATTTGTCCATGAAATCATTCATTAAGACAAAGTAGAATTCATAACAAGGATGTAGGAATGATTAGGCAAACACCCAATAATTAGGAAAATATCCAAAATCATATAATTCAATCAATGCAGAAAAAAAGTCTTTGATAAAGTGTAATGTGCATTGATAGTAAAAACCACAACAACAACAACAACAACAACAAAAACCACCTTACAAAGTATAGGCATAGAGAGAACTTACTTAATATCATAAAAAGTATATCTATAACCAAAAGCAAGTATCATATGCAATGAGAATACAGTAGAAATGTTTCCAATAAATACAGGAGCATACTGAGCAACTTCATTCTCCTTACTATTTTTTAATATAATTCTTGAAATGCCAGTAACACCAATAAGATAACATGAAATTAAAATCATAAAGATATGATAAAGTTATAAAGGGGATGATATGACAGCATATTAGGAAAACCACAGGGAATCAGCAGATAATATTAAGATGATTAATAGCTTTAGCAAAGATTCAACAAAAAATTTAGCAAAAGTCAACAAAATCAAATAAGTAATAATGGAAAGAGACATCCCATTCAAAAAAACCCTGCAAAATGCAACAATCAACCAAAGCAAACAAAAGATCTGTATAGGTTCAATTACAAAGTAAATCATAAAGTTGGAAGAATATTCAATACTCATAGCTGTGTCATGCTAATACTAGCAATATTAATACTAATGCTAATGCTAATATTATGAATGAAAATAATACCAAAATTAATTTGCTTTGTAATGCTATTCTAATCAAATTAGCAAGAACTTGATAAAATAATAATAACATTTATTTGGAAAACAATAATCTAGAATATCAAGGGAAATGACTGAATGAAGAAGGTACGGCATTTCCTGACAACAAACACTACTCTGTACAGCAGTTATCAAAAGCATTTGGTTTTGGTTAAAAAAAGAGAGAGAGAGTAGTAGATCAGTGAAAAAGACTAAACATGAAAGAATGAGAAACACTAGAACTCAACAAACCAGTATTTCACAAAGTGAAAAATATACAGTCTTCATTTTAATAAAAATTGCTGGGAATACTGGAAAGCAGTCTGGCAGAAATTAGGCTTTAGACCAACACCTCACATCATATTCCATTATATTCTATATGTGACTTTAATATTAAAAATCCCACTACAGTATAAAAAAAAGTTTAGAAGAAAAAGCAGATTGTATGCTTCTCACAAATCTGGGTAGGAAATGCATTCTTAAACAAGCGATAAAGACAAGATTATGAAATTACAAAAGATGAAATAGATAACCTGGTTACATAAAACAAAACCTTCTATACAGATAAAACTAAAGGAAAGCATTTAAATGAGAAAAAAAATCTTTATGTCACCTTCCTCTGACAATAGATATGTATCTGTTAATTGTTTATATGTGCAAATATACACAAAACCCCCTGCCTCATACACACACACACACACACACATACACAAGACTGAAAACCACTCTTTAATAGATAAATGGTTAAAGGATACAGAAAAACATTCTCAAAAGAATTGCAGAGTATTATTAGTCACAGGAAAGAATGCTCCAAATCTCTAATAATAAGAACTGAAAAATCACAACCCTGAGGTTTCATCACACACCCTCTAAGTTGGCAAAGATAACAAAAGACAGCAGTAGTCAATGTTTGAGGGGTTGTGGGAAGATAAACGCTGTTCGAGTTGTGAATCAGTATAACTATTCTGGAAAGGAATTTGGAATTATTCAAATAAAATGACTAAGATGTCCATAACTTCTGACCCGGAAATTCTATTTAGAGGCTTATATCCCAAGGAAACCACTGATAAGAAACAAGTCTTCATATACACCAAAATTTTTACAGCACTTTTTTTGTGACAGCAATCAATAAATCAATCGATACACATTTATGAAGTCATGTAATGGTAATGGAATTTGGAGATGCCCCTGTATTGGCTTGGTTTTGGGGTTGAGTGTTAAAACTCAGAGCTTGTGAATCCCACTTGTGGGATGGACTT
>CM053590.1:170398677-170415274 GCA_028646515.1 Pseudochirops corinnae | reverse complement strand
GAGGGGGAAGGCAGGGCAATTGGGGTTAAGTAACTTGCCCAAGGTCACACAGCTAGTAAGTGTTAAATGGCTGAGGCTGGATTTCAACTCAGGTCCTCCTGACTCCAGGGCCGGTGCTCTATTCACTGTACCACCTAGCCACCCCAATTCTTGGTTATTTCTTCTTTTGTGGTCTGAGAAGAGTGAGAAGGAGAGAGTATGGTAATATAATGTAAACTGAAAGACTTAGGTCACTTTTAAGAATTTTTACATACAATAGGAGCCCTAAGTAGCAAAAACAGCAGTAAGAAAGTTGAGACAGGGGCAGCTAGGTGGTGCAGTGAATACAGCACCAGTCCTGGAGTCAGGAAGACCTGGGTTCAAATCTAAACTCAGACACTTAACACTTATTAGCTGTGTGACCTTGGGCAAGTCACTTAATCCTAGTTGCCCTGCCTTTCCCTGTCCAAAAAAGACAAACCTCCCCATCAAAAAAACCCAAAAAACCAGCAGAAAGTTGAGACAAGCACTTGATAGCTTTTTTCAAGATGATCCCTTTCCCCTCCCCAACCAATTAATTTGAATAAGCCTCTTTCTTTTGATAAACGCTCACCATGCTAACAGAAGTAAATCCCAATCCCCAAATTAAATTTTATAGAGTGTGTTCAGCTTGAATCTGGGGAACTGTCTGGTTTCTTGGCCATGAGAGTTTTAAATGTGAACTAAAAGAGGAAAGTTAGTGTGAATCAGGAACAACCAAAAGGTAAAGAGGATTTGATTACCAAATCTAAGTGGAAACTTGGAAGTTTTACAAATTCAAGTGAAGTAGAAATCAATTTAGAAATAACTTCTGAATTGGTGTATTTTGAACTTAGAAAATTTTCTGTAAATCATACGAGACTCTTATCTATTTTTATAATAGATTATGTATTTGAATTTTTGAGGACAAGTCTGCTTCTTGCTCACAAAAATAGAAGTTTATTTAAGAAAGCAATGTGAAATTTACATAAAATTTGTTTCAATTGCTTTATGCTATTTCTCTGAATAACATGCCCAGAGCTTGCTGAATAGACCAAGCTTTCACAAGCTGTTAAAAGTTTTTATAATTGCTAAGAACACATTAAAAGATTTTTTGTACTTCCATCTCTTAGAGAATAACAAAATTATAACTGATTGAATTTTACGTAAAGTAAAAATATTAAGTCACTGGTTTTGACTAAATTTTTAAGGAGAAATTCAAATAAAGTAAGGATTTGAGAATAACAGTCTGAAATACTATTGTAATATGAAGGAAATAAGAAAGGTCTGAGGGAAGTTTTGGCTTTGTTTAGATGGGAAGGTTGTGTGCAACTATGGAAATACAGTAATTGCAATTCAACTTCAAAAAAAGTAAACAGAGGAACTAACAGAGAGGTATGAGTAAACTGAAAGCAATGGGTTCTTCTTGAGATTTTAAACTTTGCCATTAGTAATTGCAAAACCTAGGTTTCAAATAAATAAAATGTCCTTTTAAGTGGGATGACTGGGATAGATTAAAACCTAATACCAGGCTGCCACTTAAAATCTTTGGCAGCGGATTAATCAGAAATAGTGGGCCCCATAATATGAAATGCTTTGTGAAACATATAATACTAAATAACTGAAATTATACTTTGAGATTCTGTGTGATACCATTTGGAAAATAGATGCAGGTATAACTGAATTTATTCTGGCCTTATTTTAAGAGAAATTTGTCTACCCTAATAAAATGCTTTGGATAGGTCAGAATTTCTTATACTATTCAGCATTAAGACAAAGTGCTAAAATGCATGGATCTGAAAATTTGTTACTGTGTAATCTTAAAACAAGTTATCTCAGTTTACCAATCTGTTAAATGGATAAAGATAAGCTCTCACATTGATTTGATAATTCATTATATTAGGACTACTGGTAAAATAGTAACTTCTTTTTAGATCAGTATTCCTTTGGGTTATAGATTAAATGTTATTCTTTTGGGTTATAGTTAAATTGTTATAGATTTAATTGTTAAAAGAATGATGGTAAACATTTCTAAATGTTCATTTAGAAACACAATAGGTATGAGGTTTTGATTTAGTTTTAGTTGAGAACTAGAAATTATAAAAGGAAAAAATTCTGGAGCTTTGACTTCTTAGTCTGCTACAAGTAAGGTTACATAGGCATCTAGAAAGTCTTGCCCCACCCATCTTTCAGGATGTTTTTTAAGAAGCTCTTGTTTAAAGAGTACTTAACATCAGGCCTTGCCGGTATTATACAACAAGTACTACATAAAAGTTGGCTGTTGTGATTTTTGATGTTCTATTTACGTATTAACTCTTTGTGAAAACTCTCAAGGACTTGAGATGCATCATGCCATCAGATCAAACTCCTTAGGGCATTTTGCCTGAGCCAATAAATAAAGAAACTAGCAAAATAATACATAAATAATTCAATCTTCCACCTGGAATCTTTGACTAAGGAATTTTAACAGCAATGGCTTATGATATTTAGCCCAAAATACTTGGAGCTAACACAATAACAATTATGAAACTAAACTGGTAAAGTTGTATGTGTGTTTCCTAGTACTATTAATGAAAAATGAAGTATATGCTTGTATTGTGAAACTTAGTAAAAGGAAGTAAGTTCCACTTAAATTTATTCAGCTGTATTAGACCTATGTGAGACATGATGAATGATTTTCTACACAAGGTAATAATGGAAATGCATTCAACGGAACTGAAATCACCGTACTGGTATTGGCTTTTGTTTCAAATTAATACTATTGTTCATGAGATGGTGCACTTATGCTGATAGGAATGCAGCTTCTCATCTGGATGTTGCTAGATTATGAACTGAACTGTTAAAAGAAAGGAAACTTTGGAAACTGCCAACATTCGAAAGTACCATAATTTAAGAAACTCAAAACTTCCACGTTTGTCTATAGTAAAGACAAAGTTTGAAATGAAATTATTTTGCTATCGTGTATAAAAATTGTGCAGCACTATGAAAAAATTTGTGCATTGCTCCACTTAGGAAATGGAATCCCCTCCCCCACTGCAAACATTCCTTGATGAGAGGGAGGAGTACTTAGGAATTTGTTTATAATATAAGACTGTTTATTGTGAATTACAAAGTTGTATCTGGAATAATCTATACTGACATTAAATCTTTAACCAAATTAATCTTAAATCAACTACAGTCTTCTTAGAACATATATTTTTGCTTTAAATAGTAAATCATATTTGCAGTATCTGAACTTATAGAATATAATTATTAAATTCTAATAACTGCTTTTTTACAGTTGACTGAATTTTAAACTGTATTTAAGTGGAATATTAAAAGAAAAGAGTATTATACAAAATCTTTTATGTGATGTTTTAGAAGGCTTGATAACTTTCTATTTGCTATATATATAATTTATTGCAACAGCTTGACAGAATTGCTAACAACTGTGTCCAACCCCATTATGATTAGTCAAAGTTTGCTGTCTGAGTGAAACCTTTTGGGACCAGGAATTTTCTTTTTGAGCATCATTTTCAGGTTTATTGTGTCCTTGGGCCAAAGTTTCACTACGTCAGTGAAAAGGGCAGCAGCTCAATGGGAGTAAGGTCTGTGACCTATGGTCAGTAGACATGTTCCTGGGAAAAAGGTTAGGAGTACTACCTTGGGAGGGTTAAGATGACCCTCTATGACTCAGCTTCCCATACAAGAAATATTTCCACCTGATTAATTCTGAGCCTGGCTGTAGTATCATGTCGTACACGTGGCTGTTTATATTATTCTCACTTGAAATCAACTGGAACAAAGGATGCTTTAGTCCAGTGGTTCTCAACCTTCCTAATGCCATGACCCTTTAATACTTGTATGTGGACGTATCTGCATGTGGGTGGACCCACCTGGAGATGGATAGAGGAGCGATGTCTCGGTTCCTAAGACCACTGGAAATATGTGTTTTCCGATGGTCTTAGGTGACGCCTGTGAAAGGGTTGTTTGACCACCAAAGGGGTTGCGACCCATGGGTTGAGAACCACTGCTTTAGTCATTTTGTGCTCTTGAGCTTCAGCCTGGAGGCTGCTATAGTGGTCCCAACCTGCCTCTTCCTCTCAGAGCAAAATCTCTATAACCAGGGTAAGTCCTTCTTCACGTAATTGTTGTTACAACACATTAGCACCTCCTGTTGTTTTCAATCTGAGATTCCATGCCCTGAACCACTAAGTAAATGAGTATTTGGCCTCTATGATCTGGCTGTATATAGTTATATGCTCATGCATAAGATAAGGCCCTTCAATCTTTCAAAATATTATTAGGATAATTAGACAAAATGTATAATTAGACAATTAGATAATTAGACTGATGTAAAAGTTAGTGAAACCAAAATATATGTATTAATTAACTCCTAATTAAATGTGAAACATCTTTAGTTTTGTTTTAAAGAAAAGGATTAACCTTACAGGAGAATAACATAGAATATCCTGTGCTATCTCAAAGGGCATTCCAATTTTTTACTTAGGGTTATTATTTAATGTGGGATTAACCACTGTAGATAGAGCATGCTCTGAAATGAAAGCAAATGGCGTAAAGATTTAAAGAGGATTTGGGAGCAGTGGTCTATGTGGGCGTAATATCCAGTTCATTTCAGCATGGTTAGTAACTGAACACATTTTACTATGGAGAACTCATGATACAATCTGGAATTATTTACTTAACGCTATTCAGAGGTCCTATCACGGCCCTTTGTCAAAATAGGCACCTTTTGGCTGAATTCATTTCTGTGGCCATTAAACTAAGGCACAGAAGTCACCTACTTACAAAGGGTATTGTGATCATATGATCCGTAGCAGCATCTCATCCTCCTAAGAGGGGAAAGAGTTGTCCTATTTTTTCCTGTAAGCTTTACAGACATTCTCTAGGTATTAAAATTTGTATGTATTTATTTGATACTTTTTCACTGATACATGTGCTTGAGCAAGCATGTCAGTAAAACATAATATCTTTTATTAAAAACAAAATTTTAAAGTAATTGGTGCAAAACAGTATTACAAATGAAGTATCTTGGGTTCTGTTCCTAGAATGGCAGAAAAGTGTGTGTAGGAAGATTGTGTTTTTAAAATTACTTTACTATTTTACAATAGGATATCTGACTAGAATGGTTTACTACTGTCTGATGTTTCGTTTCAAAGCATGTTTATACTATACTTTTCCCTTCCATTAATATTATTTTATTTCATTGCCAGGTTTATGAAGTTTGGTAACCTCTGTTGTTTTTAGCTTTTGTATTTTTTTTTTTTACAGTTTAGCATCTATTTTTTAAATGTTGTCTTAACTGTGTTTTTAATTAGGCATTTTTAGGCAAACTACATTTTCATATCAAGTATGACATGTCAGATCCAACCTTAATCAGAACTTTCTATCTCAATTTTTTTCTTTCCTCTCTGAAAGGTAATTAAGTTCCTACAGTAGGGCTACCCCAATACTGAAATACTTATGAACAGTCCTGGTAGTATGTATAACTGCTCAAGAAATTTCTAATGATTACTATTACAATTAATTTCTAATGAAAATATAAAACGATACTGCTAAAAGCATACTGTATTTTTAATTAAATCAAGATGGCCAATGAGATTAACTTTCACCACTATGCTGTGTACCAATGCCAAATGATTTAAAGGCCACTGAAACATTTCAATCAATATTAAAACTTTAACTAATCCAATAATGCTGCATATGTATTGTTGCTGACAGCAGGGGTCAGCGAGTTCTTCAATGAAAAATCAATCACATGTAAGGTATTGTGTTAGGTGTTAGGGTTCAATTTCACACACACACACACACACACACACACACACACACACACACACACACACACACACACACACACACCCTAAAGAGTCTCACCAGTATTCATCTGTTCCTTTTGAGAATTTGGTGGTAGATTTGCCACTCTGAGAAATTCTATGTACATTTTTTTTGCTATCATTGTCACATAGATGTCATGATGCTTTTTTAAAATTAAGTTTTATATAACGTAACAATGATGCCACATCATTCAGATATTTTCATGGAAAATATAAAGTGCCAGACAGAGCCCACACAGTAGAATTTTAATTTCCTCAGAGAAGGATCTCCCAGATACCACCTAATTTCTCCATGGCTGTAACATGATGGGAGTGCTGGCTAGGGGGAAGAACAAGGAAATTCTTGACTTGAGGTATATATGTCTAGCTTGGCCACCTACCCCGAAGTCAGCTGCTGCAGATCCAAATCTTTGGCCTCCCTAACCTGTACCTTAAATAGACATCACTGTTGCCTTAAGTTATCTTCTGCCTTGGTGACCAAGGTTCAGCAGCACATCAAACTCCTCAACGCTTCCCTTGGTCAGTGACTGAAGCACCTGGATCAAAAGGGGGAAATGTTGAATGCAGCCATCAAAGTGAGCTACCTGACCCTGACCCCATGGTTAGAGCAGGTCCAAACCAGATGGAGTCTACTGTTCTGATCAGATGTCACCACTCCCCAGACTTCCCTGCTTTCTCTATAGACTTTTAGTTTTTATACAAAACAATTAATGTAACAATTTTGCAAGGCTGTGCCTTCCATGAGACTCCCTTCCCTCCCTGTTACTATTTAAACCTGCCCTCTTTGCCTCTCTTGGGCACTCCAGGACTTCTGTGCTGCATTAAGTCCTAGAAATGTAATTCCCTTGCCTCGATTAAAGGTCCTAGCCTTCTGCTGGGTTTCTCTGTCCCAAGTCTCTCCTTACCCCATTCTAAGAAATCTACATAAGAAACCAAAGGGATGCTTATCAGTAGAGGAATGGATGAACAAGTTGTAGGTTTACACGTGTGATGCAATATTGCTATGCTATAAGAAGTGAAGAAACATGTTTTCAAAGAGACATGGAGAGATTAAATGAACTGATGCAGAAAAGTAAGCAGAACCAGAATAATTTATACTATAACAGCAATTTTGTAAAAATGAACAATTCTGAAGACTTTCATAAACTGATGAAGAGTGAGATAAGCAGAACTGGAAAAATTTATACAGTAATGACGCTGTAAAGACAAATAGCTTTGGGAGCTGTAAGATGAATACAAAGAACATCCATGATTCCAGAGGACCAATGATGAAACACAGCATCTATCTCTTAAAAGAGATTTAGGGTACAGAATAAGATATAAATAGATAAAGAGATTTTAATATAGTCAATGAAACAATTATGATTTTGTTACAAGGAAATTAGGTTTTTATTTCTTTTTTCCCAATGGGCTCAAAGGAAAGAAAATACATTTATGTTGATTTAATTTTTTTAAAAATAGATATAAGAAGTGATACAGATGTGGAATGTTTCATGCACTTACAGATGAAGTAAATATATTGGTTGCTTTACTTTTTTAAAAGAGACTTGTAAGTGGAATATAAAAACCGAAAAACCTTTTTTTGTACACTTGTAATCAATCTGAAGAGATTGGAGTCATATTATGAAAGATGCCTTTTCAAACAGAAGCTATTATTAATGACCTTAGAAACTCTGAAATAAAAACACCAAAATTTATGCCAGATTGATAGTTTGCAGGATTCTCTTACAAAAAAAGAATATCTATTCACAACTTTTATTTAGTAAGCAAAGGACCTAAATTTTTAATTTTGCTATAGGTTCATGTTGTAAAGGGTATAGATAACACCCTAAACTAAAGAAGTGTTTTTACAACATAGTCCAAAAACACTGAGAGTCCATAATAGATTTGTTCACAGAACTAGAAATCATACAGAAAAAAACCTAATTTGTCTCCTCTCTAAGTCAGTCAAGCAAGTCTAATCAGCAAATCTTCCCAGTGGTAGACCTAAGAACTGCAAAGTGAACAATAAGCCTTAATCAGAAATCAGTGGCCCTAAGACCCTGTCAACTAAAGACAAAATATCAAAAGAATTTAAGTCTGCCTTGAAGGGTAGATGCCTTAGAAATCAGTAATATAGGTTGTTGTTATCTGTACCTGAGGGAGAAGGAGGCACAAAGTCCTTACTATTTTCCTAGCCTAATGAAAGCATCACTTATATAACTGTGCCCCAAACCCACATACATTTCAGCAATAACATTACTAGCACTTAAAAATCAAACAAACAATCTTCTGAAAAGAACCTAGATTCAGTATTTATCCTAGAGGCATTGTCTTCTATTACAGCAGGAAGGTTTGAGCTAAAATTGGTCCTAAATCTCAGGGCATTGTTTCTTTGTCTCTGGAAGATGAAGAGATTCAGTTTGCTTTGCAGGCTTCAAGAATGAAGGGTGGGAAGTTTTATGCCCAAGGTTAAGGAAAGTCCAGGAAAGCTTCCTAAATTTCTATGTAGGATGAAGTTATTTTCCCAAAGGACTCTGCTATTTAGGTCACAGGTCACTTGATCTTCCTCTATTTTAACAGCACCCAGGCTCTTGGAAGATCCATAGGAGAACTCCTAATCCTTTCCCCACACCCCAAACAACAACAACCACCCAAAAGACCTTTGAGTAATTAACAAGATCTATTTTATTTCCTTCGCTGCTGTTACCTAATTTCAGCATTCTCCCTGCAAATTATCACATGGTTAAAGGCACAAAATATTTCACAAAACATACTTTTCTTTTTAACCATAAACTTTAAAAAATATAGGTTTTTAAGTACTTTAGTACTCTGTCTAAACATTTATCCAGAACTGGAAGGTTAAAACCTTTAAACCGGGTATCAATAAAACCTTTTAGAAAGTTATGTAACTCGGGAGATGGGGGATACTCTATATATTTAAGTCATTTAAGATTTATCTCTTGAGTCTCATAAAAAGTTTCAAAATGTACAGCTATACAGAAATACTTTACATCTAACAAGAGGACTCTTTTACTCCCATAATTACTCAGATTACCATTACTTTCAATTGAAGGAAAGAGGAGTATCTACTCTAGGTGGGATCAAAAGTCACCTTTTTATTTCTATAAATTCTACCATGCCTAAGAAGATGGTGGTCTTGCTATTCCTAAATTCTGCTACCATTTCCACTTAGTTCCAAATAAGACTGTTCTCTGCCTTGATTTTTGGAATGCTGCCCTAATTCTTTTTTCCTAAGTCTTGTTACCACGGTTGCAGCTGCACAGCCAATTCTGGTTGAAATACAAGTCTTTTTATGGATGAGATTTGGTGAGGGGGGAGGAGCAGGGGGAGGGAAGGAGACACTCACAAAGGATTTCATTATCTTTTCTCAGCTCCAATAGTGAGGATAGAGCACTCTTTCGTAAGCTACTAGGACCAGCACAGTTCTCCACTAAAATAGACATATACTATCCCGAAATGAAAGGAGTCCAGTAACTCACTCATAACTATTTACATATGAACAGTCATACAAGGAACATAACATCCTAATGAAACTTCAAATATGCCAAGAGGTTCTCAAAATCTCCCAGCCAAAAATGTAAACGTAAATGTATCATAGCTGTAGCTAGGCAGACAGCGGCAGAGTGCCAGGAAAAAAGTCATGGTTTTTTAAAAAAAATAGATTTGAAAGGGGAAATGGATGCATTTTATACTAGAAGCTATTGTTAATCTCAGAAACTTCTGAATTAAAACAGCCAAAATTTAAATTTACAGGACTGATGGTTTTAATAGTCTAAAATTTACAAATTTAAACCTACAGTGGAAATGGAATTTCTGTTTACAAATTAGCTTTCTCAAGCATAGAAACCAAAATTTAAAATCTGGTTTTGGGAGTTTGAGAGATGGAGGAGAACAGGAAAATTGAAAAAGCAATCTATACTCCATTTTTTATTAGAATCTCCAGTACTGTTTGTTCTGTGATGAAATCCTAACCAGCTGCTTGTTCTTATTCCTGAATGACAATCTGTGACTAAATACAACTTGCAGAAAAGTTAGAGGCAAAACTGATACAACTATGAAGATCAATGTTTTTGCTTATGATGTGTAAAAATAATTAGGATAGCTAGCTATAAAGTAAGACTGATTTATAGAAATTACTTTTTATTAATCATCATGTAACATTTATAAGTGGTACATCTTTTGCTTTCATGTAATACTGAAGAAATCTGGAATTTTAATTATTTGAGAGAAAAATGATGAGGTTAGCGAAATCCACTGGTGTTAATTACGGCCTGTCTCTGTTCTCTGGGTGATTTATTCATTGTTAGAGAGAAGTAAAAACGAGGAAAGAAAAGATACTCCCCTTTAAGAATCTGGAAATACAATGCATATTTCAAGTCACAGAAACAAATATTTCCAAGTTTGCAAGTATGTAATTAAAGCATACCAGGAACAATGAATATCTGGAGGATTTTAGGCAAGCAACTTGAAACTATCATTATTTTAAATGTCTTTTAAGTCACAGTTTAGAAATCTATGCATCAAATTAATACCGCACAGGCAGTGAATGTCTTTGCAAATTTTGCAATTCCAATACGATCTTAAAGCATTTTCATGAAGCAAACAGGGTTTGGTCCTGCATTAGAAAATTTCCCTATCCAAACTTTATAAACCAATGTGGTTGGTACTGTTCATCAGCAACAACCCATGTAGTTCTCCAAGAGGTTTTTCACTGAAAACACGTACTGTATATCTCTGAAAACATTAATTGATGGCGTCAAAGATGGAAAGAAAAACGGATGGCACTTTTGCCACAGGATTTGACTCCTAAATGGATCAATTACAAAACCTGACTTCAGTATTATAGAAAGCAAGTAGAGTCCACCTCTACATTGACCAGAAAAATGTCCCTTGATCACAACCACAAAGGAAGTGCATCCTGGGATATACCCATGCACATTTTTGACTTCTGTGCAAAGATTCACAACCAAGTTGCCCATCCATTCCCATTGCTGAGGTAGTGGTTTACATAATAGGGTCAGCTGCCCAGTAGGAACTATACTGAGACCACCAACTACATAACTAAACACAAGGTAATTACTTCCAGAAAATTCTGGGGAAATAAACCAAAAATCAATAAATTTAATATCAATTCAAATCCCCCACACTACCCAAGCAATAGAAAAACCAAAACCATGAATATTAGGGAAGTGGTTTAAATCATTTTTAATTAAACTAGTAGGTGAACACTGAGCTGAACATTGGGCTTGTGGTATGGAAGAAGCATTGGATTACGACCTGGATTAAAATTCAGACTCAACTGTTTACTAGTTATGTAACACTATCAAGTCACTTTTCCCCTTGGGACCTAAGTAGCTACAAAAGTAGGGGAAAAAATAACATTAGAGATACCTAGAAGCTTACAGGAGAAAAAAATGCACAAACAGAGGTAGCCTGGAACAATGGAAAGAAATGACTCTGGAATTAAAGGAACTGGGTTCAAATTCCTCCTATGAGATTTCCAACCTGTAAAATCCTGGGTAAGTCATTTAACTACTTTATGCTTTAAGTTTCCTCATCTGTAAAATGGGGAGGCTAGACTAGCTGGCCTCTGAGATCCTGATTCGTGATCTATGTCTATACACGAATGTATATGGTACAGGTAACTAAAGATTCTATTTCAAAGAAGCAAATTAGCCTGATGTGGTAAGACCCACTGCTGGAATACTGTTCCAGAAATGTAAACTTTATTTAAGAAGATCTGGACAGTTTGTTTTTTTTAAAAGAGGGGAAGGTGAGAGTTGGCTAATAACAAAAGAGTATATGATAGATTCATGTAATGGAATCTAGGAACCTATAGGGGAACACGGTGGCATTCCTTTTGGTAAACAATCAACAGAGGCATGAACAGAAATTACATTATCATCAGATCGTAAGACAGACCCCCTAAACGGAAAGAGGAAATAAATAAGGATTTGGAAAAGAAAGCCTGGTACAGAGACAAAATACAGTAGTCACCCGGAACCTCTACGGATCTCTATGCAGAGTTCTTTCTCTCAGAAAGGTAGTGTGGTTTAGTAAAAAGAGTGTGATTATAGAAAAAGTATCTGCAAAATAAAGCCAGTAAGACCTGGTTTCAAATCCAGTCTCTCACTTTATTAGCTGCATGACCCTGGGAAAATCACTTATCCACTCAAAGCCTCTTTTTCCCCATCTGCAAAATTATTATAATAATTCTATGTTATTATAAGGATCGTAAGAGATAAAATATATAAAGTGCTTTGTAGAACTAAAATGCCATATATGTGTTAATTACTATTATTATTGCTGCTGAATCTATAGGCATCACTGCCACCAGAATGTCTTTGCAAGCAAAAGATCAAACATCCAAAAGTCAACCTCTTAACTGTAAGCTCTCCCAGGGCAGGGCCCATCTTCTACCTACCTTTTTATTGTCCTCTCCTTATATCTTGTGCTTTGTGTTTTTCATTAGATTGAAACCTCTTTACTACTAACCAGCTACTGCTCTCCTTGCTTAATGAGGAGGTACACTATGACAATGACTATTAGTAACCTGAAGATATATAAAACTAATACTCTGTAGTTCAACTTCTGGATCTTCCAGCAGCATGATCTGTGAAAGTCACTTTCCACCTCTAAGGCAACAGTTTCCTCATTCACAAAATGATTAGATGATCATCGAAACTTTCTGGCTTATATGGCAAGAAGAGGTTATCCCCCAGGAGTTCAAGGACAGCTCCGCTGTCCATCTCTACAAAGAAAAAGGAAATAGATTGCCCTGTGACAAACACAGAGGTGTCTCTCTTTAGTCAATGCTGGTTAGATTGTTGCCAGAGTCCTCCTTAATAGGGTGATTCATCACCTGGAAGATGGTCATCTACCTGAGAACCAGTATGGCTTCCGAAAAGGGTCAAAGGATGGTTGATATGGTGTTTGCTGCCCAACAACTCCAGGAGAAATGCCAGGAGCAGAACAAAAGGTCTATACATAATGTTTGCTGATCTGACCAAGGTCTGTGATACTGTCAATTGAGAGGGCTTGTGGAAAATTTTGTCAAAATTTGGTTGCCTGAAGAAGTTCATGAGCAGTTTCAATAGGCCTGCTTGCCTGGGTTCTGGATAATGGATGACGTTCTTGTACTTTTCCAGGCACCGATGGAACAAAGCAGGGCTGTGTGCCTGTTCCCATACTTTTTTAGCATGATGTTTTCAGCAATGTTGTCAGAAGCCTTCAATGAGAATGAAAATGGCATCAAGGTCAGCTATCACACTGATGGTAAATTATTTAACTAATAGGCTAAAGTGCATAATTTGTTCACGGATGACTGTACACTCAATGCAGCCTTTGAAGCTGAGATGTAACAAAGTACGGATAGATTCTCTGCTATATGTGCTAATTTTGGCCTGACAATTAACAGCAAGAAAACACAAATTCTCTACCAGTCAGCACCACACCATCCATACACAGAATCATTGGCTACAGCAAATGGAGAAATTCTGAATTCTGTAGTTATGTTCACTTACCTTGGCAGTACTTTCCAGTGATGTATATATAGATGATGAGGTTGACACATGCACTTCTGGAGCTAGCTCAGTGTTTGGGAGGCTCCAAAGGAAAGTGGAGGAGAGAAGAAGTAATAGGCTGTCTACCAAACTGGAGGTCTACAGAGTCTTTGCACTGGCCTCATCGAATGTATGCCTGTGAAACCTGAACAGTATACCAGAGCCATGCTAGGAAACTGAATCACTTCCATTTAAATTGTCTTAGGAAGAGTCTGAAGATCATCTGGCAGGATAAGGTCCCAGACACTGAGGTCTTAAACTGCCAAGCATTCAAACTCTACTACAGAGAACTCCAATAGGCTGGCCACATTGTTCAAATGCCTAATACAAGCTTGCCTAAAAGACTATTTTACAGGGAACTCACACAAGGCAGGTGTTCCTATGATGGTCAGACAAAGTGATACAAGGACATTCTCAAGGTCTCTCTGAAGAATTTTGGAATCCATTGTGAGATGAAGGAGACACTGGCACAGGACTGCCCAGCATGGCATGTCCACTTCAAAGAAGGCACTTGTAATGGTAATGTAACTTGAATTTGAAGATCCCTTTGTGCTGGCAAAGGTAGCAGGTACTTAGCACTTAATAACTGATCAAGCCTTTGTTGGGCAAACAGGAAGTATGAACTCCTGTCTCCTGTTGCTGAGTAACAGGAAGGGGTTGGTTGAAATAGTTATATTAGAAAAGCCCCAGAGAGGGAGGGGGAGATTTTCTTGGAGCAGGCTCTGTGGAGGCTGAAGAGGATCCTAGGAGACTAAAGAGGAAAGCTCCTCCCAGGTTTGAGAGAATGATTTTGATTTTGAAAACCTGGATGGAGTGATTTTGATGTTAGGAACCAGCTGAAACTTCTGACGAGTCTGAGGGCCAGCTGGAGTTGCTGAGGATTTCTGAGATCCAGCCAGAGCTGCTGAGGAGTTGCAAAGGATTTCCAAGGGCCAGCCAGAGCTGCCAAAGACCGAGGAAGCATGACTATGATGCTGGTACTTCGTGTGAGTCTGTTTGTGGCTTTGTTAAAGCCTTGTCTTCCTGGGAACAAAGACTGTGAAGGATTTGAGATGGACTGGACACTGTGAGCTCCAATGTGGAACAGAAACTGCACAGAGAGCTGGACAAGGAACTGGGAGCTGTCTGCCTTTGAACCCAGGTGACAGTTTGGCGAATCCAGGTAGGCTCTGGGACCATTGAAGGGGATCCAGGGAATCTGAGGGACCACCCTGGGTCAAGCTGAAAAAATGCTTTACTTGGATACTGTGTACTGACTATGAAATTGTAAATTTACTAGTGACCTAGGGGTGGAGGGTCTATGTAGTTTCTAATGATTGAATAGTGAATAATGAAGGATGAGTGACTAAATGATTTTACTTAGTGAATGATGAATGAATTAATTGATTTGTAACCTAGTATGTCCCACAAGTGGAAAATTTTGACTACTGTACTTATGACTGAATTAAGGACTTTGTGAATGCTTGAGTTACTAAATGATTGTTCTTTGTTCAAAACTTTGTGACCACTGTAGTGGATACTATGTGGCCATTTTTTGTGATAAGTTGTTGTGAATGCTGTACCTTGATTTCTGTGAATATTTTGCTTTGATCTGTTATGGAATAGAGTGTTCACTATACTGTATAATCAGAACCTTAAAAGCTGTTCACAGTAGCATTCTTCTGGAAAGTTGCTAGTATTTGGCTTTACAGCACTATGCTCTATGAGCAAAGCAGAATTGCTGTGGCTCAAAAGAAAGGTGAGATGCACAAAGTTAGAGACATCTTCACTCCAAATGTTCATAGAAGGCTATTTGTGCCTGATCTGTGGTAGACCATTCTGAACTCATATTGGTCCGATCAGCCACACTTGGACAGACTGTACCTTGACTCCAACACAGTGATGTCATTTTGGTCCTCTTTGAGAACCATGGATCAGCTCTAATAACTGATTCTAAGGTTATAGCAGGAATAAGCTCCTAATTCTATGAGAGGAACTTATATGTTTATATTATATATACACACACACATACATATACATATATACATGTGTATATATATATATTATATATATATATACGTATATAAAATTAAACAGTGCAGTAAAGATGTGAAAAAGATGCCTTTCAGAATAGTATTTACATAACCAAAAATTAATATAAACAATACATACTATTTCCTTAGAATGGGGAAATGGACACTATTTACATTTAAATACTAAAACATCTCAAATTTTTCTAAGTTCATAAAATTTTCCAAACATTTCAAAAATTGTCTAAGCTCTATGAATGCCAGAATCAGTTCTGAGACTCAGAAGGGACCTTAGTAGCCCACATCCAAAAGGAATTCCCACTATAACATATCTGAAAACTAGTCATCTGACACGAGGAAGTGAATGACCTTTTTTCTATTTTTAACACAAAGTCATTACCCTTGTGGATAAATTCAGTTTCAATACAAACATGAAACAGTAATGATGGGGAGAGGCAACATGCCTCCGTATGGGAAAGCAGGACCTCTACTAGTTTTGTGACCATGGTCAAGTGACTGAAACTCAATGAACCTCAGCTCTCTATGACTATGTTACTGACAGGTTCCAAATTTACTGAGGAGCTGACAGTGACAAAATTACAGATGCCTGATAATATTAATGTATAGTAAAGCACAGTCAAAAGGATTTAAAAAATATTATGTCTTAGATTTTAAAATCACGACAATTTTATGACAAATTAATGGTGCAGATGTCTAAAATAAGAATGATATACAGCATAAATACCTACTTACTGATTATGAATTATGCAAATTGTATACCCAGCACTCTAAATGTATAGATATAATTTAGCATAAGCAAAGTAGCAGTTCACAGCTATTTGCAAGTAGTTTATTCAATAGGAGGAATCAGGAAACATCAGGATTCTTGGCTAACTTAGATAAGGATTATTATTATATGAATAAAATTATTTTCACTGTGAATAGTAAAATAACATGCATGTCATTAATCTGCTGAACTGCTTATCTAAATCCCATTGCTAAAAAGTAACTCCAAATTGTGCTGAAAATTTATTTTAAAAAGGAAATGAAACCAGATTCAATGTAAGGTTAAAATTCTGTCATGCTTTGATGTTTTTTGTGCCACATATAATTTCACTTCCACCTGCATCGAACATGAAAATTAAGCAAAACAATTACACCAAGGAAGAAAAATGAACAAATTTTCCAGGTC
>CM053590.1:170382925-170398177 GCA_028646515.1 Pseudochirops corinnae | reverse complement strand
CATTGCTAAAAAGTAACTCCAAATTGTGCTGAAAATTTATTTTAAAAAGGAAATGAAACCAGATTCAATGTAAGGTTAAAATTCTGTCATGCTTTGATGTTTTTTGTGCCACATATAATTTCACTTCCACCTGCATCGAACATGAAAATTAAGCAAAACAATTACACCAAGGAAGAAAAATGAACAAATTTTCCAGGTCGACTCTAACCACTATATTTAATTCAATTTCTCTCAGTTGCCATTATTAACTTAATTATTCTATATTGCTATCCTAAGAAGTAGAATTTTTCTGGAATTGCAGATGGAATACTTCAACTCAACCTTACACTGTGCCATATGTCATGAAAGATTAAGAAATATATCTAAAAGAAGGGGTTAAACTTGCTTCAGTGGGGAAGAAAGGAAAGGAATAAGTAGTTATATAATGCCTACTACATACCAGGCACTGGATTAAGCACTTTACAAATATTTCATTTGATTTCCAGTTGCTTAGAAACTCACCTGATTTAAATGCCATTGAAAACCTACAGGCTATATGTTATGGTACAGGACTGTAATTATAAAGAAATGACAAAAGGATGGTTTCAGAAAAACCTGGGAAGATTTATATGAACTGATGCAAAGTGAAGTGACCAGAACCAGAAAGCATTATACACAATAACAGCAATATCCTAAGGATGATGATCTGTGAAAGACTTAGCTACTTTAATCAAGACAATAATTTAAGACAATTCCAAAGGACCCATGGATGAAAGATGCTATACACCTCCAGAGAGAGAACGGATGAACTATGAATGCAAATTAAAGCATACTTTTAAAACTTTCTCTATTTTTCTTTTTGATGTGTTTTCTTTTACAACGTGGCTAATATGGAAATATATTTGTATGACATCACATGTATAATATCAAATTCTCAAGAAAAGATGATAGAGGAGAGAGGCAGAGAATTTAGAACTCAAAATGTTAAAAAAAAAAACCAAACCAACAACTAATTGTTGTTTCATGTGATTGTTTTTTCATGTAATTGGAAAATATTTAATTTGGACACCTCTGGTATCCATCTACCACTCAATTCTCACCTGTGGCTCCAAGAAGCTGTAACATGTACAACAGTCTCACACCTGTAAAACTGTCTCAGCAGAAGAAATCAGAAACCTAAAACAGGTTGAGGGCCTCAAACCTGCTGATGAATTAGGGGGATTTCTAGCCCAAGTATGTGAAAGTTTTCTTGGGGTAATGGGTAGGTGAGAACGGTTTATTCCAGTGGCCATGAAGGCGGCTAAATCAGGCACTGTGGAGTGCTTAGAGCTCGGTCAGACACCAAAGATGATGCCAAGGTCATCCATGCATCCTGGGTCATCACCAGCTGTCTTGACTTTTGTCTTGCCACTAGATTTCAAAGACTCTGGGAGACAGAGGGAGGCCGACAACTTTGTACGACTCTGCTTCACTTAAATCCAATTCATGCACAAGTCAAGACATCACCCTATGATGTCACTGGTCCTCTTCAAAAACGGACAAATTATAATAACAATTTAATGAAATAAATAAAAACATTTAAAATAAAAAGAAAACCTATATGGATTGCATACTGCCATGGGGGAGAGGAGGGAAGGAAATTTGTAACTCAAAAACTTGTGGAACTGAATGTTGTAAACTAATAGTAAATAAATTTAAAATTATATGAAAAAAATAAAGTTTTAAAAAAAAGAAAATCTATAGGCTAGATTTAGAAAAACAGACTGTTGAAATGTATGTTTACTATACAATATGATAAAGCATAGTTTCAATTAAAGACCATATATGTCAAGACTACATGACCTCAATGTCAAATCATGCAAGATGTATTATAAGAAAAGGAGAACATATTGTATATGCTTTCTAAAGATTTAAAGTTTTAAGATTTATTGTTAACAGATTTATTTACTTTGTTATAGTTAATTCAGACACAATTGTACATGTATTTATTGATTCAAAGTCAAAAATATCCCTAGTGCTTTATCCTAGTACTTACTTGCTATACATAACTACTAGTTAGACTCCACACACAAATATTCAGTATTAATTTGTTCAATTATGTACAAAGCACTATATTAGGCAATGAAGATAATTCCTAGAATTTGTAATTTAGCAATTTTGACAATCATTACTGGTTAAAATATCTATTATATATCACTATGATTTCAGGGAATGGCAATAAAGAAGGCCCACAAAACCCTTTTAACTTCCTACAGAAAATGTCCACAAAATATAAGATTAAAATATAGGATTATAGCATTACAACTTGGAGAGCTCTTTCAGGTCACTAGTTCAAACCTCACAGAAATCTCACACATAAGAAAAATGGACCAGAAAAGTTATGTGATTTTGTTCTAGGTCACATGAGTTTTAAGTGAAAGAACTTAGATCAGAACACTTTTTGAATTATGCTATTCCACTTTCTCCATTTTAAAGTATGCAACTGGAATCTAATTGCATTGCTGCAGAATACATAAAGTTAGTAATTCGTAAAGTACCTCTCATAGAACCATGTGTCTTGGAAGCCTATGGTCACTTAGAGGTCATCTAGTTTCAAGCCCCCTTTAATTACAGATGAAGAAATCAAGGTCCAGAAGAGAGAAACAGTTGCTTGTCCAAGGCTGTAAAGCTCACCTATCTGAGATGGCAAACCTTGATCTCTCAGCTCAAAGTTCATTCCACTACGACAAACTGGTTTTCCTCACTGTTTCAATGCTTATTAAACCTTTGTACTATTAATGTAAATGAAGCATGCAAATGACAAAGAGAGGGATCACAAAGAATGCAGAACGGGAAAGAACTATAGGAGAGTTAGTAAACTTTCAACAGTTACGTAAGATTATTGTAAACGTTGCCTGCCGCCCTTTCCATGAATTGCTCTCTAGGAGTTTGCACGTTGCATTCTGCCATAAGGAATGTCCTCCCAACCTTTGAAACACTAGGCAACATTCATCTCCTCCAAGAATCCTTTTCTGGATGAGCCCATGTTATTCTACTGATTGCAAGAGTCTTTTGTACTTTTCAGGTTGCAATTATTTACAGTTTCCTTAAATGTATTTTTAGATCTTTTTACAAAGAGTTTCTCCTCTATATCACGTCTCTTTCCCCCCCAACAAAAGAAAGCTTCTTCAGAGCATGTGTACTACTTCCTTTGTACCCTTCTCATCAGATCAAGTGAAGTACTCTAAAAGGAAGTCAATGCGGTTCAATGCTTTTTTAACCTTTGCATGAAATACAGAACTCACAAAGCTCAGCACTGCAAAGAGGCAGAAGTGGGTTCTAGATCCCCCTAATCAGCTCTGTGATCTGAGTCATTTTCTCTGTCTGGGTCTCAGTTTTCTCATCTGAGAAGGCTGCATTCGATTTCTCTTGCTTTTCTCTTTGATGTACATAATTCTAAACACAGTTCTAAAATATCCAAATGTATGTAGGTCATACTGAGCTTAAAATACTGTAAGTCAATGACAGAATCTTGCTTCTTACTCTATCTGCTGGTTCTGCTGGCATCTCTGCATTTCCAGTCCTTTGATAGAAGTGTGATAAACATGGTTACACTTAAGAGAGAAAAAGATGAATGATTGTGAAATACAGGCTATATATATGTGCTTACAAGCAGCTATGAAGGACAGCGAGGTGGGACAGTGGATAGAGTGCCAGGCCTGAAGTCAGGAAGACTCATCTTTACCGAGTTCAAATCTATCCTCAAACATCTGCTAGCTGTATGACCCTGAGCAAGTCACTTAACCCTGTTTGCCTCAGTTTCCTCATCTGTAAAATGAGCTGGAGAAGGAAATGGAAAACTACTCCATTATTTTGGCCAAGAAAACCCCAAATGGGGACCCAAAGAATCACACATTAACTGAAAATGACTGAACAACAACAAAGCAGCTATGAAGGAAGAAACTAGGAAGCCAAGAAGGAACGAACGAAAAAGCAGCAAGCATACTGACTGGACTGGCTCCCTAGAACTGCCCACATTTATATGAACTACTGTGTCCTCCCATCTTTTAACTGGGAAGTCGGTATGTTTGAACCCAGGTTACATATTTATCCCTATTAAACGGCAGTTTATGAGAACTGGCCCAGAATTCTTAGTATTTCTTCTGGTGATCATGTTTAATCCTTCCCCCTTCTCTGCTAAAGCTCTTGAGAAAGCCATCAACAATATTAGCTGCTTCTATTTCTTCTCCTCTCACTCTCTTTTAAAGCATCTTCAATCTGGCTTTTTATCATATTATTTTTTAAAACAGGTTTTTGTGGTTATTTTCTTTTTCTTGCATCCCCATAGTTATCCCAAGCACTTCTCCGGCTCCTTTCCAGAGACATTCCATATGAAAAACAGTATTTTTTTGGAGAGGAAAAAGTTAAACCTGATCAATACATTTAAAAAGTCCAAAATTGCGTGCAATGAGTTAACACTTGTGGTCCCCCTATCTCCACAAAGGAGGAGGATAGGGTGTCTTCCGCTATCTTTTCTGATCTGTATCATTTTGTTATATTAACTTCTGATTTTTTTTTTTAGTGGTGTCAATCTTTTCATTTCCATTGTTGTAAACCCTGTTTTCTTGGCTCTGCTTACTTCATATCATTCCATATAGATCTTTCCTTGCTTTTCCATATCATGTCATTTCTTACAACACAGTAATATCTCATTACATTTATGTACCACAACATGTTTTGCCATTCTACAATTGATGGGCATTTAATCTGTTTCCAATTTTTAGATAACACAAAAACTGCTGCCACAAATATTCAGGAGCCTTTAAGGACTTCTTTCTTACTGATGGCTTCTTGGTATGCAAGTACAGTAATGGAGTCTTGGTTTCAAAGGGTACGAACATTTAGTGTGGACATTGTTGCTTTCTTTGCATAATCCCAAATCACTATTCAAAATGGCTGTACCATTTCACAGCTTCACCAACAATATGATTCTGTGCATATCTTTCCACAATCCCTGCATCACTGACTATTGCCAGTTTATGTCATTTTTGCCAATTTGTAGGGTATGGAGTGAAATCTCAGGGTTGTTTTGATGTGCATTTCTCTTATACTTAGTGATATGGCACATTCTTTCATGTGTTCTGAAAACTTTGCAGTTTTTCTTTTGGGAACTCTTTGTTCTCATCCTTTGACAATTTTTCTATGGAAGAATGTCTTAGATAAATGTATATATTTGTTTATATCTCTTAGATACCAAATCCTTATCAGAAAAATTTGATACAAAGCTTTTCTTCGCCACTGAATCACTTCCCTTCTTGTCCTATCAGGGGTGGGGAACCTGAGGCCACACGTGGCCTTTTAGGTCCTCGGGTATGGCCTACTGACTGAGTCCAATTTATAGAACAAATACTTCTATTAAGGGGATTTGTTCTGTGAAGTCTGGATTCAAGAAAAGGGCTGCACTTGAGAACCTAGAGGGCCACATGTGACCTTGAGGCAAGAGGTTTCCCACCCCTGTCTAGATGCATTAATTTTGTTTGTGTCGAAGCTTTTCAGTTTCAAATGTTCATAATTATCTATTTGATCTTCTGTAATTGCCTCCATCTCTTCTTTAGTTAAGAATACATGTTATCTATAGCTATGAGAGGAATAGGATCTTTGTCTTCTAATTTTTTTATAGTATGATCTTTAATAATAAGGTCACATATCTGTTTAGAATATATTGTATCATGTGCATGTGGTATAAGGTATTCTTTTTTTTTTTCAAAATAGGACATGAGCTTTATTTATAGAAACAAAACATGGACAAAAAGTAAAGTGGGTGAGAAATATGCTAATAAGCAGTTGTCTTTAAAATAATTTGTAATCTCTCATATAGACCATTTAAATAAGAAAAACTTGACATCAAAGAAAGATAATTAAGACTATGCCTTTAATTTTATGTGATTGTAATGAACAATGAAAAGAATCCTCACACATGAGGAATAATTTTATAATAAAGTTGAGTCATGTGAACATTCAATCTCCAGCCTTGTGGTTCATGTCCTAGGGTAAAACCCTAAAGGTGAAGAAACCTGTGTAAGTTTATTTCCTCTAGGCTAGAAAATCATAGTACTAAAAGCTGACATGTTCATAGTTTTACACTTTAAAGCTCTTTAATACTAATCTCAAGTGTTCCTCAACTTTCAGAGAAGTATTTATGCACCTTTTTAAAAAATATGTATGGATGAAGGTACGGAGAGAAGTGATAAGTGGCACACCCAAAGTTACACAGCTTGTAAATGTAAGAATCTTGACTTGAACCCAATCCTTCTGACCCAGAATTTAATCTTTCTCTTATATTCCATATTTTCCACGTTGGACCTTGAATTCCCAGGTTTTCCTTGGCCTTTTAAAATGAGAACACATCAATACCTCATCACCAAAAGAGGCTTTAAATGGGCAACAGCTGAGGTTCCTAGTCATGCATTTAGTAATAAAAGCTTAAAGTCATATGGTTACAACCCCGTATCTTCTGATCACTCCTAGATTACAAGGATTTGTTCTTCTGATATGTATTCATTAATTTCTACAGATGTCCATTAAGCATTCCTGAAAGGCACTGGGCAGGGTGCTAGGTATGTGGAACAGTCTCTGTCCTCAAGGAACTTCTATTTCACCATGTTAAAGTTAATTATAGTTTAGTGTAAAGTGGGGATCATAACAGCAGCTAGATAAGGTATTATTCTAAGCCTCATTTCTGCCATGCTGCTTTCCAGTTTTCTCAGCAGTTTCTATCCAATCGGGAATTTTCCCCTGGGTAACTTAATTTTCCACTTTATCAAACACTGAGTTATCGTATTCTCTTTTTTCTCTCTAATGTGTTCCGTTGTTCTCTCTATTCTTTAACCGACACCAGATGCCTGTAATAACTCCTTATTTAAAATACTGTTTGTGGCCTGGAAATGCTATTTCCCCTTAGCTCTTACTTCTTTTCACAATTTCCCTTGATATTCTAGACCTTTTGTTTTTCCAAATGAATTTTCTTAACATGTTTATCAAGTTTGGCAAAGTATCTCCTTGGTAATTTGTTCTGGCATTAAAAGTAGAAATTAATTTTGGTAATACTGTCATTTTTATTATATTGGCATGGACTAGCTGTGAGCACTGAACATTCCTCCAGCAATTTAAGTTGTTCTTTATTACTTTAAGGAGCTCTTAGTAAGTGCCACACAACATACTTTTGAACTGCAGTGCAGGAGAAGACTTTGGGAATCTCCTAGAGACCAAGGAGATCAAATCAGTCAATGCTTAAAGAAATTAATTCAGATTACTCATTGGAAGGTCAAATATTGGCGCTGAAGCTGAAATACTTTGGTCACATAATGAAAAGACAGGACTCGTGGGAAAAAACCCTAATTTTAGGAACGAGTGAAGGCAAAAGGGAAAAAAAGGATGGCAGAAGATGAGATGGATAGATAGTATTATAAAAGTAAAAACCATGAGTTTTGAAAAACACACTCTCCAGACTTCTACTTTGGTACTTCCCCTATACAATATCCTAACTTTAAATGACACTTGGTTTACCTATATTTAATCATAATCTTTAATTTTCTCTCTATAATCAATAATGTTATATTTTATAATAATATTTAATGATCTATCTATAATAATTTCCTAATACATTTAATAATCATTTGTTTAAATTTAATCATTTAAATCTTAGCAACACATCTGTTCTAGAAAATTCTGAAACACTTCAAATAAGGTAAAAACCACAAAGCCTCCCCAGAAACATCAGTTAAAAAGCAGCTGTTTTTTTTTTAAAGGTAAATAAGTAATGAAATTTTTCAAGTTTTAAAGGTTGCAAAAAGAACAACAGCAGCAATTTGTTAAGGTTGAGCGCACTGAGGTAACACAGAAATCTCAATGAATTGAATCACAAGGGTGACAAGATTTAACAGAGAAACTTGAAGAGCATCTTAAAAAGAATCTGTGATCAATACTTATCAGGTCAGGAAGAAGAAAAAAGGAAACATCTCAGTAAAAAATGAGTCTTTAACACATGTAACAATAAAACTAATACCAAATGCCAACAAAAAAGTATCAAATACAATAAAATTAATAAATCTACATTTATAGAGTTATTGACTTTACTCAAATTCTCTTAGTGCCTAAATTTCTGCTGATTAAACTAGGTACCCCCTCAGGTCAAGTAGGAAATTCTGTAACATCGTGAGTTAGTTAACTTCAACTATTAGTTTATTATCTCATTAATATGCTTCCAGGGAATATTTTGATGGAGAAAAAGAAGCTTGATTATAAAGTCTGAAATATGGTGAGATTTTGATTTTTGGATCATTCTAAAAAAACCACAAACACGACAACATTAATTCCTTCCTGAATTAAAAGCATGGTTTGCTAGGCTTCAAAATTCACTGCCCCCTAAATTTTACTGAGCACCATTCTAGAAATAACTGGTGATAGAAACACCCACTAACTCTTTTTGGTTCTAAGTTGCAAGGACATAAAACTTAGCTAACAGAGATTTTAAATGTTTCTTAGAATCACCTGCTTCGGGGCAGCTAGATAGTGCAGTGAATAGAGCACAGGTCCTGGAGTTAGGAGGACCTGAGTTCAAATCCAGCCTCTGACACTTAGCTGTGTGACCTTGGGCAAGTCACTTAACCCCAATTGTTCTGCTCTCCTCCTTCCAAAAAAGAAAAAACTCCTGCTTTCTTCAATGTTCAGAGAAATCCTTCCTTTTCACCCCAGTTGTTAGTACTTTTTCTTCTCAGATCATCTTGCATTATACTTTCTGTATATCCAGTACATCTACACCCTTCCCTCACCCAAGTAAAAAGAAAGATGATAAGTTCCTTGAGGACAGTGGTTTTTTCCTCAGGTATTCCCACTATGCAGTATAGTGTCTTGCACATATGTCCTTAATGAATATTTGCTGAATTGAACTAAATTGAATATATTAGAGCTTGGGCTCTACTGGCTTTGAAAATCTAAAGACAATTTCATTACAAAATGAGTTTACTGATGCAATACGTTAGTTCTATCCACTAAAAAAATGCTTCCTTAAAGGCAACAATAGCCAAGTTTCTCCTTTGTACATGTTAAGAGTGTTAAGATTTTTCAGCAGAGAGTGAAGAAAGAAGTTTAAAAAGGAAGACATGTACCAAAGGTGTTTGCCATTGTTATGGAGGCCATCTAGTACAAAGCCTCAATAAAACAGATTCCCTAGGAAAGCTGAGGTCTTCCAAATGTTCATGTTTGACAAGAATACTGTCCTGATTTTATCAAGTACTAACATAGTACTGCGCCTCACAAAATAGATGAATAATAATTCAAATGAATTCTAACTCCACACAAGAAAATACAAATGATTATCTATTGTCCAAATCATAATACACAATATAATCGGAATGTGAATGTGTCTGTGTAAGTGCCCATTCAGATACTGTAGCGACAAGGAAATGGACCCAGAATTGAATAGGAGGATGAGAATAGGCTAGACTGTGTTTAGAAAATTGTGCAGAACTTTCAATGAGCCCAAGATCCTCCACTGAAATGAAAACTAATCTTTTTAACATCAATATCTTTCCAGTGATGATTGTGGAACACAGAATACCACAACCTTATCGGTTCATATATTTAAGAGCTGGAAGGAACTTGGGAGGTCAACTATTTCAATATTCTCATGTTAAAGGTTAGGAAACTGGATCCCAGAGAGGTAAAATGATTTACCATATAAATCCAGTAGTCTTTACAATATACTGTGGTTCCAAAGGAATCAATATGTGGATGACCAAAGGACAATAATGAAAAACAGTGCCTACCAAATATCAAACAAATCTGAGAAAATAAGTTTTGGAACAAATAGTAATTTTTTGAGGATTATGTTCATCCAAATACAGAATTTTTGCAGAAAAGAGATAGTATATTATTCTTCAAAATTCACTCTAAAAGAAAAAAGAGATACTATATTATTCTTTAAAAGTTCTTCAAAATTCACTCCTCGGGTCCCTTGGCTGAGTATTTATCTGTGCTGATGTCCACTAACTATGGGGATCCTTCCAAGTTCTATTCTGAGACTTCTCTGCTGTCAACCCACTATCTCATTTGGTGATTTCATTAGCTTCTAACAGAATCTTAAATATATTCCTAGAAATCCAGACCTAGTCTCTCTCATGAGCTCCAGTCTGGAATCACCAACTTCCTAAAGGATATTTGGAACTAGATCTCCTCAGGCATATCAAACTCAGTATGTTCAAAAGAGAGCTCAGTATTCTTTACCCTAAAATCCTCCCCTCTTCCAAATCTCCCTATTACTGTCAAAAGTTCCACCAACTTCTTAGTCCCCAAGGTGCCCAACTCTAGCGTTATTCTCACCAACTTCCCCTATCAATCAGTGACCAGATCTTGTTGTTTCTACTTCTGTTCACAGTCACCTCTGCTTGAGGCCTTAATTGGAATCCTTCTTTCCTATCTCTCCACACCGGAATTCATTGTCTACTCAGCTGCTATATTAATTTTCCTAATAGGCAGGTCTGAAAATGGGATCTCCCTGAACCTCATTAATTCCTCATTACTTCTTAAATCAAATATAAACTCTTTTATTTGGCATTTAAAAGCTCTTCCCAAACTGGGCCCTTACTACCTTTACAATCCCCTGACATCTGACTCCCCTCCACATACTCTATGATCAAATCATATTAACCTACTTGCTGTTCCTTTAGAATTCCTTTAGAATGCCTGGCTTCCTTCCAGACTACCTCAAATCAATCCTCTGTAGGAGGACTGTCCCAACCCCTGTAGGTGCCAGTGTCTTCACCTGTAAGGTTACTACCTTCCATCTGCTCTTTTCAGATCTTGTACATTTACTTACATTTTGTCCTTCCCATTAGATTGTAAGCTCCTTGAGGGCAGAGTTTGTTTTTGCATTTTCTTTATTTTCCCAGTGCTTAGCACTATGACTAGAACATAATGCTTGTCAATTAATTAATTGGTTGATGCAAAGAAATATCAGAGCTGACATGTCATTTTAAAGTTGAGAAGAAATTAAGTAATTTAAAAATTCATCTGTTAAAAAGCAAACATGAAAATAAGTAAAAATATGTTCAGGAAATTTAAAAATAGTACTCCTTGAATTCTGATCAAAAAATTGTCAATTATGGCTTCAATTCTACTGTGACTATAACATCTCAAACTTTCTTCAAATGAAGTAAAAATCACTACAAAATGAAATTACATCAGAAACTACTTAGTACATTTTTATTTTTTTTCCTCAAAAGCCAATAGGTAAAGCAGACGGATTATTAACATTTCATTCCAATGTGAGTTTCATTCATTTTCAACCAGTTTTCTAACAGCAACCCATTTCCAAGGGGCTCCTAGGATAATATTCAAACACCAAATAAATCAGATATGGGGACAACAAAAATGAAAAATGTCAGCCAGGAGGGGTATTTTTGGTTTGGAAAATTATAGAGATAATAAGAATATGAAAGCAGGTTGATATACACCTCCAGGAGCAGAGTTAATAAATATGTATTAAGCAAAGACTCAATGCTCCAGGCTCTGTGCTAAGTGCCAGAGATACAAAAAAGGACAAATGATAGTCTCTGCCTTCAAGGAGCTCCCAATCTAATAGTGGAAACAACAAGAAAATAAATATGTGCAAATAAGCTAGATATAGGATAAAAAAGAAATAAAAGACAGAAAACACTGGCATTAAGAAGGGTTGAGAAAGGATTCTTGTGGAAGATGGGATTTTAGTTGGGGCTTAAAGGAAGTCAGAGAAGCCAGGAGGCAGAGATGAGAAGTGAATGCATTCCAAGCACGAGAGACAGCTGGAGAACTCGCCCAGAGCCAAGAGATGGAATGTCTTGTTCATGAGCAGCCAGGAGACCAATGTCAATGGATCAAAGAGCATGTGGCAGTGAGTAAGGCAGAAGATGACTGGAAATATAGAAGATGGCTAGGTTGTAAAGGGTTTTGAAAGCCAAACAGGATTCTGTATTTGATCAAGAGCTAACAGGGAACCACTGTAGTTTACTGAGTGACATAGTTTGACCCACACTTTAGGAAAATCACTTTGGTGGCTGAATGGAAGATGGATTAGAGTGAGGAAAGAATTGAGGAAGGCAGACCACCAGGAGCCTATTACATCAATGTAAATATAAGGTGATCTGCCAGAGTTGGAGCATGTCTGAGGAGAGAAGAGGGTCCATTCCAGGGATATTGCAAAAGGTGAAATAAAAAGCCATGGCAATGGACTGGATGTAGGAGGGTGAGGAGGATTGGAAGAAGGTGCTGCCCTTTATAACAAAAGAGAAAATAGAAGGTGGGAAGGGTTTAGAGGGAATGATTCTGAGTTCCATGTTGGACACGCTGAGTTTAAGATGGTCGTGTCAAACGTAAGATGTAGTGGAGTAGTACTAATTTTATTACGATTCCAGCACTGGAAGAGTGGAAAGCAGCAGGTGAAAATATGGAAGTGGAAGAAGAGTAAAGACATGTATGGCTAGAGCAGCTGGTCTGCGAAAGTAAGCCACACGTGAGGCACTCATCCATCAGGTCCTTGGGCCCAGGATAATGCCTTCAACTCAACATCTAAACAAACATTTTTTTCATTTATCATTAACATAGGAATCTTTAACATTAATAGGCATGTGACATATATTAACATCTATGAAGTAGTGAAAGAGTGCTGGAGTTAGAATCAAAATACCTAGCTTCACATCTTGGCTCTACGATTATCTGTGTGACCTTGGGCACTTCACTTGGCTTCACCTTTCTGGGCCCAGAAGCCTCATTCATAAAAGGAAAATGCTGAACTCGATAATCTCTAAAAAGTCCTAACCATAACAACCACAAGCCTACGGATGAGGAAGTTGCAGTACTTTACCTAGAATAGGAAAGGACCAAGGCAAAATCATTAAGTATGTGATCGTTACCTTCTTCTCTCCTCCCAATTCCCATTCATAACAAGGCCCAAGTTCTTTGCTTCCTGACATTTTTCACTAAAAACAAACAAACAAAAATGCATTTATGATAAATTTTATTTCGACATCATATACATCCCACTATGCTCCCAACGGAATCTCCCTCAAGTGACACTAACAATACATTACCTGAGTAGTTTTCCCTGTGTTAAAAGGATGAGAATATGTTTTATAAATTGTCTTCATTTGTTTAGCTGTAGAAATTGTGTACGTTGCTACTTTGGTTCTGCTTTTTCATTGCAGAACTTCGTGTGTCTTCCCATATTTAAAAAATTTTTATTATCCCTTATGATAATAACATTCTACATGTATATACCACAACTTGCTCAGTCATTCCCCAATTTTTGGGCATACTGTTGTTCTCTAATTTTTTTTGCACTTACAAACAATGCTACTGTGATGATGTTGAGATATAGAGATGGGTCTTTTATTGATGCTGGATCTTCCCATTAGGAAGGTGCCTCATCACCAAAAAGTGTTTCCATCTCAGAACTTTAATTGTGTCATTCCATCAAACCATGTCTTTCTCCTTCTATTCTCTAGGGCCTCACCCATAGCTAGAAGAGAGTAAGGGATGATGGGTTAACCCACTTCAGATGAGTCGAGTATTCTTTTAAATATGATACTAAAAGTAGAAAATTCAAGAAGGATGGCAGACATTTCAGCACAGGCCGATCATCTCATCAGTCTCACCCCTTCGTTTTACAGAGGGGGGATGTGAGATTATAGAATTGTCCACTCAATGTAGTGACAGAACCAAGAGTATCTTCACCTCAAAATCCACCCTTTTCCTGAACTTTCCTATTTCTATCAATGGCTACAGCTTCCTTCCAATCCCTAAGATCCTCAATCTTGGAGTGATCTTCAACTCCTCACTCTCACTCACTCCCCACACGCAAAGAGTGACCAGATCCTGTCACTTCTACCCCCACAATAGCCTTAAAATCTATCCCCTTCTTCCACTCATAACCATAGTTCAGACTCTCATCACTTATAACCTAGATTATTAACATTGGTTTCTCTGCCTCTGATCTGTGCTTTCTCAATCTAACTTTCAGAGAGGAATCAAAGTGAAATTCTTGAAGCTCAACAACATTCCATGTCCTGACTGTGTGCCTTTGCACCCTGTTGTCTATGCATGGAACATTCTCACTCCTCATTTCTATTTCATGGCACCCCTAGCTTCCTTTAAAGCACAACTAAAGAACCACCTCCTGGCTGAGACCTATCCTGATACTCTAGTTGTCTGTGCTTTCCGTATTCTGAAAACATTGCCTAATATACTTATCTGTGTATGTGATATCCCCCTTCTTTCCATCTTGACTTTGTATCCACAGAACCTAGTACTAGTATGCACTAAGTAAATGACTTTTACATGGAATGCTCATTGACTAGAAACCTGGTCTCATGACACTCAGACCTGTGTTCTTTCCATTATACACCATAGACAAGAGTGATAAGTAACAAGCCATCCTTATATAGGCCTTCAAGTCACATCACACAGATGACTGTCTATTCTGCCTAAAAGATTTCATTTAGTTACAATAAATTAGCCATTTTTAATAATATGATTCAATAACCAGTATCCTGCTACCTTTCAACTACAATCTTAACATCATAAAATGGATACAAAAATTTAAAACTTGGAAATAACTCAAAGTGACCAGTGTTTATTTTTTCATTAAAAATAAAAAATCTTAAGTGTTTCAATTGGGGAATGGCTACACAAGTTGTGGTATATGAATGGAACGAAATACTATCGTGCCATAAGAAATGAGGAGCAGATGGACTTCGTATTTACCTGGAGATGCTTATACAAACTGATGCTAAGTGAGAAGAGCAGAACCAGAAGAAATTTGTACATAATCACAGACACAATGTATGTATGACGACTAATTTTGATAAACTGGACTCTTCTCAGCAATGCACAGCGATAAGACAACTCTAAAAGTCTCAGGATGGAAGGAGATACCTACATTCAGAGAAAGATGTAGAAAGAACAGAATTTAAATGGAGACTGAAGCAATCTTCATGCTAGCGTTCTTTTCCATGTTAGGTTTTGTTTCATCTTTCCCACTGTTCATTCCATTGGTTACAACCCTGCTGTACAACTAGACGAATGTCCAATGTGAAAGTATTTGCAGATCCTATACTTGACTGCTGTTATGGGAATCTGAAGATCTTCCCTGCCCCTAGGCCCTTTGCTAATGTGGCTACGTGACTCTGAGGACCCTTGGATATTTGAAAGTATACTCTGTTCCCTAATAGGCTGAGTGTGGTCACGTGGAGCCTGTGGCGC
>CM053590.1:170363314-170382425 GCA_028646515.1 Pseudochirops corinnae | reverse complement strand
GGAGCTGTTCTTACTTTGCTTCTTATGCTTATTCTTACTCATGGTTGTTCAGACCGTGAATTTTTTTTAAAAATCTCTGTGGGGCTCTGCTTCCAGAAGGGAAAGCTCTGTCCCAAATCGCTGGGGTCCTCCCGGCTGCTGTAGACTTCCGGCTGACTGGATAATGAAGACTCCAGGACCGAGGCCCAAGACGACAATCCGGATCCAGGCCCCTCAACGCGAGAGCACTGGCCTGAAAACAATCGCTCAGTCCTCCTGCTGTCTGCAGGCCGCGGGCGGGATCTCTGCTCACCTGAGAAGTTTCTCCCACCCAGCCGCCCCCGGGCACAGCCACGGCTTCAGGCCAGGCTGGTTTCGGTTCGCAGTGCTGATATGGTTCCTCATAGCCGAGCTGACTTTAGTGGGAAGTATCCTTGTGTGCGTTTTGGGGTTCTAGGATTGGTTTAGAGTCCTATTTTATGGGTATTTTGGGGTGGCTACGTGAGAGCTGCTATATGTTGCTGCTGCTACGCCACCATCTTGGCTCCGCCCCCCCTCCCCCCCCAAGATGAAAATTTCAAGGAATATCATGGCCAAATTCCAGGGCTATCAGGTCAAGGAGAAAATACTGTAAGCAGCCAGAAAGAAATAATTCAAATGTCAAGGAGCCACAGTCAGTATTACACAATACTTAGCAGTTTCTACATTAAAGGACTGGAGGGCTTGGAAAATGATATTCTAGAAAACAAAGGAGGTTGGATTACAAGCAAGAATCAATTACTGAGCAAAACTGAGCATTTTCTTTCAGGGGAAAAGATGGTCATTCAGTGAAATAGAGAACTTTCAAACTTTTTCTTTTTTTGCTTTTTTTGGGGGGAAAGGCAGGGCAATTGGGGTTCAGTGACTTGCCCAAGGTCACATGGCTAGTAAGTATTAAGTGTATAAGGCAGTATTTGAACTCAGGTCCTCCTGATTCCAACGCCAATGCTCTATTCACTGCATGACCTAGCCACCCCACTTTAAACTTTCTTGATGAAAAGATCAGAGCTGAACAGAAAATTCTATTCAAGAGAAGCATAAAAAGGTAAACAGGAAAGAAAATTTTATATTTCTGCATGGGAAGATGATACTTGCAGATCTTAAGAACTGTATCTTTATTAGGGCACTTAGAAGGAATATACATAGATAGAGGATATAGGCATAAGTTGATGATATTAAAAAAAATTAAGGGGTTAAAAAAAAGATTGTACTGGGAGAAGAAAGGGAGAGGCAAAATGGGGTAAATTATATGACATGAAGAAGCATGAAATACTTATTATAGTAGAGGGAAAGAAGAGAAGGGATGAGCATTGTTTGAACTTACTCTCATTGGAAATGGTTCAAAGAGGGAATAACAAACATCCTCAATTGGGTACAGAAATCTATCTTACCCTACATCAGTGGTTCTCAACCTTCCTAACGTTGTGACCCTTTAATACTCGTATGTGGGCGTATCTGCATGTGAGTGGACCTGCCTGGTGATGGATAGAGGAGCGGTGTCTCGGTTCCTACGACCATCAGAAAAATGTGTTTTCCGATGGTCTTAGGTGACTTCTGTGAAAGGGTCGTTCAAACTCCAAAGGGATCGTGACCCACAGGTTGAGAACCGCTGTCCTATATGGAAGTAGGAGGGAAAAGGGAAAAGTACTGGAGTGCTTATAAAAGGGAGGGCAGACTGAGGAGGGCAATAGTCAGAAGCAAAGCACTGGTGAGGAGTGACAGGGTGAAAAGAAAGAGAGAGAAAAGTATAAATAGTAGAAAAACAGGATGGAGGGAAATACATAGTAATCATAACTGTGAATGGGATGAATTCTCCCATAAAAGAGAAGATAGCAGAGTGGATCAAAAAACCAAATACACCTGGAGCAGAAAGACACATGCAGAGTAAAGATAAGTGGCTAAAGCAGAATCTATTATGCTTCAGCTGAAGTAAAAAAAGAAGCAGGGGTAGCAATTCTGATCTCAAAGCAAAAGAAAAATGGATCTAATTAAAAGAGACAAGGAAGGAAACTACATCTTGCTAAAAGATACCACAAACAATGAAGTAGTATCAATACTAAACATATATGCACAAAGAAAAAGAACAGGAAAGCAAAATGGCTGTCTGATGAGAATTTACAAATACCTAAGGAAAGAAGGAAAGCAAAAGGTGAAAGAGAAGGGGAAAGATATTTGCAACTGAAGATCTCTTCAAGAAAATTACAGATATCAATGGAACATTTCATACAAAAATGGGCATGATAAAAGAAAAAAATGGTAGAGACTTAACAGAAATAGAAGAGATTATGAAGAGGTGGCAAGAATATAAGGAAGAAGTATGCAAGAAAGATCTTAAAGTCACTGATAACCACAATAGTGTGTTTGCTGATCTGGAGCCAGACATCCTGGAGAATGAAGTCAAGTGTGTCCTAAAAATCATTGCTTACAATAAGGCTAGTGGGGAGGGCAGAATTCCAGCTAAACTATTTAAAATCCTAAAAGATGATTCTGTTAAAGTGCTGCACTCAATATGCCAATAAAAGTGGAAAACAGTAGTCACTGGATTGGAAAAGATCAGTTTTTGAGTTTTTATCTCAAACCTAAAGAAGGGCAAAGTCAACATATGTTCAAATTACCAAACAAAGGTGCTTACTTTACACATAAACCAGATTAGGCTTAAGATTCTGCAAGCAAGGCTTCAGCAATATGGGAATCAAGAATTACTAGAAGAGCAGGCTGGTTTTCAAAAAGGCAAAGGAAGTAGGAACCAAACTGCCAACATTCACTGGATTAGGGAAAAGCAAGGGAGCTCCAGAAAAACATCTGCTTCTGCTTCACTGACTGCACTAAAGCCTTTGACTATGTGGATCACAACAAAATGTGGCAAATCCTCAAAAAAAAAAAGGGGAGCACCAGATCATCTACTTGTCTCCTAAGAAACGTGGATGAGATGAAGCAACAGTCAGAACCAAACATGGAACAACTGACAGGTTTAAGAGTGGGAAAGGAGTGCAACAAGCCCATGTGGTGTCACCCTTATGGGGAGCACATCACGTGAAATGCCAGGCTGGACAAAACAAAAGCTGGAATTAAGGCTGCTGGAAGAAATAACAACAACCTCAGATAGGAAGATATGCAGATATCACTCTGATGGCAGAAAGTGAAGAAAAATTAAGAAGCCTCTTGATGAGAGTAAAAGAGTAGAGTGTAAAAGCTAGCTCGAAGCTTAGCATTAAACAAACTAAGATCTTGGTGAGTAGTCCCATCACTTCCTGGGAAATGGAGGGAGAAGAAATAGAAGCAATGTCAGATTTTATATTCTTGGGCTCAAAGGTCACTGTAGATAATGACTGCAACCATGAAATTAAAAGATGCTTACTCTTTGGCCGGAAAGTTATGGCAAATCTGGATGGCATACTAAAAAGCAAGGATATCACTTGGCTGACAAAGGTCTGCAGAATCAAAGCTGTGGTTTTTCCAGCAGTAAAGTAGGGTTCTGAGAACTGGACCATAAGGAAAGCAGAGCACTGCAGAATCAATGTTTTCCGAATTACAGTGTTAGATAAGACTTTAAAGAGTCACTTGGACAGCAAGGAGATCAAATAAATCAATAATTAAATTAATTCAGTCTATTCACTGGAAGATCAAATACTGAAACTGAACCTTAAATACTTTGGTTACATAACGAGGAGTCCAGATTCACTGGAAAAGACCCTGATGTTGGGAAAGACTGAAGGCAAAAGGAGAATGGGGTGGCAGAGGATGTGACGGATAGTGTCATGGAAGCAATGAACATGAGCTTGGACAGACTTAGGGAGACAGTGGAAGACAGGGGTCACAAATAGTCAGAGACAACTGAACAAATGAACAATCCCCATTAGAATGTGAGTTCTTGAGGACAAGGCCTGTTTCTTGTCTTTTCTTTGTATACCTAGTTTTTAGCCCAGTGTCTGGACATAAGGGTAAGCACTTAAAAATGCTTTTTAAGTGACTAACTGTACAGTGCAGAAGGGTTGTTGTTCTGTCATTTTTCAGTTGTGTCTGACTCTTCATGACCCTGTTTGGGGTTTTATTGGCAAAGATAGTGGAGTGGTTTGCCATTTCCTTCTCCAGTTCATTTTACAGATGAGGAAACAGAGACAAACAGAGTTAAATGACTTGCCCAGGGTCACACAGCTAGTGTCTCAGGCCAATTTTTTGTTTTTTTGCTTTTTGTTGGGCAGTTGGGGTTAAGTGACTTGCCCAAGGTCACACGGCTAGTAAGTGTTAAGTGTCTAAGGCTGGATTTGAACTCAGGTCCTCCTGACTTCTGGGCTGGTGCTCTATTCACCGCACCACCTAGCCACCCCATCAGGCCAAATTTTAACTCATATCTTCTCGACTCTAGGTTCCTATTCTATCCACTGGGGCACATACCTGCCTTGCAGAAGAGGAGTAATGTATAATAAGAACTGGAAAGGTAAGGTGGTAGCAAGTTGTGAAGGACTTTACATAATGAACAGAGAAATTTGTATTTAATAAGAGTTTACTGAGTAGACCAGTTTGTAGCTGTGTGGATGGATTGGAAAGGGAAAGAGATCTGAGGTAGTGAGGTCAATTAGAAGGTTACTAAATTTTCTAAGCAAGATGTGATTAGGGTATAAAACAGGGTGATGGCTATGTGGTAGAGGGAAGGGAATATATGGGAGAGATGTAAATGTAGAAATTATAAGATATGGCAAATGATCAAAAATAGGGGGTGACAGAGGCTGAGTTTACTGAAGACGACACCAAGATCGGGAACACAGAGGCGCCCTTGAAAGATGGTGGTCTGCTTGACAGTAATTGGAAAGTTTGGAAATAGTATGGGTTTTCAGTAAAAGATGATTAACTTCTGTTTTGGAAATATTAATTTGAGCTGCCTAAGAGATATATAATTTGAAATGTTCAATAAGCTGTGTTAGTGTAGGACTGGCGCTCAGGACACAGATTAAGGTGGGTATTTAAATGTGGCACTCATCTGTGTAGCAAATTACACTATATAAAATATTACCTGATTCTTTATTGCATTAAGGCAATCCTTTCAATCCTCCTAACTGATTATCTAGTCTACTTGCCACAGAAACTGTTTTAAAACTTTTCTTCTATATTCCTACACTTTCCTCTTCACTCACTCTCTCAGTTGAAGGCCTTGTCTCCTATTTTACTGAAAAAAAAAAAAATGAGGCATTTACCGTGAGCTCCTCTTCTCTGCTCTTCATCTCAAGTCCCTTTAACACTGTTCTTTACTGTGCTCCTCTACTCCCGTCACCGGCAAGGAAGTGGTCCTTCTCTTTGCCAAGGACAATACTCTCAAGTGTGCTCTTAATTCGATCCCTCCCATCTTCTTCAGCAGAATGGGCTTCAATTGTTCTCTCTCTCTCTCTCTCCTATTCAGGATCTTCCTTTTTACTACTTCCTTTCTTGTTGCTTTCAAGTATAAGCATTTCCCCATTAGACCCTAAAATTTCCCCAACTATCAGCCTCTATAGTATCTCTTCTCCCTTTCTTAGCCAAAGGCTACCTACAGTCATTGTTTCTACTCCCTCTTCACTCGTTCTTCATTTCTTTACAATGTAGGAACTGTACGATTAGTGACATCCTTGCTAGACATAGGGAAGCTCAGTGGAGCGGAGGGTTTGGAGGAAAGGTAATGAGTTTTTTGGGGGGATCTGGTTGAGTTTCAAATGTCTCCAGGCCATCCTCCGAAATGGCCAAGGGACTAAACAAAGGAACTCAGGAGAGACTCGGGCTGGATCAAAATGAAACCCACGGAGCTGATGAGATCACTAAGAGAATACAAAGACCTTCTACTAAACTGCTTTCACCGAATGGTCCTAGTGGTTGGACTCTGATTGGTTAGACTCTAACCAAAAATCTCTTAATTGACAGATCCAACGGTCTTTTGTGACTTCTTTGTAGATTTTGACAATCCCGACCTTTCCTCCTAAATATCTCCTCTCGGGATTTTCTTGATACCTATGATAATTATAAATTCATCCATATAACACCCACCAAGTATGGGTATACCCCAAGGTTCTATCCTGAGCCCTCCACTCTTTACTTTCTACATTTCTCTCTTGAGGACTTCAACAGTCCCTGTCGGTTTTATTTAATCTAGTCTCTCTTCTGACTTGGAGCTCAGGCTAGATGGGGAGCTGGAGTCCCACATCACCAGTAGCCTATTTACTGAACACTTCAAACTTGATATCCTAGAGAACGTGTGAGAATTACAACATGTCCCAAACAGAACTTACTATCTTTTCCCCAAAACCTTTCCTTCTTTTGAACTTCCCTATTTCTGTCAAGGACACTACTATTCTTCCAGTCTCCCAGAATTGTCAATTTGTTTTCTTTTTATCTTGTGGATCCTGCTTTAGTTACTCTATACTGAATCGACCCATAATCCCTTCTTTAAGGTGGTAGCACTGAAAAAGTTTGCTAAAAACAAAAACGAAACTACTCCACCATCTTTCCAACCGCTTGAGTTGTATGAATTTACAACAACAATATAGAGCAGTACTCCCTTTTCATATTGACGCTTACAAGGGTAGCATGAGCTGGACATGAGGAGGATCCAGAAGACATAATCATTTCAGGTATAACCTGAGAGCGTCTTAGAGCGGATCTTTTGGATGGGCTGGTCGGGTCAGGATTAGTATCTAATGAAAATTACATCATTATCATATTCATTACAATGCTATCCATCATAGCACTAGCTCTGCATGAGATAAAAAACCTCCCGAGGCAACATTAAAGGACTTAAATATTTAACATTCCCACTAACTCAACTCCCCAACCCATTCCCCAGGCAGGGAGAAAAAAGCACAGTAAAATCCCAAGCTTCAGCCTCAGTGTGAAGCCATAAGGGGCTTGTCTGGGTCTTCCAAAGGCAATGACAGCATGAAACATTCCTCCTGCCCCCACTGCAAATGCCACAAAAACCAAGACTTCCATTCTATACAGTCATACAAAGGAAGAGAAAAGCCTTGGGAAGAAAGAAGAGCAGAAGATGCAGGCAGAACAAGGCCCCACACCAAAAAAGCAAGCGCTTCCTGCCTGAGGAAAAGGACAGTAGAAACCCAGAGGTGGCCAATCCTCTCCTCCAAAATGCCAAACAACAGGATGCTGAGAATGATAACAGCAACAACAACAAACATTTACACGGAGCTCACGAAGTGCCAGATCTGTGCTAAGCACTTTATTATAATCATCATCTCATTCCCCACCACAGGAAGAGGTAGGGAAGTGCTATTATCATCCCCATTTCACAGATGAGGAAACAGAAGCAGAGCACTTAAGGGACTTGTCCAGGCTACCCAGCCTCAAGGATCTGTGTATCATTCAAATGACGGGAATCGTAAGAGAGAAGCAGAAGGGAAGGGCAGAAAGCCTATGTAAAAACTTTGTTCACAAGCAATAAGCTAACAGAGGGCATCATAAAGACAAAAGGAAGAATGAGCAGAAAACTGAAAATGGGGGGGGGGGCTAAGACACTAGTAACACTGTTGCACTGAAGAAAAGTGAAACAAAATTTCCTGATAAAAAAGATAATTCTACAGACTCTCCAGGGATCACTGAACAGCAACAAGAAACTGTATGATGATTCAAAAGAGAAACAGAACTATCCTAAGAACTATTCAGAGTGAAATTAGGTAGAAAACGAAAAACTCTCAAAATAAAAAACGGCAACAGACTACAATACTTAGAAGACACAACAAATATTCTCTCTTAAGAAGCAGAGGCTCAGAGAGAAAAAAATGAAAGATGTGAAACGCAAAAATACAGAAGTGGAAGGATTTGCAGAAGAGAAACAAAAGACAACAATATTGAAACATGAATTCTACACAAGCCAAAGGAACTGACCTTGAAGGCAGGATGTGCAAAGATAACTGAAGCACCAAAGACAAATCTAACAAATAAAAAAACTGAATGCCATACTGAAAATAATAATACAAGAAAAATACCCAGAGTTTCTATTGTCACTTAAAAAAAAGGGTATTTTTAAACTCCAAAACATGTAGTGGTTAAGTTTCACAATTTCAATGACAAGTAATTTATACAAACAGCCAGGTATTACTGTACAAGTCAAAAAAAAAAATCAGAGGGAAAAAATAATAGTATATTACATATATAACATATAATAGTAGTATATAATATATATAAATAGTATATTACAACTACAACTCAAAATAGCATACACTGTAAACTAGACCTAATAATCATGTATGAAAAAGATAGAATTTCAACAAGAGGGGCACTTGTGGCATTCTTTTTTTAAAAAGAGATTTTTCAACTTTAAAATACTGTCAAATGACAGAAATACAATGAAGATAAATAAGTTATAATTAGCAAGAAATGACTAAGTAGTAACATTATGCTACTGCTTAGTCACTCTCTCATGTTTAAAAAAAAGGGAGAGAGAACTGATCTGACAGATGGTCAGAAGGAATAAAGAAAGATCATCAATGAACAAAAAGGACCTGAGGGATTAAAGATTTAAAGTTAATTAAAAGAATCAGGAAAAAGGGCAGAATGGGAAAGACTACATAATGGGTTCAACTCTCACTTCAGATATAGCTTTGTGACCTTGGGCAACACACTTAACCTCTCTGGGTCTTAGTTTTCTCATCTGTAAAATGAGAGATTTGGACTCAATTGCCTCTAATGAGATCTTATAAGACCTACAATAATAGTCTGTAGACTAAATACTGTGATTCCCTATAAATAAATCAGAATTTTACTTATGGGGGTATTAAGACGGAGGAGAGTTATAGGAATGGGGTTATGGGGAGTGAGGCGAGCTGGATGTCTACCCACAGCTAGTCCCTATGTGAACAACAAAGGGATAATTTCTTTAGTCTCTCAACAAGAGAAGGGGCTGCGGAAGAATAGGATAAAAGCACTGGTGCAGAGAATTGGGGATGAAGGAGGATCATAACCACAAGAAGAGATACATGTACATGGAAAGATACCAAGACCTCTTAACGGATTTCATCTGGTGAGAATTTGCCACTTGGAGACCATCTTGTCAGAGAAAGGCACCTATCTTCTACAGCTACACCCCATTTCAGGAGAGACTACCCAAGACCCTAGGACAGGAGTGGGGAACCTGCGACCTCGAGGCCACGTGTGGTCCTCTAAATCCTCAAGTGCAGCCCTTTGACGGAATCCAAACTTCACAGTCAAAGGGCTGCACTTGAGGACCTAGAGGGTCACATGTGGCCTCAAGGCCCCAGGTTCCCTATCCCTGCTACAGAATAATAGGGGGCACACAGAATCAGAGAGAGGATAACCTGGCTTCAGTAGTGAAAAGGGCAGGATGTTGGCCTTGGTCTTATGACCTGGGAGTCCGTGTGACTAACAGGATGCAACGCTGCTTCCTTCACGAATTTTTATTTCTAAGGGTGAAGATGGTACTTCAGAAGTTCTATCCTCGTGAGACAGAAAGAATAAAGAGGAACACATAAAGTTCATGCAGAGAGATAATAGGAACAAGACAAATGAAAACTCAGAAAAGCATGTGACAAAACGAATGCTACTTATAAGAGAAGGGAGAGAAGAAAGGAAGATTTCTGAACCACTTATTAACTGAGTGAGCAAAGACTCACAAGAAGGAATTAAATTGTCTTTAATTAGAAATTAATAATTTTAGTAAAGAACATGTAACGGGGCAGATAAAATGAGAATAAGGTGGGGGAGTAGGAAAGTCCATGGGAAACAAACAGTAGTAGAGCAATATAAACAAAAATCATCACAAGGAAAAAACGCTGACTTAATGGAGAAAGGAAACCAGAATCGGCACAAAAGAAACCAATCAGAGAGAACACAAACCTTCCACGTGAGGTCTTTTCAGCAAAGGATTCTTTTTGACACTGATCTTTCTGTTTCAATATTAGACAGTTTTGCTACTTTTTTCAATGAAATTTTGTTTCTCATCTCATTAAACAGTAAACTAACAATTACCAAAATCTTTTTGTATATTAACAAGCCAAAAAAAAGAGGACATGACGATTAATAGCGATCCCATCAGCAGGACAGACAGTTACAACATAAAGAAGCAAATCTATCAAGTCACATAGCATTAGACACACACAAAGACCTGAATTCCACCTCATATAAAAGTAGCCTCAAAAATGAGATGTTAGGGAGAAAAAAACCGCTTATCAGATTTATGGACTGGATAAAAGTTTAAACTTAATTTTGAATCCATAAAATTGGAGAATTTTTACAGAAACAAATCCACTAAAGCTAAGATTAAAATGGGGAAAAATTAACTGATAACACTGTTTGCAGCATGTTTCTCTGATAAAGGTCTCATTTCCAAAATACATAAGTAACTCATTCAAATACATAAGAATAGGAGTCATTTCCTCCATTGACGAATGGTCTCAGGATACAAACACACAATTGTCTAGGTAAGAAGTGTCGGGGTATCTATAGCTATACGAAAAAATGCTTTGGGAAACTACGACTTAGAGGAATACAAATTAAACAATTCTGAGATTTCATCTTATACTCATCTGAGTGGCAAAGATGACAACAGAGGAAAATAGTAAGTATTGGCGGGGAATGTGGGGAAACAAGCACTTTGATGTGTTTATGGTTGGTGGATCTGTGAATGCATGCAACCACTCTGGAAAGTAACTTCAAATAACACATACAAAATTATTAAAGAGCACTAGCACTGACCCAGTTGTGTCACTGCTAGGCCATACCCGAAAGTGAACAAAGAAAAAAGAAACAGTCGTAGATATATACACACACAAAAAAATTAAAAATAATAAAGCTACTTACAGAAGGAAATCAAAGGCAAAAATGGTGTAATAGCCCCAGAGACAAGACTTGGATTCAAATCTTGCCTAGACACATTTTGTTTATAGGACCTTGGACAAGTCACTTAAACTCTCAATGCTTTAAACAGTTCTATGTTAAATTATAAAGAAGATGCCAGCTTACAATGGTAAATTAAGTTCTTCACCAGGAGCTCCCTATACCAATGAATTCAATGGTCTATCTATGCCCTATCACTATAATATGGAAAATAAATTCATATCTTTGGAAGGAATAAAGCTGTAAAAAATAAAAAAAGAGTAGATTCACCGAACATATTCTAGTGTACTTAAAAGTCAACTACCTTAGTTAAAAGTATGTCTATCAATCAACAGGAAATGAGGCCATTTCAGGAAATGATTTTTATCGACACATCTTGGTCTCTATTTCAATACTAAACAACGCAGGTATCTTGGATTTCAATGCAATATCTCAACAACCGAAATGATAATCTCCAGAGAATTTCTATATGTAAATAGTTTAATTTCTTTAAAATAATGTTCTAAACATGTTAAAATGCTTAAATGTTTAATATTTTAAAATACCTCCATAGACTTCAGAAGTGTTACTCATGCAGTGCCTTCAGAAGACTAATGGTAATTAAGCGTGCCTCCATACTCTGGGCAGTGAGGTGGTACGCTATAGAGGGGGCATGCATTTTCAGACACTGCAGTGTTCTGCTTGACTATGCTTTTCTTCTGTAAGAGAGAATACTATCAAAGTGTAGAGTGGAAGGTGTCATTGGGAAATGAGAATGGTGAAAAAAAGAAAACATCAATAAAACATTTAACAAGAAAAAAATTTAAACGCCTTCATACATGCCCAAGGGCTTCTAAATTTAAAAATAGAAAAAAAAAAAACCATGCCAATAAACAGTCTCCAAGTTTTGAAAATGTATTTTTAAATCAACTGCTTCTAAATCAGAAAGGACTTTCTCTATAAACACACAGAAAAAGAAATGGTAGTTATTATCTCTAAGTAGTCCAAAGTAGCTAAAGTACTGAACCAAACTACCCAGACTATCCACACCTTAAGTATGTTACTGTACTACAGAGCCCCCAATACCCTGAATCATGATGGGGAAACTCCACCAGAGTTCCAAAATGCAAAGCCAAGAACACATCTCACCTTTTTCCCACCAGTTGTCAGTGGAGGTGGATCTTTGCCACTTGTGTTGATCAGGAACTTTTGTTGATATAAGCCCCAGGCAACACTTGTCAGTCCCAGGTGACTCCTCACACCTTCTTTCTATTCTTCCATTGGTCCTAGAGATTTCTCCCCTTGCTTCTTCCAACTAAGGTTTCTCTCCTTTCTGGCCCATTGTGCAACAGAACATAGTTTTATAGTTTTTCCCCTATGGGTATAGAAAAAAGGCAAAACGGTATGGTTGAAAGAGCGCTGCACCGTGGGGCAAGACATGGACAAACTGCTTTATGAGAAGGCATTTGTAGGAGGTACACTGAAGTAGGGAAGGGATTTGAGATGAGAAGACCGATTAATAGACAGTTATCTCTTATAATCAATTCTATGTTCAATTCTATCCTGTTTTTAATCAATCATCAAGCTTTCTATTATATGCTTATTGTTTAATCGTTTTTTGAGTTATATCTGATCTCTGTGACACCTTTTGGGGTTTTCTTGGCAAAGATACTAGAATAACTTGCCATTCCTTCCCTGGCTCATTTTACACATGCGGAAACTGAGGCAAACAGGAATAAGTGAGCTGCCCAGGGTCACACAGTGTCTAAGGCCAAATTTGAACTGAGGAAGAGTTGTACTCATTCAAGGACCAGCCCGCTATCTCCGGCACCACCTAGCTGTGCCAAACACAAAACAGTTGTTGTCTGTTGTTCAGTCATTTCAGTCATGACAAAACACAGAACTAAATGCTAAGAAAACAAAAAGAAAAGTGAGACGACCAATTTTTGAGGGACTTAGGATTTTATAGGAGTGAAAAGTAAAGGCATCACAGACACAAAATCAATACAAGCTGGGGTATAAAAGAGAGGGCACTCACTAACAACTGGGGAGGGCAAGAAACTAAAGGAGGTGGTACTTGAGCTATGCTTTGAAAGAAATTAGGATATTTCAATTCCCCAGATCCTATAGAATACAAATCCCAATGATGTTGATCCACTGAGTTAATATTCAATAGTTCTGACCTTAGGTAGCTACATTTCATATAAAAGAAAAATTTATCTTATAACATTTCTACCCCATGATATCCAAGCTTGTAGGACCTATTATTATTTTGGGAAAGGGCATTAGATCTCTGACTTTTGATCCATGAAACAAGACTGGGAGAGGCAGTTCTCTGGTACCCTCAAAGCTTAGGAGATAGAAGGAGAGGGAGGGGGAAAAATTTCCGACATCAGCTTGGGCCAGAGATAAATCATTTTAAAAACAAATACAGGTTAGGTTCATTCCCACTAAACCCCAAAAAGCAAAAGATCTGGATTGAAAACACTTTAACGCAGTTTGGTATTCAGTTTTTAAAATATAAATTGGCATTGTGGTTTGATCCCAAACTGAGGCAGAAGGACCTTAGGGGCCAACTAGTCCAATTTCCTCCTGCAAATGTAGAAACTGAGGCCTAAGTTCACATGAGTAATAAGTGACAAGGCCAAGATTTTAAACCGGCCTTATCACCTATAAACGCAGTGCTGTTTCAACTGTGTTTTGGTTGAAATTCAAGCAAATTAATGTGTTTCATACTAGTTTTCCTTATCCATCGTAGGGAACATGCTACTAAAACCCAATGGTTATTAATTGTTCATTGGCTCAGCAACTTTAGTAAGTTTGCCTTTCAAGCCAGTACTCATTAATGTGGAAGACTTATCTACTCTGATCAAGACAATGATCCAAGACAATTCCGAAGGACTCATGAAAAATGCCATCCACCACCAGAGAGAGAGAACTGATGAACTGACTGCAGATTGAAACATACTTTTTTTCATTTTCTTAACTCTTCTTGCTTTGTGTGTGTGTGTTTTATTTTTTTAATTTTTTGCAATATGGCTAATAAGAAATTATGTTTTGCGTGACTTTGCATGTATAATTGAAATATTGCTTGCCTTCTTTTTTTAAAAAGAAAGTTGGCTGGAACTTTTTTGTTGACTAAAAATTTCCCCTAGGAAATCTAAGAAATTTGGCTGAATCCAAAAAAGTTTTTAAAAGGAAGCTAGGTGAACAATGATTATAACATAGGATTTGGAGTGAGAACGACCTAAATTCAAATACTGCTTCAGATACACATTTGTCACACTAGCTTGTGACACTAAGCAAAGTCACCTAACTTCTCTGTCCCTGTTTCCTTATTTGTAAAATGGGGATTATAACAGGTCTTAACTCACAGGATGATTGTGAGAATCTGTGGAATTAACATAATTAAAGTATTCTGCAAACCATAAAGAACTGCATAAATGCTAACTAATTGTTATTAATGTCATCATTTTCTTTCATTAAATTATCTATTACTTTTTATGATTTTGTCTTTGACCTACTGATTTTAGAGTAAATAATTTTAAAAGAAAATATTTTATTAATAAATTTGTTAATAAGATGAAATCTAAAATAAAAATTTTAGACTAATTTAGTCTTTAAGTATGACTATTTTTTCACAGGTCTATTACTGATTCTTATAAATTTAGAGCTAGAAGGGAACGTATAGACCACTGAGTCCAACCCCCTCATTTTGTAGAAAAGAAAACTAAAGCTGAAAGAGGTTAAATGACTCACCAAGGACCATCCAACCAGAAAGTAGGACAGAAATTTAACTCAGACCAGGGCCCAATGCACTATGCCACACAGCTGCTTTATTACATTTTTATTATGTTATGGTCAGTAAAGGATGTTTTCACATTTCAGCTTTTTGGCATATGTTAATTAGGTCATCATACCTCACAACAGAGGAATTTTGTAGAGGTGCTATGCATAGGTAGCTAAGCAATATCTTTTTAATTCCTATTTGGTAACTGCCAAAGATCTATTATATCTAACTTCAGAAACTTATCATTTTTCCTGATCTATTTTTCATTAGATTTGACTACGTCTGAAAAGAATACATTGAAGGCCCCAACTATTAGAAATTTGTTATTTTTCCCTATAATTTTAAATAATTTTTCCTTTAAATATTTAGATTTTATTTTCCCTCATATAAATATCTTTAATGATACTATTTCATTACTTATGATGCCTGTAAGTATAATAGTTTCTCTTCTTATCTCTTTATCTATTTTTACTGTTATCCTGCCTAAGATCATAAAAATTACCCCTACTTTTTAAAGTTTGCCTGAAGCATAATAAATTCACCTTCATCTCATTTTGAACAGTGTGAATGTGGGTTTTAAGTAAACAACACACAGTTAGAGTCTACTTTCTAATCCATTTTTCTATCTTCTTCCATTTTATGGCTAAGTACATCCTATTTACAATTATGAATCAATCACTCAATCAACAAGAATTTATTAAGCCCCAACTATGTACTAGGAACTATGCTAGAAACTGGAGATATAAAGAATGAAAAAAATGCTCATTCACATGGCCCTAAAATTCTAATGGGCAAGTCAACAAGTGTGTAAGTATATATTGAATAATAATAAGAAAGTAAATAAATACAACATATTTACCTAGAAAAATAGTTTGGGAGAGAGAATAATAGAAGTTAAAGGATCAAAAATGGTCTAATGAAAAATATGGTGCATTTTGGGGAAAAAAAAAGCAAGATGGCAGCAAGGAGAGAGGTGAAAAGAAAAGAGGATGCAGGATTGTAAGAAGTTGACTGGAGGCCTTTTTGACTGTATCGGGCATGGGGAGGAGGAAAGGTTTGATAAGGGGTAGAAAATGGTTTGGATACAGGCTGGTGAAAGGTTTTCAAATCTAAACAGTGGATTTTATATTTGATACTGTAAGTAATAGGGAGTCACTGGAGTTGACTGAGTAGGGAGACCACATAGTCAGATCTGTGCTTACGGAGCTTATCTTTGTGTGGACAGTGTAAAATACAGCGGGCCAGAGAGAAATATGAAGTGGTGAGACCAATTAGAAGGCATTTTCAACAATCTAAGCTCTACCCTAAAGTGGTGACTGTTTGAGAAGAGAGGAAGGGTCAAATAGGAGAGATGTTTTGAAAGTAGAATCCACAAGATTTATGACTGTGTGGCCTATGTAGGATGAAGGAGAGTAAAGAGTCTGAGGTAATGTTAAGGATATGAAATTGGAAGACTGGAAGGATGGTGGTACCTTCTTCCATGTTTATATTCCCTTCTTGTACATTTCAATATATGAAATAGTAAGTTCCCCCTCCTTCCTTCTCACCTCTCCTCTAGTATTTCCATTTTCCCCTTTCTTCTTTCTTCTCTTCAAGCCAATAAAACAAAACTAAGTCACATCTAGTTCCTATGTTAGTAAGCTACTTAATTCCTTTGTAGAAAATGGGATTCGGAAGGGATACTTGTTTCTCTCCTCACCCCCATTAGAATAGAATCACTCACCATTTGGCCTTTTCTAATGGCTCATATGAATTTTGCTTTCTAGTTTTAAGGTCTATACTCAAATTTCAAAGTTTCTATTCAGTTCCAGTCTTTTGAGCAGTAATGTTTGAAAGTCCTCTACTCTCTTAAAGATCAATTTTTATGTGGATAACTTCTTTAGGTGGTAACACAGCACAGTGCCAAGAGTTCTTGCAGTTAAGGACCTGGGATCTAATCCTGGCTCTGCCACTGACTATGTATGTGACTTTGAATATGTCACTTTAATTTCTCTTGGTTTCAGTTTCTTCAACTACAAAACAAAGTGATTAGACATAGTGGCCTATAAGGTCCCTTCCAGCTACAGATAATGACTTTAGGAGTTCCCCATAGGATTACATTCATTTTTTGCAGCAGAAATTATTCTTGGTTATAAACCTTTATCTCCTGTCTTTTAAAATATTGTCTCACAAGATTTTCTCTCCTATAAAGACTTGCAGCTTAGATTTATGCTGTTCTAACTGTGGTTCTTTGATATTTGAACTCTTTCTTTTTGACTGTTTAAAGCAGGCCTGCACAACCTGCACAACATCCTGCCTGCACAACATCCTTGAGAGCCGCCCAAAATCCTTTAATGGGTCTCAGGTTGTTCAGGCCTGGCTTAAAGTATTTCTTTGATGCAGAGGCTCTGAATTTAGGCTACGACATGTTGGATGTCTCCTCACTGGAAATGGCTGGAGGTAACGGGTGGGAATGGGAAGAGGATGAAGAGAGACAAGTCCTTGGGATCTTTCTTCCCCAGTTTCCACTCCAGCACTTGTTTCACCGTGCCAGTGACCAGCATCACCACCATAGCAATGCCACCGAGAAGGATCCATGAAATATATACTTATATGTGCCCTGAGTTTCTGAGCTCTCTACAAAATACAACCAAACTGACTGGAGATTTGCTACTGCGGGAAGGATGTTACACTTAGAATCGGGGGACCTGAGGTTGAATCCCAGCCCTTCAGTTTACTACCTGTGTGAGCTCACGTAAACCATTTCATCTTTATCAGCCTTTATCAACATGAGGAAGTTTGGCTAAATGACCACGAAGGTCCCATCAGGCTTCAGATCTATGCTCCTATAATCCTACTGATCCTATGACCAATCAAAGATTAGAAGATCAGAGAATTTAAAATAGGAAATGACCTTCCTGAAATCTAACTTCCTCATTTTACAGATGAGGAGACCCGGGCAAAGACATTAAATGGTTTGCCCAGGGTCACAAAGCTATGGCAGATTCAGACTTAAGGATTTTTGTGTGGAAATACGGTATCCTTTGACGGAAAGTATGGATGCATAATATCAGCAAAGAGTCCTGTCACTTGCAAGTTCTGTTAAAATATTCTTAACAATGTATGAAATGCACTACTTTTTAAGAAATTAGGTAGAAAGAATATAGTATACAGAGTATATCCTCATAAAAATCTGAACTGTAAAAAAATACTACTAATTTTAGGACCTTTTATGAACAGCAATGGCATATTAATTTGACCTAAAAAAGATGATTGAAAGGACAAGTAGAGAACTGATAGAACATCATCAGGTTCCTAAAAAATACCAGCTAATAAATGGAGAATGTAGATTATATAGCACAATAAAATAAACAACATAGTTTTTTGTCACAAGGATTAACCAATGCAATGACATAAATCTCTTCCATATTTCCTTTAAACTACTCTTACATCAGGGTCTTATATTGGCAACAAAGTCTGGATATGGGTAGCAAATTATCCCTAATTGACGCTTATATTTTCAGCACCATTCAAAATTAATTTGTAGCGGACAGATGAAAAGTCAGAATGATAATTTCTTGAAAAGGTACTCTATATTGGGCAAATGGAGCAAAGGAATCCACTGTTTCTCTTGGAGGAATTTTTGTAAATAGAAAATGCTACTGTTTTTGCAAAATCAGAAACAAGGTCAAAAGGAAGAAGCTCTTGAATAAAATATATTGTATTAAATAGCTTCTCACTTTTTTCTCAAAGGAAAATTAAGAATACTATCATTATCCCTCTTCCTCATCATAAAGTGTAAAGAAAAATCTTTAAATTGACATATGGAAATACTAAAGTGAGGGTTAGTAGGATGAAGTGGACCCAGTCTTAGAGTCAGGAAGGCGTGGGTTCACATACCGCTTCTGACACATTCAACTGGGTACATCATTTAAACACTCAGTTTCCCAAACAACTCTCTAAGATTTCAATTATGGAGTAGCTACCTATCTACAAGAGCAAAAAAAAGTTCCCCCACCAGTGTTCCCTATACAGACAAAATCACAGGTCAGGACCAAAAACAAAAAAACCCCAAAAAACAAACAAAACATCAAAATAGTCCTGTATATGCTTAAGAGCCCCCCTCCCCAGCCCATGTAACTTATTCACATATAAATCATTCAAGTAAGCTTTTAAGTGTAACATACATCTGCAATTTCACCATCATAGGATTTAGACACAGAAGCATCACCAACTTGGAGCTGGAAGTGCCCAGGGAAGGACCATAAAGTTTGAGCTGGAAAGGATATATCGTTCACGTATGTTAAAGCTCCTGATGCTTACCAAAGACGGGAGAGATTCTAGACTTAGAATTGGGGGGAGGAATATAATCTTATTTGATCCTCACTATAACCCTGTGTGGCACATGCTGTTTTTACCCCCATTTTACAGATGAAGAAACTGAGGTCTAAGGAGGCTAAATGATCAAATGAGATATTTGTCAAAGTGCTTAGCAGAGTTCCAGGCACATAGCAG
>CM053590.1:170335432-170362814 GCA_028646515.1 Pseudochirops corinnae | reverse complement strand
TAAATTTAAAAAAAGAACTAAAGAACATCTTACATAGCTGGAGGAATATCTAGTACTCATTTCTAGTCTGTACCAATACAATAAAAATTACAATACTAAGAAAATTAATTTACAATTTTAATGCTGTAACAATCAAATTGCTAAGAGAATACTTTTCAGAATTTGATAATAAAAAAAATTCATTTGAAAAAACAAAAGGGGTATTATCAAAGGAAATGTTGAAAAGAAGAAGTGATGACAAAACAAACTATATTATAAAGCAGCAGTCATCAAAACCATCTGGTAGTGGTTAAAGAATAGAGAAATTAAACAGAACATAAAGGGAGATTCAGAAACAATAGGACTCAATAACTCAGTCTTTGATAAAGTGTAAAACATAAATTATCTAGGAAAGTAACTCGTTATTTGATTAAAAAAACTACTGGAAAAACTGGAAAGAAGTCTAGTAGAATGAGGCTTAGAGCAACACCTTCAACCATATTCCACAATACATTCTAAATTGCTACATGTCCTTAATATTAAAGATCATATTATAGAAAAATTAGAATAGAAATAGATCATATACCTCTAATAGTTATGGGTAGGAGATGCATTCTTAACCAAGCAAGAAATAGTAGCAGTTACATAAGATAAAATAGATAACTTTGCTTACTTGAAACTGAAGAGCTGGACAGACAACATTAATGTATTTAGTATAAGAAGGGCAAAATGGTCAAATGAGAAAAAAAGTCTTTGAATTAAATTTCTCTCAAGGGTTTGATATCCAAGATATATAAACAAAATCACTCACACATACATACACACACATAACATACATACAGATGTGTCGTGTCACATCTATATATACATACATATATGACAAATAAACATTCTCCAACAGATAAATGGTCAAAGGATATGACCAAACAATAATTTTAAAAAACTGCTAAGCATTAATACTCTCATGAAAGAATGCTCCAAAGCACTAATAATAAAAGAAATGCAAATCAAAACAATCCTGTGAAGGTCTCACCGTGAACTCTGAAAACTGGCAAAAATGAGAAAAATGGCAACATTCAACGTAGTAGGGGTTGTCGAATGGCAGGTACACTAATATACTGTTGGTAGATCTATGAAATGGTATAAACATTTTGGAAAGCAATTTAGAATTATGCAAATACCGTGACTAAAATATCTATACCTTTTGAACCAGAGACTCCATTACTGGGCCTTCTTCCCCAAGGAAGTCGCTGATAAGAAGAAAGTCTCCATATCCTCCAAAGTTGATGGGGAATTCCTAAGCACATTGTGATACGTGAATATAATGCAATATTACCGTGCTGTAAGAAATGATGTATGATAAATACAGAGAAGCACAGAAAGAGCTATACGAAAGAATGGAGAATGAAATAAGCAGAGCCACAAAAACAATATACACAGTAACTACAATAATGAAAATTGAAAGAACAGGGAAACAGCAAGAAACAAAAAGCAAATGTGACAAAGTTGTGAAATTTGGGCAGGATTTGTGAAGAGACACAAGAAATCCCAAGGATTTTCGCTGGGACTTGGGCAGCCAGGAAAGCTAGGAGATAGAGATGAGGAGGGAGAGGATTCTGTGCTTGGGGGAGAGCCATCAAAAATGTCTTGTTTAAGGAAAGGCAAAGAGGCCCGTGTCACTGGAGAGGAGAGTGCCTGGAGGGAAGTGTGAAGTGTAAAAAGATGAGAAAACTGGGGGGCACTTTGAAGGGGTGTACTGGGTGCTCCAGCGGAGGGGAGGGGCTGCTACTGGAGAAAGGTAGTGCTCTCAGGTGTTACTGTGGGGGGCAGCTGGCTGATGAGTACTTCACCTCTCTGGGAGTGGGCAGGGACAATTCCCTCATGATTGTGTCTATTTGTGCCCTTTCTGGACTTGCAATCATCTGGGCAAAGACCAGATAGATATCAAATCAATGTTTAGGTGTGGCTTCGGACACGCTCTTCTCTTTGGCTGTTGCTCCCTCCTCTTCATGAAGAAGACTTCAACAACCAGCATCCATAGCTGCAACAAAAAGGCTTACTTATGTTTAGAGGCAGTTTTCTGGATACACATGGAATCTTTTGGAATATTTATATGAAAAAGTAAATACTATACTATATTGTTGAGAATACTTCTCAATCAATCAATCATAAACTTTAGACTATGGTAGAAAAGTTTACATCACGACTAAGGGGAACTTCTTGAGCATACCACAAATGATGGGAAAGGACTTTCAACAATTAGAATCCCTTTGCCCCATGTGCTCTCAATCCGAGTCCATTTCTCCCCTAGACCCTTTGTACTTATGGGTGAGTATTTCCCTTTTGCTTGGACAACTGTACCAACTGTTCTATTTTACCATTTCAGTAAATAGTACTTTATATAAGTTATTCAAAACTGGCTGACTAAACTTATTTTCAGCTGAATCTTAGGAGAAAGCACAACAGAGGGGGGTCAAGGCAATACATCATTAGAAAATTTCCCTTGACTCTTCAGGGGTAACTCCAGAATCCTGAGGGGGAAGATAAAGCCTTGATCTAAGACTCACCTGTGAAAGTGGGACATGAGATAAAGAACCCCAGAGTATATATGCAACACACATAACATTATTAATAAATGCAAAAACAATATCCCCTTAAGATGTCTTCTTACAACTAGCTTGACCAGGGATTGGAATCTCTTCCTTACACTAAGAAAGAAATTTCATAGCCATTTATATTCCCTGTAGCTAGAAATACTAAAGCCTGTGTCCACTTACACTCTCTGTATTCAATCAAAAACATACCTGTAGAACAACTGAGATTGATTTGGTAATTTATCTAGAGAAAATCAGGCTTTAAAATATTTTTAAACAGTGAAGAATAGCTTAAAAATGAAACAGGAAACTTTGAATTTAAATATTTATTGTTTTGGTCACATAGTGTAATAGAGAGGCCTAAAACTAGTACCTTGGTAGTTTAGGTTTGATAGTGGAATGAAATAAGCACCCACAGATCATTCAATAGTTAATGAAAAGAGGGTTACTTAGCTATAACATAAGACAAGATGCTCAACATGGATACAATATTCAGCTAAAGTAGACTTCCCTCCCCTCCTCCCCCGTTGTTCCACAGAGAAACAAGCCTGAAGGACAGAAGGACAGAGTGTGGTGACTCTCATGGCCTTACATCAAGTCTGAAAGACTGAAACTCGAAGTGAATGGAACGTTTTCTGCCCTTAGATGAACAAGAAGCTCTATCATCACAGTCTGAGCTTAATCAAAGTTGTGTTCCCTCGGCCTACCAAGTCATAATGACAGCTTCCTTGTCTTTTAGGAAAAACCTAATATACATGAGGGAGATGGGGGAGGGACTGCATCAACTGGTTAAATGTGAGACAGTGGGATGATAGAGGCAAATGAGGACAAATATAGTTATGGGTGCAAATAAATGCCCTAAGGGTGGTAGAAGAAGGCCTTACAGGTGGGCAGAGCATGATGACATCATGTTATCCTTTCATGTAGAATGCATTACATTTAAAGGCATTATAGATAAAGAAATACATGGCATCTAAGTACTTAAAGGAAAACAAGCTTCTAAGGAGAAATAGATAGCAAAACTATAATAGTTGGAGACCTCAGTTGAACCCTTTCTGAACTTTTAAAGGACTATACACTGAAGGGTGAAGAACATGTAATACCTGCACAAGTGACAAGAGCTCTTGTGAAGGGATTTGGGACCAACTGTCCATAGGCAGGAACCCATGAACCTGGTGATAGAAATAAGGTCTCTCCCCCCCCCCCCCGCCCCTCCCCGCCCATCATAGATAGGAGAATGACAGTAGTAAGGAAGAGACTTGAGAACTCTCACCAGTGATAACACAGCCCTAGCCTTACCTTATCACTATACCTCACAGTTTTATTAGTTCCACTTGGAAGAGCAAAGGCCCGCTATCACTACAAAGAAACTGTGATTACCAAAAAAAAGGGGGTTCAAATAGCAACCTGATGATTCACTGGAGCAATAGCTTCTGAGGACATGGTCTAAAGGAGTCAAAGTGAATATTTTCTACATAATGGAATTTCATAGACTTGGAGAGCTCTCTGAAGATTTACTTCCAAAAATTCGACTAAATCAATTAGGGGTTCCAGTCCCTTTTGAGGTGCTTAAGATGGGGAGTTATGTTGCAGCTGGCTCCCTGATGGGGAACAAGGGAAGAGGGTCCTGAAAGGAATGGGTTGCATCTAATAGATTTATGCAGCTCTTCTACAGTTTGTCATACCCTATGATCAATCTGCCTATGGGGTAATTAACTCTCATGTTTTGGCAGAAGCCCCACCAGAATGGAAGCAAGCTCCTCCATAACTATGACTCTTTTTCATCACACAATCATACAGGCTTTGCCAAATCAACTGGTTAAATGTGAGACAGTGGGATGATAGAGGCAAATGAGGACAAATATAGTTATGGGTGCAAATAAATGCCCTAAGGGTGGTAGAAGAAGGCCTTACAGGTGGGTAGAGCATGATGACATCATCCTCTCCCACTAGGAACTCTGGATGTGGTTTCTGAAACATAGGGTTGATAAGAAAGCAACTAATCAGTTTTGAATGGGGTGCTGATAAAATTGTACTAGGAAATCCAGAAGAAAGGCAGCAATAGCCCTTCAGCTCCTCATAAGCCTAAGGTTCCCATGCCACTTGGAAGTCCTGAGCCACTATAATCTCTGTTCAAATTTGGGGGATGAATCTATTTAAGACTAAGGACAAGGTGCCCTGAGGTTTGGATTATACTAGCTGTAGGACCTTAAGGTGATCTACCATAGATCCAAGTTGGGATGCCCTGGAAAAGGGGAGAGGCCACTACCATACACAATGTCTGCTGGACATTGTCAGCCAGGTTACTATCATAATACTGGGAGACTCCAAATGAATACATAGAAGAAATCGGGCATTCCATTGGGGGTTGGGGGGCACAGACTGATCAGGTGGAAGACCCCCTGTGTGGGTCACAGTTGTGCTAGTTAATCAAACGTATTGTAGGACTGTATTGTAGGAAAGAGTATTATGGGCTCTTGCAAGTTGGTATTTGAGGGGACTCTTTTAGTAGGCCTTGGCAATGAATAGAACTTTTTGGGTCAGCAAAGAACTGGAAATAAAGTGGTAACTGGAGAGTGGCTAAACAAATGGTGGTACATAAATATGCTGAAATATAACCGTGTTGTAACCCATGAGGAATGTCAGGAATTTTAGGAAAATCTGGGGGCAAGTAATAAGAAAGGGAACAAGCCTTTATTAAGCACCTACTATGAGCCAGGTACCGTCCTAAGAACTTTACAAACACTATCTCATCTGAATCTCACAACCACTGTGTGAAGACTTGGAAAGACTTACATGAATGGATATAGTTAATTAGAAGGGAAACAATATACACAATGACTACAACAATGTAAGCAGAAAGAATAACATGAAACTGGATACTGCTGGCCTGGGCAAGGGATGAGAAAAAGCATGTCTCTAATTCCACTGAAGAAATGGAGAACTATGGGTATGGAATGGTGCTTAACATGTCAGATATGGCTGGTATCTTAGTTGATATTTCTGAACTTCCTTTATGGGTAAAAGATAAGGGAGGGCTATGTCTGGAAATGAATGTCATGCAAAAGCAAAACGTAGCAATAAGACTTGATGGTGGGAGAAGCAAAGAAGGAAGGATTGCTGTGAAGTAGGGGATGTAAAGAGGTGAGTAAGAAAAATAAGTGAATAAAAGGCTCTTTTTTCTTTTACATTTTAAAACACACATACAGATAAAACTCTCCAAACAAAGTTTGTGGCAATGTCAAAATATACTATGACTCTGCCTACATTCTGACAAGAGCTAGGAAAGGGAAGAAATAGTGGTAGAGGTGTTTCCTCCATTATACATCAGAACCTAAACAGTATTATCTTGTTTCTTACAAATGTCATTTCAGTTTAATTTACCAAAAGAAAAAATAAATAGTTATATATTATTATCCAAAGACACCCCTTTCCCACCCTCTGACAGGAAAAATCCACAAATAAACATTTTAGGTTAATAAGGATAAGCTGGTTAAAATAATTCTACTTATTAAATTATTAAGTTTTCCTCATTCCAATGTGATTCCTCAATACTTTGAGTACTTTATTCTTCTATCTATAAAAGGTTTTTAAAAGTATTCAAATACTTTCATAAAAGTATAAGGTAGCAAAATATAAAATTACTGCTAGGTGTAGAAATAGTTGTGGTATTTCAATTTTCAACAGAAGCAAAGAATGTAGTTTATGCAGTACATATACAGAGGAGTTTCCCTCTCCCTTTTGACTTCCATGACTATAAGAATAGATAAGCCAACACATTAAAATTTTAGACTACATTTAATATTTTAAAACAATTTAAAGTCAACAATTTAAGTCAGAATTTAGTAGAAAATAAATCTGTTAAAAATATTTCATTCTCAATTAATCTTGGTAAATTCAGAAAAAATACTCAACAAAGTTGCAAAACATATGAATGAGTATAATCTGTCTTTAGCAAAAAACAAAAAACAAAACCCCAAACATGGCCTGATTTCCTATGAAAATTAACGGTCTCAGCAAATATTCTTTAGACATGCTCAACCACAATTAGATTTTCCCAACTGTTGTCCATCTAATGTAAGATGTAGTCAAGTCTTGCATTCTAAGTCTGTTGTTTTCTGTTTTTATGTATAGAGTATCAACATTTTTTTAGTGATTTTCCTTAAAATGATTTTAGAGTTAATATGCAAACACTTCAATTTGTCCTAGAAGACTCATGGCTTCTGGGTGATTGTATCACAATAAGGTATGTTTTCTGTAAGGAGGTCTTTCCTAGGTACTAACTAACTCTGTAATAAAAATAAAGGAGAGAAGGGTATTTAAGAAAATTAAAATCAAACATAATTGCAAGCACACTGGCTGGCATATTTACATTAGAGGCATTAGAATACCAAATTCAACTTTTTCAAATTTCCCAAAGTGTGATTTCTTTTTTCAGGCATGTACTCAGAGTGGAGATAGTGAATTTAAATGACTTAGCAGTAACAATAAATTGTACGGTCAATCTAAACCTCTGTCATACTGCTTTTAAAGTGTTTTATCTATATCTTTTGTTTTCACATTGTCTTTATTTCCAAATTTAGCTGTTTCCCTCTACCTATTCACAGTCAGCTCTTGTGAAGTAGAAAATGAAAGTATACAATAACCACAAATAAAAGCAGTTCAGCAAAATATCAGCCACGGTTTTTGCTACATACCCATGGTCTCCTTCTGTAAAGAAGACTGTGAGGTCTATTTTCCCATCACTTGTTTGAAACTGTTTGGTCATTCATCTATTTCTTAAACATTATAAATTAGGCACTGCATAGCATTCAGCTAAATGTCTCCATTTATGAAAACAAATTACAAATCATTTAGTCATATGACTAAAATAAGATCATTTTAACACAACAGATTTATTCTGACCACCTAAAGAAAAAAAACAAGCCTTTAAATTATAAATTAAAGAAATTTAACTTCTCAGGCACATACATTTTTAGAAATTTGGACTCCCCTTTGAGCCCTGGCCATATTTTATTCACTTTTTTTTTTTTTTATTATACTTTGGCTCTGTTTCAAATTCTGAGGTGTAAATAAAAAGAGAATTTTTTTTGTGACTATGGAGCCACTGTAGTTAACAGCTATCAATGTTTTCATTGTTTTCTGAATAACTACTAGCCCTCATCCAGAATCTGTTAAACAAAAACAACAAACCTCTTTAAAGGATCTTGTTATTCATATTCAGCAGTCTCGACATACCACAAGTCAATTAATGTATTATACATCATCTATATAAATAGATAAAGCTCTCTATGACCCAAAAGACCTAAAATGTAAACCTTTGTTCCACCCCCCCCCCAAATGCTATGATGATGGATTTTTTATGTAACTTATTTTTCTTTGGTTTTAAAAATCTGTCCTAGTTTCCCTTCTATATCTATTTTTATTTTCCTTTCAAAGAAATCTGATTTCAAGGGCAAGAGGCTATTTATCTAATATTCTTCCTGGCTTTGAGGAAACCTAATTGTGAAAGTAAAACTAACATTGCTTAGCTACTGTTAATACTTCCTCTCGTCTAGTACCATAGCTAAAGAAACTCCACCGAAAGACAAGGGATGTTCAGCTAAAACCCACCCTCTGTGCCTTCCCTTTACCCACATTCCCCTCAAACAAGGAAACATTCAGTAGCTGTACAGTCCTGGGCAAGTCCTTAACTCCTCTTGACCTCCATTTCCTCACCTATAATATCGAGATAATAACAGCATCGACCTCACAGGGCTGTTGTGAGGATCAAAGGAAATAATTCATGCAAAAACTGTTATATAAATGTGGGCTATTATTAATAATAATTTTAGTAATATTTGATATGAGGATGAATTATCTACATAAAGCCATTATCTTTACTTTGCTTGGCTTTCTAACATCTGATATTACTACTACTACTACTACTACTACTACTACTACTACTACTACTACTACTACTACTACTACTACTACTACTTCTCCTCCTCCTCCAATGACTACAATTATGATTGCTACAGCTACTGCTAGTTAGTACTTACAAGTTGCTTTAAGTTTTCAATATGCTTTACAAAGAGTAAACTCATAGCAACACAGTGAGATAATTGTTTTTATTATCCCAGTGTAATAAATGAGGACAATACTGAGGCAGAGTTTTTAAACAGACTTCCTCAGGGTCACACAGGTCAAGTAGGACTTAAACCTAGGTACAGACAGTTGTTGCTTTATGTAAATTTGCATTAAGCAAATTCAACTTCATGATATTCACATTCCAAAAAACACCCTATGTGAACTTTACTATATAGTACTATAATCTCTTCACTCCGGCCCTTTCACTTGCTCCATGGCTTCCCATTCCCCTACTAAACAAAAAAACCCCTCCAACTGAAAGCAAAAGAACAGAAGCCCAGAGACATCATCACCACAGGATAGGGTGCTTGGCTTGGGACCACCAATACATGAGAGACCTCAGCCCCACTCTGCCACCTGCCTGGCCTTGCATATCTTCCTTCTATCTACACTGGGGTACCCTGCATCTGTCCCCAGCCCCACAGTGCAGTTCATGCACTCCTGTCTGTGCCTATGTCTCTCTCTCCTTCTACCCTCTACCTCTGTCCCTCTACCCCGTTTCTTGTCCTGCTCTTGCTTCTCAATCCCTGGCCCTACAAGTCTTTCAATCGTGTGTCAACCCCTCTCTTCACAGGCACAAAGCCCCCTTCTGCCTTCTTCCCTCCCTCCCTTCCCCAAGTCCATGGGAAAATTTACATTATGCAAAAACTGCTTCATGTTAAAGTCTGTGGAATAAAGGTCAGTGCTCACTTACATAAAGCAAGAAATGTCTGTACTCCTACCTCTAAGTCCAACATGTTATTCAATATGCTATACTGCCTCTCAAGCACAAATGGGTATTACAACAATTGATGTCCTTGCTGATATTAAGGCACCGTATAACTTTAAAGCGTCTGTAGATATAACTTCAGAACTCATTAAGTCCTTGATTTATCTCAGATAATGGCAGTACTATGACCATTCTCAACTAGTATGGTACAAGTATATTATAAAACTGGTGTCAGAGATAATTCATTTATTTTAAATGGAAAGATTACATATTCTTATGTACATGGGGGACTTGGTTTTTTGATCTAGAATAACGGTCTTTAACCTTTTAATCTAAGTGCCATAGATCCTTTTGGCAGTCTGGAAAAACCTATGGATCCCTTCCAGAATAATGTTTTAATATGCCTAAAATAAAATATATTGGATTATAAAGGAAACCAACTGAAATAGTTATCAAAACACTAAAAAAAAAACCCCACAGACCTCAGGTTAAGAATCTTTGATCTGAAGTGGAACCAAGTTCTGTGAATAATAAGGTACTTTGATGATAGATGTTCTAATGTATTTAACTGTCGACATTTAATTGGGCCTTCGGGAAATCACTGATTAGGGTAAGAACGAAAATGCATTTCAATGTACCACGTTCTTCAATAGATTCAATTATGTCATAGTCCTAAAATATCCATGTACTGTATGAAATATATATGCATGTATTTATGTACATGTAAAATATACTTTTATATGAAATACATATTTATATTCAACTTATGTTAACATAATGCTTTAAGATTTGCAAAATACATGCCTGCCAACCACCTCTGAAGATAGGTAATGAGTATTATCATTCCAACTTGGCACAGAATTAACCTTAAGCTCACAGGGTTTAAATAACCTTCCCAGATACACATAGACAGTTAAGAACTAAAGGCAGTATTTGAATCCAGGTCTCCTACTCCAAAAACATTGATTATTATTGCTATCACAACATGTTCTCTCTCTCTCTCTCTCTCTCTCTCTCTCTCTCTCTCTCTCAAAGCTTACAATGTGGACATATTTCCTTGTTACTCCCTCCAAACCCCCTCACCCCACAAGAGTACCATATAATATTTTGTTATTTAGTTTCCTTATCTCTTCAAATTTCTGGCACCTTTACTACATTCAAACTTTGAACTTCAACTGCCTATTATCATAAAACAGAGATCTATGTTCTCTAAAATCTTCAATTTCTTATCAGTAGTGATGCTGAAACTAGGTTGTAACTTCTTTTCTATAACTTGGACTTCTGGAGACAGATAGTTACTGTTGTCAGTTTAAAATATAATTTCTTGACAGAAGACAAATGTATCATGAGACCAGAGAAATAAAAAAGGCATATTTATTTAAAAATTAAATATGTATACACATGCACACATATAGAGTGCATATGTATGTATACATGTATACATATACACATACATACATATTTATGTCATTTCAATCAACAAAACTGTCTTTTCTCCTTCCAAGAAACAATAAAAAAAAAACAATTTAAATGTGTATCATCAAGAAAAACAAATTTCTGCATTAGCCATGTCCAAAAAAAGAGTCTCAATCTGCACTGAGGCCTTCATCTGTTTATCAGAAGGTAGGTAGCATGTTTCATCATTAGTCCTCTCGAATAGTGGTTAGTGATTGCACTGATTGGAGTTACTAATGTATTCAAAGTTTTTTCTCTTTGCCATATGGCCATTACTAAATATAAGGATATATATCAATTCATATAAATCTCTCCAAGTTTCTCTGAAACCATTTCCATTGTTTCTTATAGCACAATAGTATTCTATCACATTTAGATACTGTAACTTGTTCAGCCATTTCTCTACATATGGATACTCTTTTGATTTCCAGTCTTTGACCCTTCAAAAACAGCTATATTTCTGTGCATCCTTAGAGTTTGTTTTGTTTTGGGCTAATTTCCCCCTTAATTTACCTCCCTCTAATTGCTCCTTCGCCCTTCTCCGTTTTCCTTATTGAGTGAAATGTATTTCAGTCTCCAATTCTGTGTGTGTGTGTTTGTGTGTGTGTGTGTGTGTGTGTCTGTGTGTATGTTCTTCCCTCCTCTGACCTGTTTAGATGAAAGTAAGGATCAAGAATCAGCTACAACTCTCCCCCCACCCCTCTTCGGCCTGTTAATATCCTATGGCCATTTATTGATTGAAGAATGGCTTTTAATCTAATAAATTTGAAACAGTTCATACTATATTTTGAATATGAGACTCTCATCAAAAAATTTGTTGCAAAAATTATTTTTTCCCGGTAATCTATTTCTCTAAATTTAACTGCATTTCATGTGTATGGCTGTGAGAGTTGAAATACAATGAAACCTGAGTGCCACACAATCGTCACTTCTGAACTGTGGTGCTAGAGAAGACTTTTGAGAATCCCTTGGACAGCAAGGGGATCAAATCAGTCAATGATTAAATAAATTAATTTGGACTATTCACTGGAAGGCCAAATATTGAAGCCAAAGCTTAAATACTCTGGCCACATTATGAAAAGATGGGACTCGTTGTAAAAGACCCTGATGTTGGGAAAGACTGTGCAAAAACTTCTTAATTTTGTGTAACAAAAGTGTCTATTTTATCTCATTATTTGTTTAATCATGAAGTTTCATCATCCACCAATTCAAAAGGTAATTCCTTCCTTGCTCTTCTAATTTATTTTTATGTTGTGACCTCTTACAGCCAAGTTAAATGTCCATTTGGAGCTTTTGGTGTATGGTGTGAGGGGTTGGTTTAAAGCTAATTAGACCACACGGCTGTCTAAATTTTGTTTTTAGCAGTTGTTGTCATTTTTCCCCCAGTAAGCGCAGTCTTGGGTTTCCCAAACACTATGCTACTTGTCTGGTTTGTTTTTTTATGTTATATACCTAATTTTCCCCTTAGATTGACTCTTCTAGTGTTTAACCAGCACCAAATTAAACTTTTTCCAATTATTTATGTCTATGATTATGCAAAGTGCTTTATAGAGTAATATAGTTCCTGCATAAATCTTGTTAAATAAGCTCTCCAATATTTTATAGCTTCTGTAGTTATTTCAAATGGAAGTTCTTTTAGCTTATTTCTCTTTCTTCACAATGGGCTTGTTGGTTATATATAAGAAGCCTGTTGAATTATGTAGCTTTATCTTCTATTCTGCAACTTTTCTTAAGTTATTATGTCAATTAATTTTAACGTGACTCTCTAAGGTTCTCTAAGACCATCATCATATTATTTGCAAAAAGAAATAATTTTTTTTGCTAATTCTCTCAATTTCTTTTTCTTGTCTTATTGCTATAGCTAGCACTCCTTTAAGTAGTAGTAGTAATAACAGGCCTCTTTGCTTGATCTTTTATGTTTGTTCTTGGATTTAGATAAATACTATTTATTATATTAAGGAAAGATCCATTTATTCTTATGATTTCCAGGGGTTGAGAACACAAAGTCAATGATGATATCCAGGTTGCAAACTTGGGTGACTGGAAGAATGGTGGAGTACTTGATAAAAACAGAAAAGTTAGGAGGAGTTTGAAATACCTATGGGAGCTATAGATGGAAATGTCCATCAGGCAGCTGGAGATGTGAGACTGAATCAGTTCAGGAGACAGACGAGCAGCCTAAATGAATGTAGAAATTATCTGCAGAGACATGGCAGTTGATGCCAGGGGAGCGATGATATCATCAAAATAAAGCACAGAGAGAAAAGAGAAGAGGGCCTGTTACACACATACACAAAGAAGGCAGGATCATCATCAATGATATTGATCCTGCAAAGGATAGTGAGAAGGAATAAAAAGACGGATAAGTACAAGAGAAAATAAAGACATGAAAATCCAGGCCTAAGGGGTCAGGGGTGATGTATGTCCACAATATTGAAGGTTCGTTGTGCTTTGGACTTAGATGTTAATTCATGGTTGTACTGATATTATCAGAAATTCCCTTTATTTGTCTGGTCCAAAGCTGTGATTTCATTGGTGCAGATAGAAGTGTTAAACTCATAGGCACTACACAAGAGCAAACTCTAAATATGGGAGTTATCTCCAGAGTCTTCCAAATCCATAACATCAGCTCTCTTCTATCTAATTTAACTACATTAGATTAAATGTAATTGGGAAAATTTGTAACAAAAATATAATACAACAGAGATGTAAAGAAATGATACTAGATGATGAATGTTAGTGTGTGGTTTTCTAAATATGTAGCCAGCAAAGATCCCTTTCTATTTAAGTCTGACACTCCTGATGTAGAGAAGTCCCAGTTGAGAGATTTCCTGTTTCAATGCAGATCAGCAATGCTCTACAATTTATAGTTTCAGAAAATTAGCTGAGACATTGTGAGATTAAATGATTTGATTGTTAGTAGTACTGGAATTAAGGCCCGCTCTTAGTCATGCATGTTCCCTATCCTGATAAAATCAGAGATCCTTTGCACAGTTGTATTATCTGTCTGATATGTGGAAAGAATAGAACAAATTTAATATTTCCTTAGTAACTTACTCAGTGTGTTGTGATCTGTGAATGCCTTGTATAACAGATGTTCTGAGTAGTAATTCAATATCAGAACCTATCTTGATTAACTGTTAAAAAATTCAGAAAAAAATTAAAAAAATTACTTTTGGGGATGATTTTCTATGATTCATATGCAAATATATGTATTATAAAATCCCCTGTTTCTTCTTCAATAATGCTTATTTCTATTTTTACATTCCTATACCAGAATCTTAAGAGGACATCTAATAGAACTTGAATAGTAATTCCTCCTACAACATCATTAACAAGTGGTTTTTCAGCTTTTGCTTAAAGAATTTCAAGAATGGTGACACCATAATTCTGAGTCAGGACATTCTACTTTTAGGAAGCTTTAATAGGCAAGTATTTCCTTACATCAAACCTAAACCTGCCTTTCTGTAACTTTTACCTATACTCCTACTTCTGCCTTTTGGAATAAGCAAAAAATGTCTAATCCCTCATTCACGTGATAGCATTTCAAATAAGTACTTGGAAACAATTATGTAGTGTCATTCTAAGTCTTTTCTTCTTCAGACTAAATATCCCCAGTTCCTTCAGTCAATCCTCACAGGGTATGATTTCTAATCCTCCTCTGTATCTCTCGTCAGTCGGTAAATATTAAGGGTTTACTATGTGCAGGACACTGTGGGAAGCAAAAAGAGACAAAAGAAAGTTCCTGCCCTCAAGGAGCTCATGGAGGAGACAATGAGTAAATGAATACGTACATACAAGCTGTGTATCAGATAAAGAGGAAATAATTAAGAGGGAAAGGCACTAGAAGATGTAATTTTAGCTGGGACTTAAAGTAAGTCAGGGAAGGAATAGTCCTCTGTTGGACAAGCTTCTTAAGAGCTTGCCTGTGTATGTCCTAAAATGTGGTGCCCAGAACTGAAAACAGCGCTCCAGATGTGATCTGACCAAGACAGAGTACAATTCAACAACTCAAACGACACAATCATCACTTCTCTTGCCCTAGAAACTAGGCCTCTAAACGTATCCAAAGAGAGCATTAGTTTTTTTGGATGCCACATCACACTGTTAACTTACATAGAGCTAACAGGCCACCAAAGAGGCCAGACATCTTTTTCAGATTAACTGTTCTTATCTATCCTTGCTCTACTTTATAGCAGACATGTTGATTTTAAACTCAAGTGTAGAACTTTCTTTGTCCCACTAAATTTTATCTTCTTATATTCAGTCCATCATTTTGCCCTGTCCAGATTCTTTTATTGTCCTCTAACATGTTAGTCCTTCCTCTAAAGTTTAAGTCATCTGTAAATTTAACAAGCATACCACATATTCCTTCATCCAAGTCACTGATTAAAATAATGAATGATATAGGGCCAAGGACAGATTGTTCAAGAAATCCACTAGGTGATATTGGCCCATCATTACTCTTTGGTTTCTGACTTTCAATCACTTTCAAATCTACCTATTGTACTCTCACCAAGACCTTCTCCCTCCATCTTATCTATAAAGATACCATGAGAAATTGTCATGACTTGGTAAAATCCAGACATATTTTATTCATGTTATATTCCTAATTGCCACTGGACCCAGATGACTCCAGAGGAGAGAGTAAGGCCAGTGACTTTGCACAGCCCTCCCTCACTTAAATCCAATTCACTTGCAAGTCATGGTATCACCTCTCTGATGTCATGGCCTTCTTCGAGAAGGAAGGACAAACAACAACAATATATTCCTAACTTATCAGTCTGATAACATTATCGGTTATTTATTCTGACATGCCCTCTTCTTCTATTTAATTGATGCCCCTAGTTTTTATATGACATTCATTTCTAAATGTAGTACTTTCCTTTCCTTTCCCTGTGAGCCTTCCCTTGTACCAAAGATTTTAAAAAGAAAAAATAATCAATAGTCAACCAATATACCAACTATATCTAACATTTGGTTATATGTTAACAGCTTGAAATTTTTCTTTTAAGAACCATTTGTTTATGTCTTTTGAACCTTTATCAGGGAATATTGGTAATATATGTTTATGTTAATTCATTTTATATCTCACTGTAAAGCCAAGCACGAGCAGCTTTTTAGAAGAATGCTGCTGTGAACAACTTTTAACGTTCTGATTACACAGTATAGTGAACACTCTATTTACACAGTATAGTGAACACTATTTATTCCATAACAAATCAAAGCAAAACATTCACAGTAAATCAAAGTACAGCATTCACAATGTTATAACTTATCACAGAAAATAAAAATAAAGCATTCACAACAACTTATCAAAGAAAATAGCCAAGTAGTTTTTACCACCTTGGTCACAAAGTTTTCAACAAAGAACAATCATTTAGTAACTCAATCATTAAATCATCCTTAAGGAGGTTTGCCTCCTCAAGGAACACAAAGTACAATAGTCAAAGTTCTCCACACATGGGGTATACTAAGTTAACTAAATCAGTCACTTATTCAGTCATCAATCACTAAGTACAATCAATCATTCAATCAATTCAATCATTCAATCATCCTTCATCATTCACCATTCAATCATCAGAAGATACAAAGACCCTCCACCCCTAGGTCACTAGTAAATTTACAATTTCATAGTCAGTACACAGTATACAAGTAAAGTCTTCTTTCAGCTTAACTTGGGGTGGTTTCTCAGATTCCCTGGATCCCCTTCCATGGTCCCAGATCCTACCTGGATTCACCAAACTGTCACTTGGGTTCAAAGGCAGACAGCTCCCAGGTCCTTGTCCAGCTCTCTGTGCAGTTCCTGCTCCACACTGGAGCTCACAATGTTGAGTCCATCTCAAATCCTTCACAGTCTTTGTTCCTGGGAAGACAAGGCTTAACAAATCCCAAACAGGTTCATACAAAATACCAGCATCACAGTCATGCTTCCTCAATCTTTGGCAGCTCCCTCTGAAATCCTCAGCAACTCCTCAGCAGCTCTGGCTGGCCCTCAGCTCAGACTGGCTCTCAGAAATCCTCAGTACTTCTGGCTGGCCCTTGGACTCAGAAGAAATTTCAGCTGGTTCCCAGAATCAAAATCACTCCATCCAGGTTTTCAAAATCAAAATCATTCTCTCCAGCCTGGGGGGGCTGTGCCTAGTGAGAGTATTGACCACTTATGGAAAGGAGAAACAGGCAGAGAATCTTAGACTTGGAAGTAACCTTGGAGCCCATCTGGTTCAACATGAACAAGAATCACCTTGACAGCTGGGATCACTTAGTGGATCACTTAGGCTTTATTTACAGCTAACCCACTAAATCTCCAGGCAGGCCATTTCAATTTAGGACAGCTCTAATAGTTACAAATCTTTTTCTTACATTAAGCTTAAGTCTGCTTCTCTGTAACTTCTACCCAGTAACCCTATTTGGCTCTCTGTGGTCAAGGATTGAAACGCTAATTTCTCTTCCACGTGACGACCCTCACATGCCTGAGTTACAGTGTCTCCTTCCTCAAATATTCTCTTTGATGGGTGATATGCTGCCAATTCCTGCAACTGATCTTCAGCTGATATGAACAAGAGGTGCTCCACCTCTGGACACTGTCCGGCTTATTAATGCCCTTTCTAAAACATGGTTCAATTTACTGAGCACAATACTACAGATGAATTAGGGCAGGGCACAACAGTACTATCACCTCCTTAATCTTGAACACTAGTCCTCTCAATTCTACTTAAGATACTAACTTTTTTTTGTGTTTGTTTTATTTTGCTTTTTTTTGGGGGGAGGGGGGGAGGCAGGGCAACTGGGGTTAAGTGACTTGTCCAAGGTAAGTATTAAATGTCTGTGGCCGGAATTGAACTCAGGTCCTCCTGACTCCAGGGCCGGTGCTCTATTCACTGTGCCACCTAGCCACCCCTAGATACTAACTTTTTAGACTGGCACTACTGACTCATTTACAAAGATTTACAAAGCACTTTACAGATATTTTATTGTACTGGCAAAATGAATTTTTAACCCAAGTGTAAGGCTTTATTTAGTTCTAGCCCTATTAAATTTAGTCTTATTACATTTTTCCCCACTTGCTAACTTGCCTAGATCTTTTTTGGATCTTGACCCCAACATACATTATATCAGTGAAGAAACACCAATGCCAGGCTCTGTGCTATTACCCATATGAATATGTGTAGATAGAGTGTGTGTGTGTGTATGTGTGTGTGCGCGCACGTTCTGCAAAGAAATTATAGTTAAACCCATGGAAGCTGTTGTTATTGTTTATCCTTTGTTCTCAAAGAGGCCCGATGATGTCAGGAGGGTGATGTCTTGACTTGTAAGAGAAGTGGAATTAAGTGAGCAGAGCTGTGCAAAGTCATCAGTCTCACTCTCTCCTCCAGAGTCCTCGAAGTCCTATGGCAAGACACAGGGCAGGATGACTGGCAATGACTCCCACCCAACCCATATGGATGTTGAACTAGAAAAATAAAACAAACAGTCATGAAAAACTAGAGAAGAAAAGTATCCAAGAGGGCGGTCCAGAGTGTTAAACACAGCAGACAGAAAAAGAAGGATTAGGATTGAGGGGGGGAACCAAACAACCAAACATCAGCTTTTACAAGAATACCCAGGTAACACTGGAAAAAGTAGTGTCAGTTAAATTATAAGGTTGGAAGACAGACTGAAAAGAGCTAAGGAGCAACTGAGAGTGAGGAGGTGGAGGCAACAAATGAACTAGCACGATGCTTCGTGTACGCAGTAGATGTTCATTAAATGTTTGTTGGAATTAACAAACTTGCACATTCCCCTCCCGCCCCCCAACTCCTCAAGCTACCATGACTACAAATAACTTTCTCTTCCTGGACGTTCTCTATCTGCATTCCCTCTCTTTGAATAAATTTAGGTGGTAAACAACTTGGCCGAAGAAACTGGAGAGATGATAATGAGAACACCAGCATCAGATACAGAGAGGCTACATGCTAGTAATGGAGCTAGTAACTGAAGCTGGGGAGACTTAAAAGTGACTATTTGGAGTCCATCTGCATGGCCAGATCCCTAAAATGTAAATACTGACTGCTCTCTCAAGCCCGATCTCCCTCCCTCCTCTACTCCGGACTATTCTCTTCTTTATTTAGTTACTTGTCTCTTCTGAAGGCTGTCCTGTGGAGAAAGGTTCTGTGACCCCTCCTCGGCCATTTAACAGCCATCTACCATGGGCCTATCTCATTACTTATAAAATTAGGGGCTTGGACTAGTTCCTCGAAGGGCCCTTTCAGCTTTATGAACTCTATATTGCCGATCCTGCTTCGGAACATGCCAGCTTCTGGGCTCTCTTACTGAGCCACAGCCTTTCAGGGACAGGCAGAGGCCTCTGAGAAGAGCGACTACCTCGAAGCAGCAGAAGTCTTCTGCACTAGTGGTGGTGGCTGCTTGGTGTAGTAACTTCATTTCACGCTTTCCCTCTGTTTGTAATGTTTGTCCATTTTCAAGAAAAACATGACAGGAGCTTTTAAACTACTTCAAAAGCTCAATTGTAGTTACCTTTTCTATTTTCTCTGATGAAGCCTCACTTTATTTTTGGATTCTTCATTTATCCTTATTCTTGCTGCTGAAGAGAGACATATTGACTGTTTTTATCATTACTACTTGCCATTACTGTTTAATTTTCTTTTCAAAAGAGATTTTCTGATAGTGGTCTCTAGGAGAGGATACAGCTTTGTCCCATTTGAGTCAATACTTCTATAGCAAAGGTTTTATTAAAGTATAATTACCTGACATGTGTTTTTAAAATGTTTTAAATCACAATTTGTAAGAACTAGAAATGGATTTCCTTCCTGAATTTATTTCCTTCAAGTACACTATGATTTTGTTGTAAATTTCCCTTTTTTTCCTTTAAAAACAATGGATATCAAGTGACATGACATCCTGTCAACTGAGCAATGTTACTTGACTAACAATATCAGAAATTGTTCTGAGCAATGGGATACAAGGAGCCTTCTAATATATTTGCACTGCAGAGACTGAAATCAGAAGACAAATTTTTATCTAAAATACATCATCTTATAAAATTAAAATTAGAAAAAAGATATTAGAGGTCAACTCCTTATATTTAAAATAGCCTCCATATGCCATAAATTCTAGTGTAATTTGGACTGCATTAAAAGAAGCATAGCTTGCGAGAATAAAGAGGTGAAAGTCCTTTATTCTCTGGTCAGGCAACATTTAGATCGTTGTATTCAGTTCTGGTCACCAGGATAGTTTAGGAAGGACACTGAAAAAGTGGAAAGCATCCAAAAGAGAATGGCAAAGAGCCTTCAGTCCAAATCAGACGGGAATTGGTTGAAGGAACTGGGAATGTTTACCTTAAAAAGACTGGCAAGAAGAGTGGGGGTGGGGGGAATTAATAACATAACTGTACTCAAATATTTAAAGAGCTGTCATGTGAAAGAAGGCTTAGACTTGGCTTTCTTTAGCCTATGGAACAGAACTAGGAATAACAGGAAGAAGTTGCAAAGAGGTACAACATACTGGGATTCACTTCAGGTATGGAATGTGGTAACCAATGACTGCATATTATCATTATCTAGATTCTTTTGTTACTGAATTAAAGGTTTCCAGATTTGCTAAAACAGGTCATACAGTTGACCACAACTGCTCTTTCGGGGCTACTAAGCACCTGGGTACATGCCCTTAGAGGCAATTTCTAAATGGAAGTGTTAGGAGGCAAATAATTACCTAGCATGTTTCTAACTGCTATTCTGAATGCCATCCTTTTTCTACTGAGTCACATGGAACAACTTAGAAGTATGTAGGAAGAATAAGAGGTGGCAAAAAGAAGTTGAGGTCCAGATGAGTAACAGTCAACACATGTATAGCGTTGTCTCTAAATCTGTAGGTGGGAAAGAAAAAAGAAACACTGGAGTATATAAAAGAGTGGTCTACATCCCGAAAATCACGGCTTAATTGCAGCTTTCCTACTGATTATGACAACTCTGCATTATAACATTCTGGATAAAATTTTGATCCAGTAGGATAATAAGTGATATGGTATACTAAGTGCTCATCAAAATACTTTAAGAATAATGAGTTTGAATATCACTCTCAGAGGCCTGTCATCTCATTGTGCGGGAAGTTAGCAAAACAAATTTTTGTTCAGTCGTTTTCAGTCACATCCAACTCTATGCTTTGCCATTTCCTTCTCCAGCTCATTTTATAGATGAGGAAACTGAGGCAAACAGAGTTAAGTCACTTGCCCAGGGTCACAAAGCTACTCATAGCTTTTTTGTCTTTAGGTGACCAGGAAACCACATATACAGAATACAGTCAGAGGGTACTGGGCTGGGAAGCTTTCTTAAGGCAAGCATAGCTTGAGCCTTGACCTGCTGTTGACATCCATTATTCCTAACCTGACCACAGATCAGGGTGTACTCTGCCTCTCACTCGGCCTTTCCCCAGAACTTCATTCCCCACTTTTATGGGCACTTCCAGCCCTTCATGCCCATAAATACTTAAGTTTTGCACGTGCCTCAGATTATTGATTTGTTTGATGTGAACTCATGGAAGATTATATGTCAGCTTTATGATCTCTCTGGTAGCATCTTTATAAATAGGCTTTCTGGAAAGACATGAACATCTATGTATACAAATAATATAGTGATAGAACTGGTATGTGTTTGTGCATGCATGCGCACACACACACACACACACACACACACACACACACACACACACCCCTTTGGAGATAATTGCTGGTTTGGTTCTAGACCCCTGTAATAAAGCAAATACTATAATAAAGTGAGTCACACAAATTTTCTGGTTTCCCAATGCATATAAAAGTTATGTTTACACTACACCATAGTCTAAAGTGTACAACAGTATTCTATCTAAAATAATGGACATACCTTAATTAAACTTTATTGCTAAAAAATGCTAACTATGATCTGAGCCATCAGTGAGGCACAATCTTTTTGCTGGTGGAGGGTCTTGCCTCAATGTTAACGGCTACTGACTTCTCAGGGTGGTTGTTACTGAGGGTTGGGGTGGCTGGTGCCAGTTTCTTAAAATAAGACAACAATGAAGTTTATTACATAGAATAGCTCTTCCCTGTACTTGAATACTTAAAAGCCATTGTACAGTTACTTATTGGCCTAATTTCAATATTGTTGTATCTCAAGAAATAGGAAGGACCAAGGAGAGGGAATGAGATGGGGAGGTGGTCAGTGGGGCAGTCTGAATGCACACAGCATTTACTGATCAGGCTCTTAATCTTATATGACCATGGTTAGTGGTGCCTCAAAACAATTAGAATAGTAACATCAAAGATCACTGGTCAAAGATCACCATAATAGATATAATAACAATAATGAAAAAGTTTAAAATATTGTGAGAATTACGAAAATGTGACACGAAGACAAGATGTGAGCTCATGCTGTTGGAAACATGGCCCCGAGAGACTTGCTTGACACAAGGTTGCCACTAACCTTCAATTTGTAAAAAATGCACTAAATGTGAAGCATAGTAAAGGGAAGCACAATAAAACAAGGTATGCCTGTACACACACACACACAAATACACAGGTATATATAATCAATATAAAATGTATATTATACATTTTACAAGGTATGTCATAAAAGCTGATGAGGCCTTTCCTCTTTCTTACTTCCTAGTTATTAGCACTCTTCCCCTTTGTATTACCTGATTTGCATGTGATGTAGCAACCCCCTTTAGGGCAAGGACTGTTAGTTCTTATTTTCGGATTTCAGGCATATCATACAGTACACCTCACAAAATATGTACTTAGTAAATTTCTGTTTAACTGAACCAAATAAGGGAGGCAGCATGGTATGGTAGGCAGAACATTGACTCAGGAATGATATGAACTGGTATTTTAGAAAAAGCTGACTTGGGCTGGTTGCCGGGTAGTTTAGGTCTGATCCCTGGAACTAAATGACACACTGATAGAACATTTTATCAGTTAACTGAAAGTTTACTTTACCATGACAGGGATGTGGGGAGGGAAGGGAGAATGGATCTTCACTAAGGATACCTCAAGAACTCCAGACTGTACACTTTTGCCATTGTATTTCTTTGGTCAATCAAGCATCAGGGCCCAGCCAGAGCACCTTACAATTTTTGTACTCAGGTGACCAGAAAGCCATGTCAACAAACACCTTGAGCCAATTAAATTTTGACAACAGGGTCAATGCTGTTTTTTGTTTGATTTAAATAATATTTTATTTTTCCCTCAGTTACGTGTAAAGATAATTTTAACATTTATTTTTTAAAAAATATGGGTTCCAAATTTTCTCTCTCCCTTCCTCACCTCCTTCTTTGCTGAGACAGTAAATAGTTTGATATAGATTATACATGTTCAATCACGTAAAATGTACTATATAAGTGGTGCTGTGAAAGAAGACACAAACCAAAAGGAAAAAAAAAGTACAGAGTGAAAAATAATATGCTTCAATTTGCATTCATACTCCATCAGTTCTTTCTCTGAAGATGAACAGCATTTTTCATCATGAGTCCTTTGTAACTGTCTTGGATCACTGTATTGCTAAGAACAGTTAAGTCAGTGAAAGTTGATCAACATACAGTATTGCTATTACCGTGTTCTGATTCTTTTCACTTCACTGCATCAGTTCATATAAGTCTTTCCAGGTTTTTCTGAAATCTGCCTGCTCATCATTTTCACAGTAATATTACATTTCAATCATGTATCACAACTTGTTCAGCCATTCCCCAATTGATGGGCATGCCCTCAATTTCCATTCTTTGCCATTACAAAAAGAGCTGCTATAAATATTTTTGTACAAATAGGTCTTCCCTGGCTCCCTTTTTCCTTCTCTTTTTGGGATACAGAACAAGTAACGGTATTGCTGGATGCCCTTTGGGCATGGTTCCAAATTGCTGTCCTGAATGGTGGGATCAGCTCACAACTCTACCAACTGTGCATTACCATACCAATTTTTCCACATCCTCTCCAACATTCATCATTCTCCTTTTCTGTCATATTAGCCAATCTGATAGGAGTGAAGTGGTACCTCAGTTATTTTTATTTGCATTTCCCTAATTAATAATGATTTACAGCATTTTTTCATATATAGCTCTGATTTCTTCATCTGAAAACTGTTTGTTCATATCCCTTGCAGGTTCAATATTTTTAAAGGAAAAATTAACCTAATCTGTACGAGGCAGGGTAGAGGAGAGGCTGGATTTGTATTAGGAAACTTCCAAGTGAGGAAGCTATTTCTACCAAAGTAGATCTATTTTTAAGTCTTTGAGAGCTGCCAAAAAAACTCAAAAGTTAATTAAATAACTTGCCCAGTATATATCAGAAGCTGGACTTGAACCAGGTCTTCCTAGCTTAAAGGCTTCCTCTTTAGTCCAGCAAGATCTTAGGATATTGCTCCTAACCCACCTGAGTTAAAATCTTATCTGGGACATATTCTGTGTGTAACACTGAGCAAATCATATAACCTTGAGACTTAGTTCCCTAATCTGTAAAATGAGGAGGTTGAATTGCATAGACCCCGAGGTCTCCTATGGATCTCAATTTATAATCCTATTGATTGGGTATTAGTATGCTAAAAAAACAAATCTTTTGCAGTAGCAATGACATGCCTTCTTATATTCTTATGTGTGTAACTGAACACTTGTACTTACCAGTATAAATCAAAATAAAATTCATTTTTTAAAAAGGCCTTGGGATCTTTGTGGAAGGCAAGCATAATACAATTCATCAGTGTGACATGGCAGGCAAAAAAACCCAATGGCATTTTAGGTTCTAGCAACCAAAGCTTAGTATACTGTATTCTATTCTGGGTAGACCATATGTAAGTTCAGCTCTAGTTATCACATTTCAGAAAGAACAGTGATAAACTAGACATGGGAAACTGGGATAGTGAGGGAACTCAAAACCATTTCCGTAAATAAACTGACTGAATGAACTGGGGGTGCTGAACCTGAAAAGGAGACTTGGTGGGAATAAGGGAGAAATAAGCATTTATTAAGCTCCGTCTATATACTAAGAAATTGCTAAGTGCTTTATAAATATTATCTCATCTGAACCTCACAACAACTCTGAGAGGTGCTATTAGCATCCCCATTTTACAATCAAAGAAACTGAGGTAGAGGTTAAACTTGCCTAGGATCACGGAACTAGTGCCTGAGGCTGGATTTTAACTCTGATCTGCTTGAGTTCAGGTTCTAGTAATTCTAGGTTCTGTGCTCCCTAGCTGGGAGTACAGAGGAATAACCTTCAAGTATTTGAAAGAGTCTCAAGTGGAAGGAAGTGTTAAGAGATGCTTTCATGGTCCTAGTGGGCAGTACTTCTACCAGTGGATGCAAAAAAAAAAAAAATGTACAGATAGGCAGATTTCAGTTTAATATAATGAAAAACTTTCTAACCACCATACTAGTAAAAAAGCAGAATGGGCTGCCTCACGAGGTAGCTAAATTCCTATCACTGGAGGTCTTTAAGTAGATGTCTGAGGACTTTGTCAGAGACAATGTTGAGGGATTTCCTATTCAGATATGGTTTGGACTACATTACTTCTGAGGTTCCTTTCAAGTGTGAGATTTTATGATTCTAGGCCCATGAATAACAAAATGGGAAGTCAGTCAGTTAACAAGCATTTAAGAAGTGTTTACTCTGCTTTAGGGACTGCGCTAATGATGGGAACTGACAAGATTCTCGACAAGAGACCATATATTTACAGCCACACAATGACTGACAGCTGCTTAAGAATATGAAATCTTGCTGTGACGATTCATTGACCTGATTATTAAGTGAAGCATAAAACAAGGTGAAATTTTGTCCTCCCAAGGAAGAATGCCTTTGCAGGGTCCAAATGAAAAATGGATTCTTTAGAGATGAGGGGATTCTTTACCTGAAACCCACTGCACAAAGACAGACTCCAAAGGGTCCATAAATATGAAATGGAAAAAAAAAATTCACTACTGAAATTGAGCATTTCTTTCAACCCATTTTATACATTTACAAACATTATTCTGAAAAGGGGTCCATAGGTCTCACCAGACTGCAAGGAAATCCACAACTCAAAAAAGCTAATTACCTTTGCTACAGATGGTTAGGTCCTCTGAATGCCCTATTTATGAATGACACTGTACTCAGGGCTTCTAGCCCTAGAATATTAGAGACTTTCTCAATAAGATCCAAGCGATCCAAACAGCCTAACAATCGAAATGAAGGAAAAAACTAGACAGGATGAGAAATATTTGTCATTCAGACTATGACATGCAGTTGGAAGGACAAATCCATTATGTCAGTATAATAGCACATATGTTCAGGATAGGCACTAGAGAAGGACAATTAGATGGTCTTGAAATTGATTAAGAGTATGACGGCGGGCTAGAATGCTTATGGTAAAATGGCTTTTAGTCTTTCCAAGATGATCCTTGACACAAAACTCCACAAAACAACAATTTTCTCTTCATAATGTATAACTGCAAATTCCAGATGATATTCTCCAAAGTCTCCAAAGAATTAAAGTTGTGGGGTCCTAAAGGACAATGAACATACTCGGGTCAGTAGAAATAGATAGAAATATATATTTCTAGTTGTGATCTATGCTCAAGAAGTTGTATAAGGAAGATTATTCAAGAAAATTTGTTACATCAGTTACATAGAAAGAATAAAGGATAAAAATGGGCTGTCTGAATGCTACAATGGTACTCAACAAACACAAAAAAGAACTAAAGGAAGATGCTTCTATAAGATCTTGAATAGGGGGGCAGAGCCAAGATGGCAGTGTAGCAGCAGCAACATATCGCAGCTCTCACATAGCCACCCCAAAATACCCATAAAAAAGGACTCTAAACCAATCCTAGAACTCCAAAACGCACACAAAGATACCTCCCACTAAAGTCAGCTCAGCTATGAGGAACCATATCAGCACTGCGAACCGAAACCAGCCTGGCATGAAGCCGTGGCTGTGCCCCGGGGGCGGCTGGATGGGAGGAGTGGAGGAGCCTCTCTGGTGAGCGGATTAGCAGCAGCTGTGAGTGGCGATTGCGAAAGGGGGAGATAAGCAGTCCCACCAAAAGGCCTCCAGAGCAGAAAAGCGAAAGGCAGAGGTTTTGCACCCGTCTCTGCGTTGTAGCTTCCCGCCCGCAGCCTGCAGACAGCAGGGGGACTTAGCAATTGTTTTCAGGCCAGTGCTCTCATGCGTTGAGCAGCCTGGATCCGGATCGCTGTCTTGGGCCTCGGTCTTGGAGTCTTTGGTATCCAGTCAGCCGGAAGTAAGTAGGAAGAGTCCCAGCATCTTCCTGAGAGCTATGGCAGCCGGGAGGACCCCAGCGATTTGGGACAGAGCTTTCCCTTCTGGAAGCAGAGCCCCACAGAGATTTTAAAAAAAAATCATGGTCTAAACAACCATGAGTAAGAATAAGCATAAGAAGCAAAGTAAGAACAGCTCCCAAACCCTAGATGCCTTCTTTGGGGAAAAGAAAGATCATGGGAGAGAGAGGGAGGAGGAGAGTGCAGCCAGAGCACCCCCACCAGGGGCCTCCAATAAAC
>CM053590.1:170289972-170334932 GCA_028646515.1 Pseudochirops corinnae | reverse complement strand
TGACCACACTCAGCCTGTTAGGGAACAGAGTATACTTTCAAATATCCAAGGGTCCTCAGAGTCACGTAGCCACTTTAGCAAAGGGCCTAGGGGCAGGGAAGATCTTCAGATTCCCATAACACCCCTTTGGGGGGTCGAACGACCCTGTCACAGCAGTTGCCTAAGACCATCAGAAAACACATATTTCCGATGGTCTTACAAACGGAGACACGGCTCTTCTATCCATCTCCAGGTGAGTCTGCCCACATGCACGTATGCCCACATACAAGTTGAGGCATTAGGAAGGTTGAGAACCACTGTATTAGAGAACTTCAGTATTTACATGTAAGTTCCCTTAAACTCTAGCCTTCCAGTTCCTCAGCCTCCTTAAATCTCATAATCTATAGCTTTATTCTATCTCAGCCATCCATAGGTATGGTCACACATGGCATCTTTAGCATAACCCATGAGTGTACTGCTTCCTTAATTTGAAAATCTGATACTTTTCAATTTGATCACAAACTCTTTATTTTTCCATCTTTCCTCATAAACCTGGTTTTTGCTTTCATTAAAAATTCTAGTTTCTCCATCTTCAATTCTTTCTCAGGCTGTTAGCTCAGTTCTGACTTCACTTTCCTCCCTTTCCAGTCTTGACCCTGTAATTAACCATTTCACTTTTATTGTCTTTGCTCTCTAATCCCTTGCCTTCACCACTTTTTCCTTTCCCAGCCTCAGTCCTGGACTACTCCAGATCCTCTACTGTCTTTGTTCCTACTCATGGGCTGCCGAATAAAGTTGGAGAAAGTCACGTAACTTTGCTGACTGGGTGCATTATAAATTCGTGTTATCCATTTTCATTTTGGCCCTCACTGCAGCAAGGAGGGCCTTTTGTCCTCCCCTGTTGATTCACTTTCTCACTTCCACAAAAACTATTCCAAACCATGTCTTCTCTCCTTAAATCTCCTGTGTCTCCCGTCTGCACTCTTTAGGTGAGGGCTTTCCCTCTTACTTTACTGAGAAAATAGAAGCCATTCAATATGAGCTGCCTCTTCTCCCATATTCTTCATCTCATGCGCTCTCCTTTCTCCCAGTTTCTGACATTGAGGTAGCACCTCCTGCCAAGGTTGACCCTTCTACATGTATGCTTAATCCCTTCACTTCCTTTCTTCTCTAGAAAATTAAAATCTCAATGATCTCCCCTCTCAAATCTTCAATTTTTCTATCTACAGGTTCTATACCTACAGCCTTCAAACATGCCTATCTCCTTTATCCTCAAAAATCTTCCTCAGACTCTGTTATTCCTTCATAGTCTTCCCTGTCTTCCTTTTTCTCAGCCATAGAAAAATTATCTGTGCTTGTCTCTACATCTTCTCCTCAACTCTCTGAGTTTGTTGAAATAGCAACCCATCACTCAACTGAAACTGCTCTCCAAAATTACCAAAGATCTCTTAATTGCCAAATATGATGGGTTTGGTTTTTTTGCCTATTGTTAATCTTTGACCTTTTTGCATGATGCTGTTGACTTTCCTCAACTCCTAGATACTCTGGTTTTCATTACAATATTCTTGTTCTCTGACTGGCCCTTCTTAGTCTCCTTTTCTTGTTCATCATCCTTATCGCACTCCCTTCACTGTGGGTATACCTTGAGGGTCTCCCTTAGGTCATTTTCTCCTTCTAAAATCTCACTCTTGGTAGCCTTATGAGTTCCCATAGATATAACTGTCTATCTAACATCTCTATGCAGATGACTTGCAGATCTACATATCCCTTGAGTTTTAGTTTTGGATCAATAGTTGTCTGCTGGACATTTTTGAATAGACATCCCAGAGGCATTTCAGCCTCACGTCCCAACCTGAATCTTTCCTTCCCCCACCCTCTAAAACCAACTCCTTCAGACTTCCCTTATGCCTATATAAGGCACCACCATCATTCCAGTCTTCCATGTTTGTAACCTTGGCATTAGCTTCAACTCCCCATATCCATAGTCAGGTGCCAAATCCTACTGTTTCAACTTCTACAACTTCTTGAATCCAGCCCCTTTTCTGCACACACACAACTACCACCTTAGTTCAAGCCTTAATCACCTCTCATCTTGATTTTGCAACAGCCTTCTAAATGGTCTCATTGCCTAAGTTACTCCTCCCTCCAGTTCACCTGAATAATACAACCAAAGTACTTTTCCTTTCATCTGATATTACTTCCCTGCTCAATCAACTCCAGTGCCTCTAGAGAAAATATAAATTTCAATGTATAGCTTTTAAAGTACTTTACTACCTGAACCCAACCTATCTTTGTAGCTTCATTAAATAGTACTCCTCACCCCCATACTCTTTAAAATGGTCCTCTCCGTTTCTCATACGTGATTCTCCATCAGGGATCTTGGTATCATTTTACTAGTCATCTTACATGCCTGGAATGTACTCCCTCATCACCTCTGTTTTATAAAATCCCTCTCTTCCTATAAGATATAGCCTCAAGCACCACATTCTATATGAAGCCTTTCCTGATTACTTCAACTACTAGTAGTCTCCCTCTCAAACTATTTTTATTTTAGTTTGTACATATATTTTTTCTTTTTATTCTGTATATACTTGCCAGTCAGTCAGCTAGTGCTTAAAATGTGCCAAGCCCTGGGGATAACAAAGAAAGGCAAAATACAGTCCCTGCTTCCAAGGAGCTTACGTCCTACATCTTAGAAACAACTGTGTATATAAGAGATATATACAGGATAAATTGGAAACAATCAAAAGCTTTCAGAGGGATCAGGAAAAACTTCTTGCAGAATGTAGTGCCTTAGCCAATTTCTCAAAGACATCTAGAGCAGCTAGGATGTAGAGATGAGGAGGAACAGTGTTCCAGGCATGGAAATCAGCTAGTGAAAATACCTGTAGTCAGAAGATGGAGGGTCATATGAAAGCAGCAGAAAGGAGGCCAGTATCACTAGATTGAGGGTTATGTGGTGGGGCCTAAGGTGTAAGAAGACTGGAAAGGTAGGTGGTCTTTATAATCCAAACAGAGGATTTTATATTTGATTCCAGAGGCAGTAGGGAGACACTAAAGTTTGTTGTCTCCTCCGTTATAATTAAACTTACTGACAGCAAGGATAGTAATTTTTGTCATTGTGTCTATAGGACCTAGAACAGTCCCTGTCACATAATAGACCTTAATAACTACTTATGATTAAATGCTCTTTTTTCCACATGATGGCACTTTAAATTCCATGACAGTTTATTCTGTATGCCTTTCACTTTTAAACTAAACATTCCATTTCCCTCAGCCAGATCCCATTAGTTGTGGGTTATGATTCAGTTTAATAAATTCCATCTCATAAGGCAACTGTACATGTGTTTTGCAGATAAAGATATAAGAATAACACAGTCCCTGCTCTCAAGGGACTTGCATTCTCACCATCCTTGTTACCCTTCAGCTTATCAAAGTCCTGAAAATGTAGTATCCAGCAATAAATACAGAATAGTACTTTCTTGGAATGTGGGACTCATTAATATAATAGGAATTTCAACATTTTGATAATGAGAAGATAATGAAAATATGTTTGAGTATGCAAAAAGTAGGGAAAGGAGTAAATAAAAGTTGGAAAATCTGTTGGAAAATTGAAATCTTTTTAGGCTAGTGACTAAAGTTAGTGTTACTCTTTTTAGGTTTGACTCAAATGAAAATTTGAAATCTACAAACAGATGGGATCTATAACTCCATTGGTTTATAGAGACAACTCTGAAAAAAGTGTTTATAATTCTTTCAGGATTTTTTTCACTCTTAATTTGTTAATTCTTATGGCTGCCTTAGCATACCCAGATGTATAGCTCCAGACTCTGTATCCTCACCTTCACTCTGTATCATAGAGAATTGAGAATCTCCTCTCCACCCAGGCCTTGAGACTCCCTCTTCCCCTTTTCCAATGGTGGAGAGTTGCTCTTGCGGAGTGGACTCCTTGATAAATCCCAAGTATTTCCAGGTTCCTAGGGAACTAGTCTGTAGCACAGTGCTTGATTAAAAAGCATTTAAGAAATACCTTTCATTCATTCTGTTTGACTTTATAGTTTTTTTCTTCTTTTTCTTTCAGGCTGCTTTATTATAAGCTACCTTTGAGTTTAAGAAGCTTAGGTTTCTTGTTTCCTAATTATTATTATTATTTTGCTTTTTGGAGGGGGAAGGCAGAGCAATTGGGATTAAGTGACTTGCCCAAGGTCACATGGCTGGTAAGTGTTAAGTGTCTGAGGCTGGATTTGAACTCAGGTCCTCTTGACGCCAAGGATGGTGCTCTATTCACTGCCACCTAGCCACCCCCCTAATTATTCTTAATAAGTCTTTATTGAATTTTAAAATAAAATGGAATTATTTCCAGATGTTAGTACGCAAGAGTGCTTTGAGAATCTTTTTTTTTTTTAAAATTCTGCTTCCTAGGCAAATGTGGGCCTTAAGCTTCTGGTTGCATCCTTTCACTGAACATAGGTGACCAAAGATAGAGCCTGAGATGTACCTTTCCAGTCTTGGAAACTGCTTGAAATGTCAGGAGTTAATTGATCCTCTACTTAGTCACCAGCTAGCAGTAGGATTAGATTTCTGCCACAACATCTTTCTCAGAGAAGTCAGCCACAAAGAGAGAATGAATCTGGCTCACCTTGTCAGAAGACATGAACTTTGTTAAATTGGTTCAGATGTTGTAGAGCTAAGGTGGAGATGATGAATGCCGATTTAACATTTCAAGTAAATGACTCATGTTTTAATATTTTGACTCCTGGGAGGCTATAGGAGTTATGGATTACTGTATTGTGTTTTAAACATTTGTCCACACTTATTTTCTTTGTGTTTTAAGCATTTCTTTTGTGTGATGAAAATAAATAGCTATTCTATACCTGATTTATCTTGTATAGTGATTATCTTTCTATTCCCTTACAGGGAGACACGAGCCAAACCAAAGCTTTAAGTGATGTTCTTCAGGCTCTGTGGTGGGGACATAAAGACTAGAAACAGTGAGAAAAGAGCCTGACTTCTTTGTTCAGCAGATGAGTTCTCCAGATCTGAAACCAGTTTGCATGGGTTCTTTTTTTTTTTTTTTTGCTTTTGGAGGGCAGTTGGGGTTAAGTGACTTGCCCAAGGTCACACAGCTAGTAAGTGTGTCAAGTGTGTGAGGTCAGATTTGAACTCAGGTCCTCCTGACTCCAGGGCCAGTGCTCTAGCCACCCCTGCATGGGTTCTTAATGAGAAGATACCATCAGTCAGTTTCACATGGCAGGTGGTACTTGAATTGAATCTTTAAGGAAACAAGGTATTCCAAGAGGAAGAGTTGAGGAGGGACTTCATTGAAAGCATAGGGGAGAGCCAGAAACAAAGATACCAACCTTGCACAACATGGGAGATGGAATATTGTGTATGTGTAACTGTAGGAAGCAATTTGGGCTGGTCTGTAAGGAGTAATCCATAATATTTAACTGCCTATTAGATATTCAAATTAGGTATTCCAGAGGTATCTCAAACTCAACAAGTCTAAAACTGAACTCATCTTTGCCCCTAAACTCATCCATCACTCTACGTATCTTCCCTTTTCGTGTCAAAGGTACCATCTGTGTCTCAGTTTGTAACCTCAGTGATATCCTCAATTCTTTACTTTCTCTTACCCCATATCCAGTCAGTTTTCAAATTTTCCTTTTGTACTTTAACAGTATCTCTAAACTGACTCATCTGTGCACTTAGACAGCTATAACCCTTGTGCAGGCCTTCACCACCACCTCTTTAGATTTTGCAAGAGTCTACTAAATGGTTTTTCTGTTTTGAGTCTGTATATTCCAACACATTTTGCAAACTGCTGCCAGAGGTATTTTTAAAGGCAGATTTAGCCTTGTGACTGTCCTACTTAGACATTTCTAATAGTATTGCCTCTAGGATACAATTCAAACTTTTTGTGGCTTTTAAAGTCTGACCTCAACCTATCTTCTCAGCCCCATTACACATTACTACCCCTTTTGGCACTCTGTGATCCAGCCAAGATGGCCTTCTCTCTATTCCTCCATTTCATTCTCCCCTCCCCTCCCCAAGACATCAAGCAATCTGATATAGGTTATCCATGTAGAGTTATGTTAAACATTTCCACATTAGTGATGTTGTGAAAGAAGATAATGTATTTTTTCATAGGTACTTGTGTTCCCCTTTACAGGGGACACAAGGTCATTGTTAGAATTGTTTCATTCTTTTTATACTTGTATCCCTAGCATCCAGCACACATCTTGGCATAGAGTAGTAGGTGATTACTAAATACTCATTGATTGATTGAAAGGTAGATTGGGGTTAGATTGTAAAAAGATTTAAATGCCAAAGAGAGAAGTTTTTATTTTATCCTAGAAGAAATAGTCACTGAAATGACACCTTAAATAGGGTTCTGAGTGATGTGATCAGATTTGGGCTTTTGGAATATCACTTTGGCAGCTGGAAAGAGGTTGGTTTAGAGAGGAGCAATTTGGTACTGGTGAGACATAATGAAGACCTGAATTAAGATGGTGACCCATGTGAGTGGTGAGATGGGATCAGATGTAAGAGCTATTGTGGAAATAAAAACAATTTGGCAACTGATTCTATGTGGTAAAAAAAGTGAGTTAAGGATAACACTGAGGTTGCGAATCTGAGAGACTGAGAAGTGATAGTGCCCTTGCCAGAACCAAGCAAGTTCTATTTTGGACACATTGAAATATCACAAACATCTAGGTCTATAGGATATCCAGTTTGAAATGTTGACTAGGTAGTTGCCAGTGCATTACCAGAGGTCAGGGGGGAGGGAGGGAGAGAGATCTAGAAATCATCTGTATAGAAATGAAAATGAAACCTATGGGAACTGGTAAAACTTTGTTGTAAGAGAGTGTAGAGAAAGAAGAGGGCTCAGGTTAGTCCTGCCCACTGTATAATCATGATGGACCAACCCCCTCGACTGGGAAAGAGTGGTCTGGTACAAGAACCAAGAGTCATCCAGTGCTTATCATCTACCAAGCGCAGTGCTAAATAACTCACAGATATCTCATTATCCTAACAATAGCCTTGGTGCTATTATTATCATCCCTTTTTTATAGTTGGGGAAACTGAGACAGACTCCGCACTTTATCCATTGTGCTTCTTAACTTCCTCCAGAAGAAAGTATTCCAGAGGAATGGGCAGTGCTAGCAGTTACTGCAGAAAGGTCAAGAATGAAAGATGGACAAATGTCCTAACAGTGGTTCTCACCCTTCTAATGCTACTACTCATATGTGGGTGTATCTGCATGTGGGCGGACCCGCCTGGAGACAGATAGAGGAGTGGTGTCTTGGTTCCTGGTTCCTAAGACCATCGGAAATACCTGTTTTCCGATGGTCTTAGGCGACCCCTGTGAAAAGGTCATTTGACCCCCAAAGGGTCGCGACCCACAGGTTGAGAACCGCTGTCCTAACAGATGTTTTCAACTAATAAGCCCCAGGATAGTCACAACTCATATTAGTTATGAAACCTGAAAAATAGCTGAGATAACTGTTAGGAAAATTAGCATGTTCTTGATTCTTTGATGCTTACAGAAGCATGTCTCATACTCTCCTTATTTTAATACTCAAGTGCATCGGTAAGTGGAATTTTTTCTTGAATATTGCCTTCTGAAGAATATGACGGGATGACCCTTAAGAAAAAAAAATCCAAGCCATTAGCTCGTATTAGACGCAGCGGTGTACGTGTAGTGGAATGCATAACTTTTTAAGTCTGACCGGAGTCTCATCCAGTATTTGCCAGGAGCCATTCGGAGCCCGTTTGTTTTTCTATAAAATGAAAAAAGACTGACCTCTTCCTCATCCTATCTGAGACCAACACAGAGACTGCCGTCATCAGGCTAAAAAAAACCCTCGCCGGCTCTTTACAGCAGTCGCTAGGTCTGCACTTTCCACCCAGTGCCTGCAGCTGGACTCATAGAGCATGCTCAATATTACTTGCAAAGCAAGTTTCAATGAAAACAGCAATGATTTCTGTGCTTATCGAGAGGTAGCTAAGAACAGAAAAGAGTGATCGGTGAGGCGCAGTTAGAAGGATTCTTACTCCTACTGGGTTTTCTTTAGCGCTGTTTGCTTGTTTTTTTTGCTGCTACCTATTTTCCATATTTAATGAGTTTTTACCAGCCTTTGTTACTCAAACCAAACCAGGGAGAGAATCTGCAAGTCAAACTCCCACGTGGCTCTGGCTCCTCAGTGTGGGCATGCGCAGTACCAGGGCGCGCTGCGCTTACAGGGAAGTGCTTTCCCGAAGGCGCCGGGGCGGAGTACCGTTGTGGCTGCGGCGGCTGGCGGGAGCGGCCGCTATGGCAGATGAGATCAGCAAAGCTCAGACTGCCCAGCCCGGGGGAGACACCATCTTCGGGAAAATAATTCGCAAGGAAATACCGGCCAAAATCATTTTTGAGGATGACCGGGTAGGAATGGGAAAGCAAAGAGCAGAGCGGCGGGGTGCGGGGAGCGTGCGGGAGCATCGCGGCGGGGGCGGCCGCGCCCTGTCTGGGGGTGTGGGGGGGCAGCCCCGTAACTGTGTCGTGGAGTGATACAGGTTCCGCTCTTACGCCCCCGGGAAAAGCTCCCCAGAAAACCCCACCCCAGCAATCCAGAAATTACTTGTGTGACCTTGGGAACGTCACTTCACTTTGCTGGGCGACAGTTTGTGGTTTTTGTTTCTTTAAACAAAATGAACGGGTGGGGCTAGAAGACTGGTCCAGCTGCTCCGGTTCTGATTCGCGGTCCTCGGTCCTGCTGCAGGGTGGTACCTTGTCCGGAGACCGTCCCCGCTAAGCCCGGAATAAGAGTCCGTGGGGCGGAGATTGCGTCTCCCGGGCCCGGGCGCGGCGGCTCCGGGCTCGCTGCTTCGTGCAGCTCTGGGGCCCTTGGACCTCCGTGCCCTGCCCCGGGGGAAAGGCTATCTGTTAACATGGACGCCTCTGTGCTCGGACTGACCATCTCGAAGGAAGATCTCTGGGGAGAGGAGTAAGGGAGCGGCCGTGGCGGGGGGTGGGGGCGCTGCGCCTTTTTCTGCCTCTGAGATTCTTGGAGGGGCTCCCGCGGCCGCCGCGCTGCGTGCCCGGGCGGGGTGCCCCTGCAGTGCCGGGTGTTCCTGCAGTGGCGTGCGCCTGCCCCGTGGGGTGTCCCTGCCCCGCGCCAATTCGGCCCGCGCCTCCGGAGGTCAGAAATCTGATCCGGGAGAGCCGCCTCCCGCGCTTTCTAGTGGTGGCTGCCGGGGAGAGAAAGTTCATTTACTGGTACTGAGAAAGAAACTTATATAATCGGCAGCAACAGCATGAAACCTTTTGAAACCTGGCAGTTTGCCAAATCAAACACTGGTGTCACAGGAGTGAAAAACAACCATGAGCCCATGTGAGGTTCGTAAGTCTTTAACTCTAGTCTCAAACATTTTTACTGCGAGGTTCGAGCTGTTAAACTAGTAGAATAGCAACCACACTTGTCTGCGGCGGAGCAGAAATGGACTTTGCCATCATCTTGCCCACTTTTCTGTTATGAATGGAGGAACCGGGTCTTTGAGGGGAAGTGATTTGCATAAGTCTGAACCTTCCTATATCCCATCTACCACCTCTGTCTTCCAACTCTCCCCAGTGAGATATAAGCTCCTTGAAGGCAGGAATAATTTTATTTGTGCCTTTTCCCGTTCCTATCATTTCTCAAAGTACGAAATTGAAAAATTGTTCTTTTAATTGAAATTGTTGAATTGATCTCCAAATCTCACTACTGGACTCAAATGTAACCCAGACACATTTAAAAGAAGGCTTAAGTGACCTGGATTTGGCCTCTCCTTTGTCTCAAGATTTTACTCGAGGTAACCATAGTTTGTAAATAACAAAGGGAAGTGCTATTTCGTTTTATTCTTAAACTGTGGTATACTAGCTCTGTGACCCTGGGCAAGTCACTTAAATTCCAATTGCCTCCGGAAAAAAAGTTCCCGGTAAACATTGGTATTTGGCATTATAGACCTTAATACTTATTAATTTCAACACCTATGTAGGTTTTACTTTTAGAATCACAATATATTTTGAAGCCAAAAAAAGGCATTAAGTTCTCCATTCAGTTCCGTCTGTTAATTACGTAGGGGAAAAAATAAATGCTATAATGTCATAATAATGTCAACGGACATTCATCAGTTGCTCCCTCGACATCTTACCGGTTAGGTGTTTCTACAAGTACATTTTCTTTTTCTGACCCAAGAGAATAACTGGATTTAAAGTACATACACTGACAGGGTGTATAGTAATCATATTTTAGTAAGGTAAGTTTGACAGGAGGTCTACTGTTCAGTTTACCGGTGTTTGTGTGTGCATGCGCAGAGTAAAGGAGCAGCCTGTATCAAAATATTGGAATCTTAACCCCACTTGAATTTTTTGTTTGTTTTGTTTTTCCCGTTGAGGTTTATCGTTCTAGTAAGTTTTATATGAATGATGTGTTATACCTGGTTTGAGTCATTTTTTGACCTTCAGAAATGTTTATGTTCCTCTTTTACCATAGTGTCTTGCTTTTCATGATGTTTGCCCACAAGCCCCAACTCATTTCCTGGTGATACCCAAGAAAACCATTACCCAAATATCTGTTGCAGAAGAAGAAGATGAAAATGTAAGTAAAAATAATAAGACATTTTTTCCCTACCTTTGCTTTTTAAAGTTGAAAAAAATAACTTATTCTTGAAAGCTGCATTTTAGAACAGAATTCATAAAACATTTTTTGTATTTCTGAAATAGGGTACCTCTCAATACTGGTATTTTGTCTGCCTTCTAGCTTTTCTTTTAGTTTTGGTTGCTTAGGTTTATTTTAGGAAAAGGTTTAAGTTTATTCTCATTTCCCTTCTTAGCATTAATCAGTATTGAGCACTGAAAGCAAGTTGATTTTAATACAGGGCAGTGTGCTGCAGGCCAGCTGAAGAGGTAACAAGAAAAACTGAGAAGTCAATCTTTTCTGTTCTAAATTAAGTATCATCAGTCCTTTCAACTAATTCTCTTATGCCATTATTGCTAATCCTCTCACTACCTTTGTCATTCTCTGGCTTACTGTTACTTATAAGTTTCCTTCATAAAATGTAGCTGCTAGCACCCAGAAACTGAATTGGGTACTGCAGATATGTTCTGATCATGGCTGCCTACAGATTAATTCCTCCTTCACAGTGGATACTCACTGTACATTACTTAATGTAGAATCTTTGTGTTTGGAATCATTTTGATTTGTAAAATGAGATTTTTATTCTAAAGCCAGTTTTTCTTTCAGATTTTCAGACTTTGGAATCCTAACTATCTTTTCTCTTAATTCCTTGAAATTTTTCTCAAAGTGCTAGGGTGTGTGTCAGATTATTTCTTTTATTAAACAGTTAAATATTTCAGTGTTTGATTACTTGGAACAATAGTGTTGGATTTTTTTTGGGGAGGAGTGGTGCTTTTTATCAAGCTTTCAAGGGATTTTCTTTTCTTACTGGGAAGAAAATATATAATATCTGCCGAGAAAGCTTTAAATTAAAAGTATATGTGATTTGAATGTGAAGACATTGACATATATAACTAGAAAATTTTTAGCTTTGTGTACTAACACCAGTAGTTGATACAACATGTGCCTAGGAATCTGTTGAACAGTGTAGTGGACAAAGTGCCCAACTTGGAGTCAGGAATGTCTGAGTTAGAATTCTGCCTTAACTCCAGCTGTGTGATTCTGAGCAAAGCACTCAGCCCCTGTTAGCCTCAGTTTGCTCAGCAGTAAAATTGAGGTGATAGCACCTACCTCTCAGGATTATGGGAATGAAGTGAGATGTGTAAAGGCTTTGAAAACCTTGAAGTACTGTAGAAATGCCAGCAATTATTACAGATAGGAATTTTAAAGGAGGAAAATGGCAAAATTAGGTTAGGGGTTCAAGTAATGAAATATCTGTTCAGAAATAAAATTCTGATTGTGTAATCGTTTCATAGTCATTGAATTAGTTTGAGATAGAGATGATTAAATACAGATCCACCTAGAATGGGGTTGGGGGACAGGAACTTTCAACTTCAAGGCCATATGTGTCCCTTTAGGTCCTCAAGTGTGCCCTTTGACTGAATCCAAACTTCATAGAACAAATCACCTTAAAAGGATTTGTTCTGTAAAACTTGGACTCGGTCAAATGGCCAAACCCAAAGACCTAGAAGGTCACATATGGCCACAAGGGCTCAGGTTCCTTGTCCTTGAGCCCTGGAAGAATGGGAAGATGTTTAAGGTTATCTTAATATATAATAAAACATTCACAATTACATGGGGTTGATTAACTTCTTAATCATTTGTTTTCTTATGTGCTTAATGTCTTAATATTCATTACAAATAAGTATTTTTTTTAAAAATGTAGACTTGTGATTTCATCTGTCCAAGGAATGTCACAATGTGCACCTTTTCGGCAGTTTTTCTGTAGTTTATAATCTGAGAGTTGCCTGGGGGAGTACTGTAAGATTAAGTGACTTGTTAGTAGTAGTACTTGAGCTCAGGTTTTTCTGACTCCAATTACAGCTTTCTGTCGAATATATCACACTGCATGAGTACATGGGTCATATGTCCTTTTTGTTGAAATACTCCATATTTCCTCAAATTAATTGGGTAGGGTCATGGTAATAATATTACATTTTTTCTCTCATATTATGTGATTTAAAATACTGATTGTGCCTTTTCCAAAACAGTACTGACTTATTTTTAAGTATTGTAAATAGGCGTGTTTTGTTGAATTTATGATTTAGTTGAATATCCTAGAGGAGCATAGCTAGTGTCAGTCCTCAGTAAAATTTCCCCTTTACCCTAGAAGTCTAAACAAATGATTTATGGGATAAGATTTTATTAGAGGTTGAAAGGAAATGAGAAAATGTTGTCTATTGGTTTATGATTAGAAAATACAATTTATCAAGGTTCATTTTTTTCTCTGCTTCTTGCCCAGAACTCTAAATTATTTTATTTGTTGTCTGTTATCCTGTACAAAATCTTTCTAAGATGCTTTATTGTGGCATGGAGAGATAGTCTTTGAGTTCTTAAGTTGCTGCTTTAGGAGATTGGAAACTTAATCAGTTTCTACCTTGCTGAGAAGGGTTTGAGATTGGGCAGGGTGACAGACTAAATATAATATATCCACAGTCTGAGGACCAATCTAGCTAAGCAAGGAGAAACTCATCACCAGTAATTTGCCTGTAGGTGATTAACCAACAAGGGTAAGTGTTCATTAGGTTCTTGCTGTGGGCTGAACACTGTGTCAGTTGCTGAGGATACAAAGACAAAAATGGAACGTCCCCTTTGTCTTAAGGAATTTACAGCCTTTAGTTGATGAATTCTTTGATCTTGGCAACCAAGAAAGAAAGAAAAAAAATTTTAAAGGATAACACCTCCTGATTCTTCTGTGATGGCAGTGGTATGGCAGAAAAGAGAGCAAAAGGTGCTAAGAAGTGTGCTACATTAGCATGATTTGTAAACATTATCCTGTTACTTATAAACAAAAGTTAATTATCTTGTATTGATATTAATAATTATCTATTACCTAGAGTCAATTTTTTTTTTCCAAAGTCATTTATTAACTAGGAGAACTGAGATTTGGACCCACGGCTACTGACCTCAAGTCCATCTCTTTTTCCACTATACCATGTTAGGCTGACCTCTTCAGAGTCATCATTAGTCTCATTGAGGGAGGCCTATAATGATGTGAGGCTGTTCTTACTCTAAATATGAGATCTTTGTCCAATGATCCAGCAAGTTGATGGGCTTCTGGAAGATTAGAATTTTTACCAATGCTGGTATTCTTGTAATAAATAAAATCCAAAGTCCACAAATTTTCAACTAAATGGATAAATGGTATGGGTTCTCCTTGCAAAGGTAAAAAAAGGAGTTATTGAAGTTGATCTTTACCAAGTACAAACACTTGGTAATATGGAAACAACACATTTTTAGTTACCATATCAGTCGGTAAACACTTATTAAGGACTTCCTATGTTCCAGACACTGTGCTAAGCACTTGTCTTGCAGTGTTCGTGATGAGCATAAGCAAAAAACCACTGTGAAGATAATTACAGCTTACTTGCTAGCATTTGTGACGGGGGCTGAAGAAACTTTGAAGAGTTTGATGAGGTCTTCAAAAACTAAATTTGGTGTCGGCTGCGTTTGGATGGATGGTGGAAAGTATTTTGGAAACTTGAGCTCAGGTTTGAGATATGAAAGAGATCAGAGGCTTTGTTGATTACTTTCAACCTTTGTGCCTCTATCAGTGATTTTGCAATGTTTGACCTTCACCATCTAACCCTCTCTTATAAAAACTGACCCAACAAAGTGACTGGCACAACTTATGGAATCCCTATGTTTTCTGCCTCATCTCTATGAGAAATGGGAGGATATTCTTTGAATACTTACAGAAAAGAATTGGAAGGCACTGGATGTGATAAGCTTCAAACAAACATTCTCCTCCTTTCCCTCTCTCTCTCCCCTTCTCCATTCCTCCCCCTCTTTCTGTCTCTCCCTCCCTCTTCTTTCTCTCTGTTCCTCTCCCTCTCACTCCCGCTCTCCCTCCTCTTTCCCCCCTCTCTCTCCCTCTCTTCCTCTTCCTTTCTTCTTCTTCCTTTCCCTCCCTCTCCCTCTCCCTCTCTTTTTCTCTCTTTGTCATACATGCATGACTGGTGTTAAAGCAAAGGTTACAATCCATTCTGACCTCTTAAACACTGTCACTGGATAAATTAAAACAAGCAGACATAATGACTTTAATTGTCACCATTTCCTGCAAAAGCTTAAAGAATATAAAATAAAAGAGCCCAAAACTGCTTTAGTGAGCAAACAATTTGATCTCCTTGCCAAATGGAGTGGTACGGCTGCTAGAAGTAAAACTGCTTTAGGATACAAACTCATTCACATAACAATGTACAGTGTATCCCTAAACCTGCTCTGAAGTGGGATGGCAGAAGTTTAGAAGCCTTATTTCCTCAGAAGAACAGGAAAGGTCGATGAAAGCAAAAACAAGTCTACCTAAATGGTCCACATGATCCCAAGAGCATTCCTAGATAAAACTTGGAAGAAAAGTGGCTCCCTATTGGAGACCCCACTTTTATTAGCAGATAATTTATGGAAGAGAATATAATACCATGCTTTATTAGACAAAAATATTTACTTCAACAAGAGGAGTCTTTTATATATACGTGGTAAAATTATATGAGATTTGTGGATAAACCTGTACAATAATTCTTTTTAGTGTCCCTTTGAATATTGTCAAGTGAATCATGTTTTTTCCTGTCATGGAGAATGTGTTCAGAAATTTCAAGTAGAAACGGGATTTTCTTTGAATGGTGAAGTCCTTTAAGTTTTGACTGGTTTGCATTGAGCCTCACAACAGTATGGGTGTCTCTCAGTGGAACTAATGATGACCCAGAAGAGGTTGGCCTGACATGGAATAGTGGAAAAAGGGATGGACTTGAAGTTTGAGGCCCTGGATTCAAATCTCAGCTCTCCTACTTAATCATCGTTTAACTTTGGACAAGTCATTTTACTTTTCTGGGCTTCTCACTCCTCACCTGTAAAACGAGAAGGGCTTATACTGTGGTCCCTTCCAACTGCAAATATAGGATATCATTAGATTGTTCATGTAGTTTTAAGCTTTTAAAGCTTAAATTCTTTTAAAAGATTTTTATTTTTGGTTTGGATCCGTGGTTTCAGCCAGATGGGAGCTTCAGTATGGAAATGTCTTCCACAAATGTAGGTTAAAGACTCTTCTGTCAATAACAAGTGCTAACTGCTTATAGCGTTTACTCTGTGCCAGGTACCGTGCTGAATGTTTCTCAATTCTTAGCTCATCTGATCCTCCAAAAAATGCTAAGAAGTAGGTGCTTTTTATTCCCTCTGTTGTGTAGATGAGGAAAGACAACAGGTTAAATGACTTGCCCAGGGTCACTCAAGTAGTAAGTGTCTGAGGCTGTATTTGAACTCCTCTTCCTTGAATCCAGACCCAACACTATCCAATGCACCACCTGGCTGCTCCTGTGATGTATATATTACAGCATATTATATCTCACAGAAAGTATATGAAATAAATGAAAACTGCTTATTGCCCATACTGACGTGAAGGTGGATAGCCAGTCTTTTGAGTCAGCAAGTCAGTGTTTAGGACAGGCACTGCATGTGTACGGTGCTTGGGCGAAGAATTGATCTAGAGGAAGACTAGGCTGGAAAGCATTTTAGAGGTTGCAACATGCTTTTCACAATCTCCAGTTTCTACCCATTTTTTAAAACATGTTTTCTTAATGATATGTGGTTAAACTTGGAACAACATAATCTTTGAAAAGTCAACATTTTAACTTGGAATGGATTAGCCTTAGTGGGAATAACGGATAGCAGAGCGCACACTGGGTATCCTCAGAAATACACAGAACTACAGAGCGAGGCCTCTGACGTTATTTGTTTTGGTGGATCCTCTCTGCAGAGCATCTTTGAGAAGAATTTGAGGGTCTGTTTGCCTAAAGACTTTTTTCTAGGGATAAATTTTAACTTGATACATGGTTTATTTCTTATTAAAAAGTGGTAGGATATGTATTGCTAGTATTGATTATGTAACTTTTATTCTTTCCTAGCTTCTTGGCCACTTGATGATTGTTGGCAAGAAATGTGCAGCTGACCTGGGTCTGAAGAGAGGATACCGAATGGTAATCAACGAAGGTGCAGACGGGGGGCAATCTGTCTATCATATCCATCTGCATGTCCTTGGAGGACGTCAGATGACATGGCCTCCTGGATAAATTGTTGGAATGATTTCTTTTATTTATGGAGCAAGGCAGGTTTACAACATATATGTTAAGCTGAGTGTACTTGATAATTTCTGTCAAACAAGAAATTGGGAAATCATTTCAAAATGTACACAATAAAAGACAGTTATCGCTTTCCCATGCTTCTGAATTTGACTAAAATTTTATTTTAATTAGCTTTTTTCCAGTATATGAACTCTTTTCATTTAAAAAAAAAAACCCCTAGAATTGTTGACAACTTTAAAGAATGGTTCAGTATAGTTAGTGTTTAGACATGTTTCTATTTAGGGAGCAAGTATTGGAAGTAAAGAACTTACAAATAATTTTTTAAAATTCTGGGCTTGTCAATGAGTACATAATCAGTGCTGTTTTAACCTCAGTATATTGGAGATATACAGAAACCACTTTTTGGTTTGCATTTTGGAGGCTTGTTGTGGCTGTTCAATTTCAAAGGAGGTCCTTAGAGCAAGTATGAAGAAAATAAGCATGGTTTTGATACTGTGATTAAAAGTAATCCCTTTAGGAATGGGTCAACCTTATTCTCATTGAATTTGGCTTAAGGAATGAATAATATGCACACTTATTTGGGTATCATTTCCTACAGAAAAGTAGGGGGAGATGATAGAAGGGAGGGAAGATTGGAGGAGAGAGTAGTTAGAAGCAAACATTTTTGAAAAGAGACAGAGTTAAAGTAGAAACCAGAATAAGTGGGGGGAGGGATAGGATGGAGGGAAATATAGTTAGCCTTTCACAATATAACTACTATGGAAACGTTTTGTGTAACTACATGTGTACAACCTATATTGAATTGCTTGTCTTCTTAGTGGGGGTGGGAGAGGAGGGAAGAAGGAAAGAGTCTGAAAATCAAAGTTTTAAAACAAATGTTAAAAAATTTGTTTTTTACATGCAACTGGGAAATAAGATATACAGGCACTGGGATATAGAAATCCATCTTGCCATACTAGAAAGTTGGGGGAGGGGAGGTGGAGGTGGATCTGAGAGAGCAGACTGGGGGAAGGGGTATTCAGTAGGCTCTCTTGCGATGGGGGGCAGGGGAAAGACAGGGAGAAAATTTGTAACTCAAAATCTTGTGGAAATGAATGTTGAAAACTAAAAATAAATAAAAGATTAGTTACAAAAAAAAGTAAATCCCTTTAGAAGACTTAAATTGTTATAATGTAAACACTTATGAGGACCATCCAACCAGCATTATATTTTTTATAATCAGATGATAGTATACATATGCTGTCATCTACATATATGTACTATTATCTGATATGCACACGCAGATACTTAAATTAATTTGTAACCTTATCAGTTTGGGTGTTTCCTTCCTTCCATCCTTGCTCATCTGTGGGAAATTTGTGTCCTCTCATAGGTTTATTGCAATTTCTTTTGACATTGTATGGCTTAGTGTAATAGCAGGCTTTCTACCTGTCATCCTTTGGCCTCACCATACCCCTTCTAATTCTCCTCAAATCTCATTCCAGTTCGAGGGCAGCAGCCTTCCCTGGAGTTTGGGAATACTGTATAAATTTGCTAGTCATTTCCCCTACAGACAGGGTCAAATGTGAGTTATATTCGTATGTGTTGATAGTTTTCTCCAATAGAAGTTCCTTGAAGCGCAGGGACTGTTTCATTTTGTCTTTGTATGCCTGGTATCTAGCACAATGTGTGGCAGAGAGTAGGTGCTTAATAAATACTTAGTGATTGAGAAAGTGTTTAGTGAATTACACATTTAAAACTATTCTCAAAGGTATGATTTCCCTTTCAAAAGATAGATTCGGAACTTCCAAAGGCAGAACCAAGATGGCAGAGTAGAGAAGTACTCTGCCAAGATCTCTCGACATTCTCTTCCAAACAACTTTAAAATAATGCCTTAAATTGAATTCTGGCGTGGTAGAGCCAAAAAAAGGTCAGGGTGAGACGTTCAGTCCAAGACAACATAGAGGATAAAGAAGGATCTGCAAGGAGACTAGCCCACCCCACATGGATCAAATACCAGTGCTGGTGATAGAAGCAGCAGCTTCTGCTACATATTGAGCACTCAAGCCAGAGACAATAAGACTAACTGGTAGGTAGTCAAAAAGAGATTACTGAATATCCCTTGTTAGCACTGGACACAGGACCACCTGCTGTTTGACAGCTCCCATTTCTAAGTCATACTTCAAGGGCAGAGAGGAACATTTTCATTCAAGGGGGAGTGGGAGCGCTGAGGGGCAGTTCATTTCTGCCCCCAGGGGATTAGGGAATTTGAAGGTCAGTATCATTTCCAGACCCCAGGGAGGAGGGAAGTCTTTTGAGAGCAGTAGCAATTGAAATCCCAAGGGATCAGAGGTACTTCCTGAGTTAAAACCAGGGTGAAGGAAAGGGAGCAGAGAACAACTTTTCTCCTGAATGATTCCATCTTGGAAGTACCAAAATCTTCCAGACCCCCAGAACTTGGTTAGGAAAACAGCCTGAAGCTTCAGATGAGTTCTGCCTCCCACCCACAGCAGGAACAGAGGCCAATATTAACATAGTTTCAATTTAAGAAATACCAAAAAATTATTTTATAGAGCTAGAAAAAATAATAAAATTCATCTAGAAGAACAAAAGGTCCAGAATATTGGGAATTTTAAAAAATGCAAGTGAAGGTGGCGTAGCCATACCAGATCTTAAATTGTATTATAAAGCAGCAATCCTCAAAACTACTTTGTACTGGCCAAGAAATGAGTGGTGGATCAGTGGAATAGGTTAGGTACTCAAGACGTAGTCAATGATTATAGTAATCTACTATTGGATGAACCCAAAGATTACAGCTTCAGTAATTCACTATTTGTCACTATTGTCACAGTAATGTCACCATTTGACAAAAACTGGTGGGAAAATAGTATGGCAGAAACTAGGCATAGACCAGCATGCCGTCTTACACTTGGTATACGCCGTATACCAAGATAGTAAAAATGTGTACACAATCTAGATATAAAGATCACTACAATGAGCAAACTGGGAGAGCAAGGAATAGTTTACCTGTCAGATTTATGGAGAATGGAAGAATTTATGACCAAATGAGATAGAGAACATTATGCAAAATGGATAATTTTGATTACATTAAATTGAAATGTTTTTGCACAAAGCCATTGCAACAAAGATTAGGAGGAAAGCAGAAAACTGGGAAAGAATTTTTAGAACCAGTCTCTCTGTTAAAGGCCACATTTCTATATAGAGACCTGGGTCAAATTTATCAGAATACAGGTCATTCCCCAATTGATAAATGATCAAAGGATATGAACAGGCAATTTTTAGATGGGGAAATTAAAGCTATCTATAGTCCTGAAAAAATGCTCTAAATCACTATTGATTAAAGAAATGCAAATCAAAGCAACTCTGAGGTACCACATTATACTTATCACATTGACTAACATGACCAAACAAGAAAATGATAAAATGGTAGAGAAGATGTGGGAAAATTGGAACACTAATACATTGTTGTTAGAGTTGTGAACTGATCTAACCATTCTGGAGAGCAATTTGGAATTAGGTCCAAAGGGCTATACAACTGCATACCCTTTGACCCAGCAATACCACTTCTAGGTTTGTATCCCAAAGAGATCATAAAAACAGGAAAAGGACTCACATATACAAAAAATTTATAGCAGCTCTTTTTGTGGTGGCAAAGAAATGGAAATTGAGGGGATGTTTATCAATGGGGAAGTGTCTGAACAAGTTGTAATATATAAATGTAATGGAATACTGTTGTGCTGCAAGAAATAATAAGCAAGCAGACTTCAGGAAAACCTGAGAAGACATATATGAACTTATGCTGATTGAAGCAAGCACAGCCAGGAGAACATTGTACACAGTAACCACATTGTGTGATGACTGACTTTGATAGACTTAGCTCTTCTCAGCAATGCAAGGATCTAAGAGAACTCCAAAAGACTCACAATGGAAAATGCTGTCGACATCCAGAGAAAGAACTTTGGAGTCTGTGAATGGAAGCATACTGTTTGCTCTCCTTTTGTTATTTTGTTTTGTTTCTTCTTTCTTGTGGTTCTTCCCGTTCTAATTCTTCTCGACATCATGACTAATGTGAAAATATGTTTAATATGATTGCAACAGTAGAGCCTGTAGCAGATTGCATGCTGTCTTGGTGAGGGGGGGAAGAGAGAGAAGGGAAGAAAAAATTGAAACTCAAAATCTTATGGAAGTGAATGTTAAAAATTAAAAATAAATAAGTTTTTAAAAACTTTTTTAAAAAAATAGGATGGAAAAAATGAGCAAACAACACAAAAAGAACCCAACCTTCAAAAGCTACTATGGTGACAGGGAAAATGAAGACACAAACTGAGAAGACAATAAAGTCAAAACAGCTACAAGCAAGGTCTCAAAGAAAATATGAATTGGACACAAGCCTAACAAATATTTCTAGAAGAGCTTAAAAAAAGGATTTTTTAAACTCAAATAAGGGTGAAAAAGGAAAGATTACATAAAAATTTAAAAGCAAAGGGAGAAAATTATGAAAAGACAACAACTTGGTAAAAGAAATACAAAAATACTGAAGGAAATAAGAACTTTAAAAAAATTGGCCAAATGGAAAAAGACATACAAAAAATTCACTGGAGAAAAGAACTTAAAATGCAGAATTGGCCAAATGGAAAATGAGGTACAAATGCTTACTGAAAAAAGTCCTTAAAAACTAAAATCAGGCAAATGGAAGAAAGAACTTCATAAAACCTCAAGAAACAATAAAACAAAGTCAAAAGCATGAAAAAAAAAAAGAAGAAAATATGAACTATCTCATTGGAAAAGCAATTGGCCTGGGAAATAGATTGAGGAGAGATCATTTAAGAATTATTGGGTTACTTGAAAGCCATGATCAAAGAAAGAGCCTACAAATCATAATTCAAGCAATTATCAAGGAAGGCTGCCTTGATATCCTAGAACCAGTGGACAAAATAAAAATGGAAAGAATCCACCGATCACTACCTGAAAGAGATCCCAAAATGAAAAGTCTTAGCCACAGTATAGCTAAATTTCAGATCTCTTGGGTCAAAGAAAACATTCTTCAAGCAGTCAGAAAGAAACCATTCAGATACTGTGGAGCCACAGTCAGGATCACACACGATTTAGCAACATCTACATTAAAGAAGCAAAAGCCTTGGAATATGATATTCTGGATTGAAGAGAGCTGGGATTACAACCAAGAATAACCTACTCAGCAAAAACGAATATAATTTTTCAATGGAAAAAATGGATATTTAATGAAATAAAGGACTTTAAAGCATTTCTGATGAAAAGACCAGAGCTGAATAGAAAATTATGCTTTCAAAAAGTTTCAGAGAAGTTTTAAAAGGTAAATATGAAGTAGAAATCACAAGAGACTCAATGGAGTTAAACTGTTTACATTCCTACATGGAGCTAACTCCTAAGAATTTTCTCATTATTAGGGCATATTTTTATTCAGCTCTGGTCTTTTCATCAGGAATGCCTGAAAGTCCTCTATTTCATTGAATATCCATTTTCCCCAATGGATTATTGTTCACTTTTGCTGGGAAGGTGATTCTTGGTTGTACTCCTAGTAGCTCCTTTGACTCCTGGAATAAGTACTTGGTATATGATGTCCAAGCTCTTTTTTTCATCATGGCTTTCAGGTAGTCCAATGATGATAAAGACAATGAGAAAACAAAACTATCACTCTTTGCAGGTGATATAGAGAATCAATTGAAAAAAAAAGTTGAAATAATTAATAACTTTAGCAAAGTAACAGGATATAAAAGAAACCCACAAAAATCATCATTTTATATATTACCAACAAAGTCCAGCAGCAAGAGAGAAAGAGATTCCATTGAAAAAATTGTACACAGTATAAAATACTTGAGAATCTGTCTGCCAAGACAAACCTAGGAACTATATGGACACAATTCCAAAATACTTTTCACACAAAGTCAGATCTAAACAATGGAAAAAATATCAATTGCTCAGGGGTAAGCTGAGCCAAAATAATAAAAATGACAATTCTATCTAAACTTATTTATTCAATGCCAAGTCAATACAACTACTAAAAATTACTTTATTGAGCTAGAAAAAATAGTAACAATTCATCTGGAAGAACAAAAGGTCAAGAATATTAAGGGAATCATTAAAAATGTTAAGGAAGATAGTTTTGTAGTTCTAGGTTTCATACTATATTACAATGTAGTAATTATTTTTTAAAAATCTGGTAGTGGCTAAGAAATAGAGCAATGGATCAATGGAATAGACTAGGTACACAATACATGTGTATCAATATATGTGTATCAATACAAATAACCATAGTAATTTAGTGTTTGATAAACCTAAAGAAAGATCCAAGCTTTGGGGACAAGAACTCACTATTTGACAAAAACTGCTGGGAAAACTGAAAAACAGCATGACAGAAACTAGGTCTGTAGATGAACATCTTGCACAGTATACTAAGATAAGGTCAAAATGGGTACATGATTTAGACATGAAGAGTGATACCATAAACAAATTAAGAGAGCAAAGAATAGTTCATCTGTGAGATCTCTGGAGAAGGGAAGAATTTAGGACCAAACAAGAGATAGAGACTTTTATGAGATGTAAAATGTGTAGTTTTAATTATATTAAAATTAAAGATTTTGCACAAACAAAATCAATGTAACCAAAATTAGAAGGAAAGCAGAAAGCTGAGAAACAATTTTTTCAGCAAGTGTTTCTGATAAAGACTTTGTTTTTCAAATATATAGAGAACTGAGTCAAATTTATAACAAGTCATTCCCCATTTAATAAATTATCAAAGGGTATGAACAGGCAGTTTTCAGATGAAGAAATCAAAGCTATGTATAGTCATATAAAAATGTTTTAAATCATTACTGATTAATGAGTGAAATGCCAGTTAAAACAACTCTGAGGTACCACCCCACACCTATCAGATTAGCTAATATGACAGAAAAGGAAAATGATAAACATTGGCACAGATGTGGGGAAAAAATGAGACACTAATGCACTGTCAGTGGAATTGTGAACTGATCCAATAACTCTGGAGAGCAATTTAGAACTATGCCCAAAAGGCTATAAAACTAGGTAGGCCATTTGACCCAACAATTATACTTTTAGGTCTGTATCCCAATTTCACAGTTGACTATCATACAGTACTGATGTTACTATGTACAATGTTCTTCCGTTTCTGCTCATTTTACTTTGCGTTAGTTCATGTAAGTCAAGAATTTTCTGAAATCATCCTCCTTGCCATTTCTTATAACACGATAGTATTCCCTCACAACCATATTCCACAACTCGTTCAGCCATTCACCAATTTATGGGCATCCCCTCAATTTCCTATTCTTTCAAAAAAAGCTGCTATAAACATTTTTGTACATATTGGACCTTTTCCTTTTTGTTTGTTTTTTAATCTATTTGTGATACAGACCTAGTAGTGGTATTACTGGATCAAAATTACTAGTTTGTAATGGCTGGCTAACTGGAGGAAGGTTAATGCTAAAACTGAGACTAGTGCAATGTGGAAGGAATGGTTTTGATGTTAACTGGAATACTGTGATGGCTCGGTATTTATTTGACTTTGTATATACCATTACCCCATTGCAATATCAATAATGCATCAAGTTATTTAGTTTTCATTAGGGTTTCTTTGATGAAGAAATATTCTGCATGAATGAAATCCTTTTCACCTATTAATAGAGAAAATGCTTAATTGACCTGAAAATATTCACAACTGGAAGAGTGGGGGCATGTTGTAATATATTGAATTCTAAGCAAGAGAATGAGTCTTGATGAAATGCCATCTTACCCATTGAATAGCTGATGTCATAACAAATATTTTCTCATTCACAATAGGTGTTCATTTATTAATCAGGATAAATCATAAAAGTAAGTCCTCCAACAAAACAAGATGTGTCTCATGCTGTTTTTACTGATAATACTAGTCTTGTCAATAATTTTTATTTTCCTTATTCTAATTGAAACCATTAAGTTCCAGGTAAATTACTTTATCCCAAGCTGAATTTGCTTATCCTTTTCAAGAATGTGAACTGTGATTATTTAAAAAGTTTGAGAGACACACCTTCTGGGTAATTAGATAATTTTATTAATAAGGCTAGCATATTATTAATAAAAGGATGTTATTTGACCATCTCTCTTAGAACAAAGGCCCTTAATGGCTGTGGGGTCACAATTTATATGCCCTTTGAAGTGTAGGTGTTCCTGAGGGATGTAAATCAACTCATATTAGTTAACACAATGGACTATGTTAAAATTAATGTCTTGGGGTACATGACTTAGGTTACTCAAATCTTGGTCAGAGAAACATCAATTTCCACATCACCTGTCTTGATAATAGAGAGAATCAACTTTCCCAGACCTGTCTGGGCAGGAACCCTTTAGCCCAAACTTACAATTTCTTTCTTATTTAGATCTTGGCCTGGGTAAATCTCTTCAATAAAATGGAACATGAATAAAATAGTGTTTTAAATGCACAAAAGAAATAAAAGTGCAGAAGAGGGGACACAAAGGCATACTTTTGTTACTACCTTGTTAAGGTTTATAAACACACACACACACACTATATTGTTGATCAGTCATTTTGTGTCTGAGTCTTCATGACCCCATTTGGGCTTTCTTGGTGAAAACACTGGAGTCATTTGCCATTTCCTTCTCCAACTCATTTTACAGATGAGGAAGCTAAAGCAAATAGGGTTAGGTGACTTGCCCAGGGTCGCACAGCTAGTAAGTGTCTGAGACCAGACTTGAACTCAGTTCTTCCTGACTCCAAGCCAGGTGTTGTATCCACTGCACCAAACTAGCTGCCCCTATATAATGTTTGCATGTATATGATTACGTGAAAATATAGATATTAAGTATGTAGCGAGGTTCCTTGTTTCTTAGACAGTCACTTCTCTCTCATTTGTATGTTGAAATACCTGAAAAAATCAACTAGTCAGGGTTAGAAGAGAGGAATAGTTGTGGTTTATGACCTGCTGCTAAAGGGTACTGAGACAGCTTATTTGTTGATCTGATAACAATAGAGTTGTGCTGTCTTCTTGAGACATGTTGACATGATAAGCTTCTGAGTGATATACATGAGCACTAATGATGCTGCCAGGAGGAACCTAGAAAACATTTTCAGTGATGATGAAGCCTTGGGCAATAAAGTGAAAGAGTAACAAAGGTTCCGTTATTACTGGTTCCCATTAAAAGCAAAAGATATGTAAAACACAGCTCTGGGAAGTGAATGTTTGGCTGAGATGTCTGAATCAGGATTTAGATTTCTGGACCAGACTTTAAAATATAGAATGACAGGCTCTTGACCAGGAATGAAGTATAGTGTCCCTATCAGGGGCTGGTTAGAATGCATTTGGCCAGTGTCTTTCATATAAAATCAAAAAAGCTTTCCACTTAAGAAGAGGGAGGCAGTGAGTAGCTACAATGAGGGAAGAAAAATGGCGCTTGTGACATACAATAATTCATAGGAAACAAAATCTAAGACAGGAATCAGTAATAAAATCCATATCCCCAAGTATCTAGAAACAAATGTACACAGGGTATGGCTAGCAAGTAACATGATCTAGAGATGCTAACACAAGGAGGCAAACTTGACTTAATAGGTGTCTTTGAGACTAGATAGGACAAGACCAACACCAAGATATGGATCAAGAAAGGTATACTTTATTCAAATATGAGTCAGAATAGGTAAAGGAGTGGAAGGAAGTAGGACTATATCTTAAAAAGATATTCTCCTATGAGGACATAGGAAATATGGTGGAGAACATTTGGGTAAGGATCATTGAAGTCAGAAACAATTGATATCAGAGTAGGCTACAGAAAACTACAAAAAGCAATAAAAGTTGATGAATCTTGGAATAGCAAAAAAGGCAAAAAATGTGACTGTTGAGGACCACAGGCTCCTGGGACTCTGACCCTGATGGCTGAATAAGCACCCTCAGGTGAAAGGCTTGCTGCCAGGTCTGGATCGGTTCCCCATCCCCCAGCGAAGAGTTCAAGCACACAGGTGTGAGGATTGGATCCTTGAGATAAAGCATGGTGTTTTCGCCCCCATCCTGGGAACATTGTAGTGCACAATGTCCACGGGGGAAAGCCATTAGGAAGCATCCTATAAAAGGCTTGCATTTAAGACAATGAAGGAGACTCTATTTTCCACCACTGTGAGTCCCCATTTCTCTTTTAACTCATTCTCTCGCAGCCTCTGGGTAGACAACTCTCTCAGCCCTGCTGGGGAATAGCAGGGTTCCCAATTCTCTCTCAGCCCTGCTGCAGGACAGCAGAGCTCCCCACATTTTCTCAGCTCTGCCACAGAAGGCAGAGTTCCCCAACTTGGTCCACCACACATAACAGACCCTGGTAGATTGACAAATGGAAGAGAACAAAGGCCAGAACTGAATCCCAGATCTTAACAATTTGCTCCATGAAGTGGTAACTGATGCCAGATTTTCACTTTTCACAGTGTATAACACAAGAGACAGCATGAGGAACATTAGGCAAGCAATGATATTTTCTGCATATTCACTGATCCTCATCATGGATCAGGGCCTTCATATGTTCTTAGGTAGCTCAGAGGTCACTGCTGTCTTGCATGCTGTTTATCTCAGTGCCAAGGTTGATACTGAAACTTAGCTTGTACCATTACCACCCTTAGTGTTGCAGACCCATTAGCTAGGGCATCTCTCTTCCTGGGAGTCCCATGGAAGGGATTGAGAGAGGATATAGAATCTTTTCCATCTTAGAGGCCTGTGCTTAGAGGTTGCCCCTTATTTTGTGGAATCTTATGGAATATTCTCCTATGAAGAACCTGAAGCCTCTAGGTCACATGTAGCCCTCTAGGTCCTCAAGTATGGCCCTTTAATTGAATTATAACTTCATAGAACAAATCCCCTTAATAAAAGATTTGTTCTGTAAAACTTGGACTCGACTTGGACTGCACCCAAGGACCTAGAAGGCCACAGGTTCCCCACCCCTGTGACCTATCTTTTCATCTAGGAACTCAGGTTGAGCAACAAGTCAGCTAGGTCATTCCCTTTGTTTCAAATACATATTCACCAGAGCTATGCAGAGGTAATTTTACCTCTACCATGACATTACAAAGCAAAGGACCTCCCAATAATCCTACCCACTGCTCTCTCAAGCTCTGTCTGGGAAGGAGTTGTCCAAACTATGGTGAAGGCAAACAAAATAAACTTACCAAATGAAGGAGACTTGAGTCATTTGCCTAGGATGTTTTTGGTTCTGAGGGAGCAAAGACATAAATGCCCAGAGAATGCTGTGCTGAATTAGGAATAAGGAAGGTCTTGAGAAGAGCAAATAGAACTGTCCAAAAGCATTCCATTATCATTGGGTTAAGTCTTCCTGGAAGAAATCATCCGACTAGAAAGTTCTCCCTCTTTCTCAGTAACATTGATTCATCACAGACATAGCTTTTGGAAGATGAAATACCAACTCTAGGAGTAAGGAGCTTGATGAGGAAGCTGTTGTTTATCAGGGGCAAATCTCTTGCTTTCAGACAGATGAAGAGGACCAGTTTGCCATTTGGGAACAGATTAAGGACCATGTTTGTGTGATTACAGGTCTGATCATGTCACCCCAAGGCAAACAGTCACAATATATCACAATATAATATTCACAACAAATCAAGGTTCAGTACAATATTCACAACAGCTTAACATTAGAATGACCACACAGTTTTCACTACAGTGGCCACAATATTTAGAACAAAGTATTCAATTAATTCATAATACAGTAATCAATACTCAGTCATTCAATCAATTCACAATACAATAATCAGTCTTCCACTCATGAGGCAAATCAATACTTAATCATTCAATCAATTCACAATATAATAATCAGTCTTCCACTCATGGGGCAACCATACATCAACTCAATCAATCACTAAATACCATCATTAGAAAAAAAAAAACCACACAAACCCTCCACCCCTCGGTGTCCAGCAAACCTCAGTTTCATTCAAGGGGAGGCCTTTTCTTCATCTTGACTCAGGATGGTCTCTCTGATTCCCTGGATCCCCTTCCATGGCCCCAGCTCCTACCTGAATCCACCAAACAATCATCTGGATTCAGGGGCAGACAGCTCCCAGGTCCTTGTCCAGTCCTCAGGGCAGTCCCTGGCACACACTGCAGTTCACAGGGTCTAGCACATCTCAAACCCTTCACCACTTCTCTTACCTGGAACTCATGGATCAGCCAGGCCAGGAACAAACAAAGTCTTATCCCGGTCATGCTTCTTCAGTCCTCTGGCAGTTCAGCTGGCCCTGGGACCCAGAAGGAATATTGGCCTTCCAGGTGGCCTTCCAGGCAAGGCCTCTCAGCCTTGCAGGAGGTCTTCCAGGCAAGCCCTCTCAGCCTTCCAGGTGGCCTTCACCAGATTCTGGTCTCAGGAAAACTCCATCTCAATTCTCAGTCAGCTTCCAGATGCTGGGAGAGAAACTCTCTCTCACTTTCTCTCTCTGTCTCTTTCTCTCTGTCTCTCTCTCTCTCTCTCTCTCTCTCTCTCAGACTCCAACTCAGTTCTCAGCTTCCAGATGCTGGGAGAGAAACTCTCTCTCCCTCTCTCAGCCTGCTTGAGTCTCCACGATTCTTCCTTCACCAGGAGCAACATTCCATTTGTGTCTCTGGAATTCTTTATATACATACACTGGCCTCCTGTCTCAGCCAATCCCCTTCTGCCACATCATCAGGGGAATTCACGCCCTCTCAACAGGGGACAGGGTTCACACCTTCCATACTTAGCCCCCAGTTACTAAATGCTAAGTGTCAGCTAAACTGATTGTTGTTACATTGCCCTAACTCCTCTTGATTCTGGTGTCTTCCCTCTGTTGATTATTTCCTAGTTATCCTGTATATAGTTTGCTGTGTATATATGTTTTGGTCTGTTGTTTCTCCAATTAGATTTTAAGCTTCTGGAGGGCAGGGACTGTCTTTTACTTCTTTTTTGTATCCCTAGTGCTTAGCACACTGTCTGGTACAAAGTAGTAGATGCTTAATAAATGTTTCTTGATTGATTAACATGAGGACTGGGATAGGGCTGTTGTAAATTTGGCAAAAGAATCTGAAACCGTAGGATCTGAAATCTGTGATTTTAGAAATGTAAACTAATAAAAGACCCAAATTAAAAGCAATCTCAAGAAGGTGCTTTCCTTTCCTCTGGAGACAGCCATTTGCTGAGCTGGGTTTGAGAAGAAAGCTTATGCTCCCTATGATGTATTAGAGAATTCCCAGTTTTTGTTTTTTTTTAAGATGAACTGCTACATCTGGCCATGCCTCCCCCATCTTGTACGCAGAAAAATGATTTTTTGAATGCAAATCTAAGACTTTATAACTCTTCCTATTCGATTTAATTTTATTCAGCTTAGTACAATGTTCTTGCTTCTTAGAGTCTTTCTGAATCTTGACTGTCACTCAGTGTGTAGCTATCCTTTCCAGATTTATAAAGTATCTGCAAATTTAAAAGGGTGGCATGTATGTCATTGACATGTCATTGACCAAAATTGTTAAACAGTATAAATTTAAGCACTTCACTGGATACCACCTTCCAAACTGACATCAAATTATTAATAACATTTTTAATCCATCCATTTCACCTGTTTTGAATCTGTCTAATCAAAGTACTGTCTAACTCACATCATTCCTTATTTTCTATACAAATAGCATGAGAGAATTAATTGATTTACTAAAATCTAGATAAACTGTATTTACAACATTCTTCTGATCAAAGAGTTTAGTAATCCAGTCAAAAAAGGAAATCTGATATGACCTATTTTTGTTTTCTGTGATCAGATGTTCATAAATCTTCCCTTTACCAATATATTCTAGAATTTAACTAGTCAACCCAACTGGTCTGTGGAGTCTGTACATATATTCTCTTCCTTTTCCCCCCCAGAAATCAGGACATTTGCCATTCTCCAATTCTGCAGTATTTAATTGTCTCTAGTCTTTTAAAGATTAATGACAATGAACCAATTATTGTACCCACCAGTTCTTTCTGTGTTTTATGATAGAATTAATTTGAGCTAGATAACTTGAATTTATTAAAGCAAGCTAGGTATAGCAAGGTGATTTCTTACTTGTCTTTGGTATCCCAATTAACCCCTTTGTCCTGGCCTTTCCAATTCAAAGACCATTCTTCTTGGCAGGTAAAACAGAAATAAAATGCGTGCAATTCTCTCTTTGTTCTGTCACTTAACCTAAGCAGGAATTATTTAATCCCTTCTTGGATCTTCCTTTTGTTCCAATATAACTGCAACAAAGCAAAAACAACAAATCCTTTTTGTTGTTAGCTTTGCTTGTCAGCCTCAATTCATTGTGAACTGTAGCAACCTTGATGCTTTCCTTAGATGACTATGCCATACTTTTGTTACCTGCTCTTGGATTTTTCTTATGTCCATCTTTTAAAAATCTAAGTTGGTTGATGACTCTCTGAGCTCTACATCCACATCAAGCTTTCTAGATAATTGTCTTCTTGCTCTCTCTTCAGAATTGTTTTTCTTTGCACCTTCACCATTTACTTCTTAAGTTTATTATCCCTCCTATGGGTGTATGGGGTGTTTAGAAGTACTACTACCTCTGGTATGAGGACTTGCTGAGAGCCCTTTTTAGGGCTGTTCATTCACTTTTGGTGCCCACCTGCTTCATCCACTTCTCATCTGTGACTCCAAGAAGCTGTGGCATGTGCAGCAGCCATACCCCAGTAAAACATCTCATTAGATGGGTTAAACCAGGTTGAGGGTAACTGATGAACTTCAAGTGCATCAGTGAATTAAGAGTTTACTTCAAGCATGTGAAGACTTCCCCCAGTGGAATAGGTGAGTGTGAACAATTTGTCCCAATGGCCATGAAGGTGACTGAAGCAAGCACCACAGTAGTCAGAGCTTGGTCAGACATTGAAGACACCTAAGTCATCCACTGCATCCCAGGCCATCACCAGTCATTCTGACTTTTGTCACTGGACTTTGATGACTCAGAAAGAGAAAGTGTTGCTGATGACTTTGTGTATCTCTGCCTCACTTAAATTCAATTCATGTACAAGTCAATACATCATCCATGATGTCACTGGTCTTCAAAAATGAAGAACAAACAACATCATCCTCTGGGATGACTTCCTCCATAGAATTTTAGTCAATCTGATTCTTACTCTGGATTCCCTGATATCTATTCTGCAGCAGTCTCGGGGCATGTAAGACTATTTCCAGCTTCTCCTCCATCATGAACTCTGAAAGACTGGTCCTTTCCTCTCAGATTTCCATCATTTACAGCCCAGCAATTAATTCCTTCCTATCTTCTGGTCTGAGTATGATTCAGAAAAGAATTTATTGTTGGTTCTTTCACCTTTTTTAGTAGGATTTTAACACTTAACGAATGATTAGTTGTCCTGCTTTTGACAAAGAAGGATAAAGCTCCAGCACATATGTGGATAATTGAAGTCTCCCATCACCACCTTCTTGTGCCTCTGTGCCAGCTCTGTGATTTATTTCCTTAGATGCAGTATTGTTAGAAGGCTGCTTTCTTTGTAGTGATACTGCATAAATGAAAAATTATTTACATAATTCTGGTGAACATTTATTTACCTGAAAGTGCTAGCAACCCTGGGATCCTGGATGAAGGTGAGGGAGTCCTGACCTAATCCTTACAGAATATTGGAGCAGTCCTTTAGTAGAGCTAGTAGTTAGGTGGTACAGTGGATAGAACACCATGCCTGGAGTCAGGAAGACTCATCTTGATGAGTTCAAATCTGCTTACACTAGCTGTGTGACCCTGGCCAAGTCACTTAACTGTTTCCCTCAGTTTTCTCATCTATAAATTGAGGTGAAGATGGCAGGTCACTCCAGTATCTTTACCAAGAAAAGTCCAAATGGGGTCACAGAAATATAACTGAAAAACAACTGTACAACAACAACCATTAGCAGAGGCATTTTAGGGCAAGAAGTTGGATATCATCTTTCCCCTCTCCCCACCTGGCATCTCCTAAGGAGAGGGATGCCCTAGCCGGTGGGCCAGGAACACTAAGGGGGTGGTACAGGCCAAATCTTAGTGTCGACCCTGGCACTGGGATAAGCTGCATGCAAGAACATAGTGTGAATGCTTAGCTCCCTTAAAACAGCTGTATCCTGTGCACAGGACTTTATACATATGAGGGACCTAAAAATTTTGATTGGACTTAAAATAGAAATGTTAGTATCTTGGAGGCCACAAAGAGCACAATCCCTCTATAGACCAAAGTGAGTATAAGATTTAATAAATATTTTCTTTTGGGAAAAGATATTTTGCTTATGTTGCTTATCATAAATCTCAATTCATTATTGATTTATGACTGGCCTGAATTTTCAGTCTATCCTCATTTATTTCTGAAATCCCTGTGTTAGGACTGCAAAGCTATGTTTGATAGTCCATGATTGCAAAAACATGACCTGGTGCAGCAGGGAGATCTTCTGGAATTGGAAGATACGGATTTAAATCCCTCTTTTTCCAAATACTACCTGTGTAAACTTGGGCAAATCCCTTACTTTGTTGGGGCTCAGTATCTTCCTCTGCAAAATGAGAGGATTAGGCTTGATAGCTTCTAAGGCATTTTCCAACTCTGTATCTATGATCTTGTGACCTATGGTGTGCTCCAGTGATCCAATATACCTGCTGGATCTAGTGTTTGAAAAAAGGAAGGGAAAAGAAAATGATTAAGTAACATCTCAGATATAAAATAGACTTAAAATTAAACTAAATCTCAAAAAAAAAATCCTATTGAATATATTTTTGAAATGTACTTTTATTTCTAAAATTATATTCAAGTGACTGTTAGCCTTGTGATCCTGGACAAGTAAAACTCTTTCTGAGACTCTAAGTTGAAGAACACTTGCTGGTTACACACTGGGCAAGGAGAGTTTCCTCACTAGGAATTCCTTAAAACAATAAAAATCAGCTATCAGGACAAAAAAAGTCAGTATCAATTTTAAACATTTATTTTATTTTAGATTGACCAAGGCCAGGCTTTTACAGTCTTTGGAAAAGTTAAAAATCCCAAATCAATATATTTTATTATATAACCTTGGTAACTCAAATTATCTGAAAATGAATACATGTGTTCTTTACAAAGAACATTTTCTAAATAGATCCAGAATTGTATTATGTTCTCATATTTCGCAGTAATAAAAAATTCTATACAATTGTTAACCATCTGAATTTTTAAAGATTTATTTATATTTTCTAAAAGAATCATATAGAACTTTGGAAGACGCAAGATTCTCTGCTTTTCAGTTTGTTCTGGGCTTAGCCTGGTTCAAATCAAGACGATCTAAGCTAAAGAAAGCGTTTTACTTGTATATCACCAACTCCATACTCACTTCACCTTAGCCGTGGCCTTGAATAGGCTATACATAAGGACTCTGTAGCAGTTCACCAGCAGAAAGATTTCATGTTTCCCTCATTGAACCATGGAGGACTTTTTTAGGTTATAGAAGATTGATGTTATTTCTAAAGAATGAAAAACTGGGGTGATCCAAATATGATTTTAATTTATGTACCCTATTAAATAAAATATTTTATTATTTCTCACGTAAATTGTTTTAAAATGCTATATTTTTTTTGGTAACAAGGTTTAGATTAAGAAACCTTTTCATATTTGGAAAATGTATAGACATTTTTCATCCATTAAAATGGTGTACTTGACTCATGAGGCTTTAAAATGTGCTGATTAATTTTTTAAAAAGACAATGCTAAAATAAGAATTACAAATCAGAGATATCAACGAATTATTTTTTAAAAAACACCTTCAAGTCAAGGTAAAAATATCTAGATTTTTTCATATTATATTCCATGACTAAAAGGATAAACGAAAGTTGAAATGAACCAACCATGCACAGAAAGCTTCTGAAAGAAGCCCAGTCCAGAGCAAAAGGAGAAAAAAAAAAATGAAATCATGCACTGAAGCTATTTTAATTACAAATTGCATAATATTAAATTCATGTGTTATTTTAAAGATAATCTTTTCTGGGGAAAATGTGATGTAAATACTAAGGATGCACAATTGGATTAGACATAGAACAGCTATTAAGACAAGTAAACATAAATTTTGCACAATGGAATAGACTTTTTGATGATACTTCAATAATTCTTTGTACTCAGAATTGTTAATTATTGATGGGTTGTCTTTGCCTCCCCTCTTCAGCTCCTTTACTGTGAAAGGAGTATGCTTCTCTTTTACTCACCATAACGCACATGTGTATGTTTACCTTTTGGAACCGCTCGTAGTTTTGGGGGGTCATTTAATGGGCACAAGTTGACTTTATTACATTTGAACCCAAAATCAGAATCTGCATGTGCCTAAAAATATAATTGATAAATATATGAAATAAATTATATAAAAATAATAATACAAAGTTTTATATAATTTCCCAAAATTGTAGCTCCACCATGCAGCTATAACATATCAGTCTTTCGGTTATGAAATGTTCTCTTCAGGTTTTTTTTTTAAAGTCTTGGTTTCAAGATTCATTCCTTGATCACCCTCTTGATCAGGTGAATGCAATGATCCACTTGCATCTGATGAAGGAGGTCTGTATAATATTAGCGCAAAAGTATTGAAGAGGATAGTGATTATTTTACAAAGGATACCTGAATAAAGAAAACAAAATACGATGTTTAAGTTTCTTAGTAAAAATATTTCTGTAAATATTGTTTTTAAACTTGATCCCATTTAAATAATAAAATAAATAACAAAATAAGGTGTATACATTTTATCAGCAAAGGTTTATGTTCTTCTGTACCTATTCTAATTTATCTTAAGGAAAATGGGTGTGCATTTCTGTAAAAAGATACACAGCTCTTAGATTTCTTATAGAATCCGACACAAAAATAAAGAGTGGTTGTTACATCCTAAAATGTTAATTACAAATTCTGAGAAAAGCTAGTTCCAAGTTTAAAACATTAAAAAGATTTATTTAGCTCAATACACAAAGCTTTACTCTTTGGGGAATGGACTTAAGGTTTTGAAACAACATAGTGCTTCATAAACACACAAAAAAATAGAAATAAGAAATGTTTGACATCTTTATTTTCCACGTTTGCTTGGCCATTACCATGCATAAAATAAATATATTAATTACTCCCCAGGTCTACTCTGATGTTTTCATTGGGGTTTTAAGAGTACTCTAGGTTTTTAAGAGTGATATCAACAGAGTACATCTACTAAGCTGCAAATGACTGAAGTATAAGGCCAATTGATGACACATATATCTATCATTTTGAAGTCCATCCTAGCTAAGTTTGGAGAAGTTCATCATCAAATTGGCTATAGGACAATACATTTTTCAGCCATACACAATATCCACATAGAGTAGTTATTATATAAATTAGTGGAGGAAACAGAGGTCTTTGAAATATTGAAGCATCTGCATTCATACAAACATATACCACTGTTAATGAACACATAGTGTTTTCAGAGCAATGATATTATGTTAAGTATTGGTGCTTAGAAGGACAGGAAACAAATGGAACTAGGGATAAGGAAAAATAGTCAATCTGGAGAAATCTTTGTATAAAATCTGATATTCAAGATCTATAGAGACAACACTAGTACATGAGAACATTACCAACAGACCTTTGGTAAAATGACGTGAATAGTTTTCAGAAGAAATGTGAATGATCAACAACCATATCAAAAATACCCCAAATCACTAATAATGAAAGAAACAGAAATTAAAACAATCCTGAAATTTTATCTTACATCCAGAACGTTGGCAAAGGTGATAAAAACAGAAAATTAATTATTTAAGTTATGTCAAGAGGTTATGGAGAGACAAACATTAATACACTTCTGGTTAGTCTCACCATTTTGAAAAATGATCTGAAACTATGTTTGAAAACTAACTTAAATCTTTATACTCTTGGTCCCCAAATCCACTACTAGTTATATGCAGAAAAAGAAGTCAAAGACAAGAGAAGCTAAAATATTTATAACATTTTTTGTGATAGCTAGATACTGAAAATGAAATCCATATCCATAGATTGTGAGATGGCCAAACTAACTGCTGTAGGTATAATGAAAACATTACTATGCCATAAGTAGTAAAGACTGAAGAATTCAGAGAAATTTGGGATGATTTATAGCAACTGATAAGCAGAAAAAAGAGAACAGAACATACAAAGATCACAAAACTCCAAAGTATCTGTGATCTCATTAATTTTAGGAATTCCTTCCAACATGCAGGTCATAATACATCCATGCCTTCTCCTCCTCCTGTATCATCGCAGGGGATCCTCCCCAATACAGTGTCCTTTTTTTTTTTTTTTTTGCATTTCCAGACATTATAGGGATGCCAGTGATGCACACTATCAGTTATCCTTCACTCTTTTGAACGATAGTTTAGTATTTTTTGTTTACATTCTTTTCATCATTTTTTCAACCCATTAGACAAAGAAAAATTACAATAATACAATTGCAGTTGACACTAGAAATTAGATTGATTGCAGACTACTTCAGTCTATATTATATAGGGAGTTGGATTTGGAGTCAAGAAGATCTGAGTTCAAATCCTACCTCAGGATAGCTACGTACTAATAACTGTGTGACCCTTGACAAGACACTTATAATGTCTGTTAGCCTTAGTTTCTTCATCTTTAAAATTAATATAATGAAAGCACTTACCTTATACTGTGAAGACAAAATGAGATAATGTATGTAAAAAGCTTAGCAAACATTAAAGTGCTGTGTTAGTATTAGCTACCGTTAATGTTGTTGTTGCTATTACTATTATTATTGCCTCTCTTGGTAGAGATACGGTGAAGAAAGCATATGTCGTCAGACATGATCTTGTTTCGATTTACCTTTTAGATTTTATTTATTTATGGGTCATAATTTTTAAAAGTGTAAAAACATTTTTCTGGCACATTTGGTTAAAAATGAAGTGGGGAGTACAGCTATTATTTAATAAAATTTGTGTAATATATAATAGCATAAGGTTTGCAAAACAGTTTACATATGTTCCTTCATTTAGAACTTATTTAAAAAAAATTTTCCCAATTACATATGAGTTCCAAATTCTCTCCCTGCCTCTCCTAAACCCCTTATTGAGAAGGAAGGGGTGGGGGTGGCATTTCCAGTCATACTGATTTATTTTTTGCCACTGGACCAACGTGCTTCCAGAGGAGAGAGTGAGGCTGGTGGCTTTGCACAGCTCTCCCTCACCTAACTCCAATTCATTTGCAAGTCGTGACAGCTCCTTCTTGATGTCCTGGTCCTCTTCAACAATGGAGGACCAAAAACAACAATATTGAGAAGGCAAGCAATTTGACATAGGTTATACATGTAAAACACACTTCCATGTAAACCATGCTGTGAAAGAAAACCAACCAAAAAACCCCTAAAAAATAAATAAAGAAAAAGTATCTTTGATCTACATTCAGGCTCCACCAGTTTTTTCTCTGTAGATGGACAGTATCTTTCATTATAAGTCCTTCAGAATTATCTTGGATCATTGTTGCTTAGAATAGCTAAGTTATTCACAGTAGATCCTCATACAGTATTGCTGTTACTGTGTACAATGTTCTCCTGGTTCTGCTCACTTCACTTCACATCAGTTCATGTAAGTTTTTTTTTCCAGGTTTTTCTGAGAGCATCATGTTCATTTCTTGTAGCACAATAACCTTCCATCACAATCACGTATAACAACTTGTTCAACCATTCTCCAATTGATGGACATCCCCTCAGTTTCCAAATTTTTGCCGCAAGAAAAAAGCTGCTATAAGTATTTTTGTACATATAAGTTCTTTTCCTTTTTGTTTTTTATCTCTTTGAGGTAGAGATCTAGTAGTGGTATGTCCTTTGGGCATAAATCCAAATTGCTCTCCAGAATGGTTTAATCAGTTTACAACTTCATCAGTGATGCACTGATATTTTAATTTTCCCACATTCCCTCCAACATTTGTCATTTTCCTTTTCTGTCACATTAACCAATCTGATAGGTGTGTCGTCATAGCTCAGAGTTGTTTTAATTTGTATTTCTCTAATCAATAGTGATTTAGAGCATTTTTTCATATCATTATAGATAGCTTTGATTACTTTGTCTGAAAACTGCTTGTTCATATCCTTTGGCCATTCATCAATTGAGGAATGGCTCTTATTTCTATAAATTTGACTCAGCTTTCCATATATTTGAGAAATGAGGTCTTTATCCAAGAAACTTGCTATAAATTTTTTTCACAGTAATGATTTCCAACTATGTATTTCCCTCCATCCTATTTTTCCTGTTTATCCTATTCTTCTCTTATCCTACTCTCTCCTTTCACCCTGTCCATTCTCAAATGTGTTTTGCTTCTAACTTTTACCTCCTCCAATCTGCACTCCCTTCTATCAGTCCCTCCTCCTTACCCCTTTCCCCTCCTACTTTCCTATATTGTAAGATAGATTTCTATACCCAACTGAGTCTGTATGTTATTTCCTCTTTGAGCCAGTTCTGATGAGAGTAAGGTTCACATGCTGCCCTCCCTTCCCCCATCCTCTGCTTCACTGAAAAAATCTCTTTCAGGCTTCTTTTACATCAGACAATTTACTCCATTCTTTTCCTTTCCTCTTCTCCCAGTGCATTCTTCTATCTTACCCCTAAATTTAAATTTTTTTTAAAGATAATCATCCCATCATATTCACCTCACACCTGCACTTTCTGTCTATGTATATACACCTTCTAATTGACCTAATAATGAGAAAGCTCTTAGGAGTTAGAAGTATCATTTTCCCATGTAGGAATGTAATCAGTTTAACCTTATTAAATAGGATTTCTCTTTCCTGTTTACCTTTTTGTGCTTCTTTTGAGTTTTGTATTTGAAGGTAAGATTTTCTATTCAGCTCTGGTCTGCTCATCAGGTCTGCTGAAAGTCCTCTATTTCACTGACTATGTATTTTTCTCCCTGAAGGATTATATTCAGTTTTGCTGGGTAGGTGATTTTTGGTTATAATTCTAGCTCTTTTCCCCTCCAGAACATCATATTCCAAGCTCTCAAATCCTTTAATGTAGACACTGCTAAATCTTGTATTATCCTGACTGTGGCTTTGACTGCCTGCAGTATTTTTTCATTGACTTGGGAGCACAGGAATTTGGCTGTAAGATTCTTGGGAGTTTTCATTTTGGGGTGTCTTTCAGTAGGTGATCCATAGATTCTTTCAATTTCTATTTTACCTTATGGTTTTAGAATATCAGGACAGTTTTCCTTGATAATTTCTTGAAATATGATGTTGAGGGTCTTTCTTGATCATGGTTTTTAGATAGTCCAACAATTCTTAAATGATCTCTCGTGCATTTATTTTTCAGATCAGTTGCTTTTCCAGTGAGATATTTCACACTTTGTTCTATTTTTTCAAATTTTTGATTTTGTTTTATTGTTTCTTGATGTCTCACAAAGTTATTAGCTTCTATTTGCCAAGTCTAATTTTTAAGGAATTATTTTCTTCAATGAGCTTTTGTACCTTCTTTTCCATTTGGCCAATTCTGCTTTTTGAGGCATCTTCTGCAGTGAACTTTTGTATATCTTTTTTCCACTTGGTCAATTCTGCTTTTCAAGGCATTCTTCTCTTCATTGCATTTTTGTGCCTCTTTTACAGTTTGGCCCATTCTGTTTTTTAAGGCATTGTTTTCTTCAGTATTTTTTGTGCCTCCTTTACCAAGCCATTGACTCTTTTTTTTTTTATCAGATTTTCTTGCATCATTCTCACTTTTCTTCCCCATTTTCCCTCTACCTCTCTTGATTTAAAAAAAAATCCTTTTTGAGCTCTACCATGGCCTGTAGTCAATTCATATTTTCTTTGAAGCTTTGGATGTCGGAGTTGTCAAAAAAGCTGAGTGTTTTTCATTCTATCAATTGCTACCATCTGCTTTAGAATTACATTTTTAAATATACAAGTAATTTGTTGAATATTAAAATTTAATTAATCAGTGTAATACTGCAATTTATTGGATTGAATCCTCTCAGGTTTATGATTGCTTGATGGGACTTAAGACACAGGGTTGAGTCTGAACTTGGCACTAATTAAATAATTTATTGGATAGTTCAATACAAAACAAAATGCTTTTAAATGCTTCCTTTAAAAAATTGTCCATTTTAAAAGCCTTTATTTCCTATTCAGTCTACTGACTAACAGAATAAAAGCTAGCTATACAAGTTTAACATAATTGGCTCATTTCATATAACTCATATGTTTATTCCACAAGTACATCATTAAATGATGGAGAATATCTAGTATAACCATTTCTCCAGAACTAGAAAATAAATTTCTAATATTTTTCTGACCCTATCTTACACACAACCCTAATAGTCTAACTCTAAGGGAGAAAGCACCAAAAGCTCTTTCCCCAAAAGGAACTCATGACTAAAGTCACTTTGCTATTTAAAATCTGTATTTCTGATACATTATGAGCAGTGAGACAAGATTTGTTACTTCCAAAGAATCATAATGAATGTTGTGAATCAGCATTCAGAACCATCTTGGAGATTAAACAATGTCAGCCACACTTGGCATCTCCTCCACTGTATTATTGGAAAGTTTCAATGTCACAAAAAACCTTCTTGTCTTATTCAGCCACAAAGTTTATAGCCACACCTTTCTTCCCAAAGCAACTACCTCAGTGAATTCTGTGAATATAGTTTCATGATAGATCATAGTTTATAACCAAGGACACTTGATACATATCAATTCTACTAGCTATGGAGCGATCAGAACCAAGGCTGACCCTTCTCTGAGTGCCCTCATGATAATGTCTCACTCTTAGTCCATGTCACTATGCAGAGCAGACATTCTAAAATCCCTGACAATTTATTTTTTAATCTACCTTTCAAATAACTCCCTATGTAATAATCAATGTTTCATATAAGTCATAAAGAATATCTAGCTTACGTTTCTCTCTTTCAGCATCAGTGTAGAATTGACTCCCTCAAGAATCAATTCTCTACTAATACAAATAAGATCACCATGAACTTTTTGGTCACCTGTAGAATTACATTTAAATATGTCAGTATGCAAATGTTCCTTTTCTTCCCCAGTTTCTATAAAAATCCCTTGAGATTCTACAGAAGTATATCTGTTCTTGTATTTTGAATTTTCATTGGGACATAATTTATTTTCAATGATAGAAGTAACTTGTCCAAAATGCATTTGGGAACATGACCCTGAAGGAGATTATTTATTAAAGTCTTTTCTTTTTTGTCTGTCACTCATTCTATCATCAGAACAGTATGGGACTTTCTCCAGCTGTCTTGTACAATGTGAAAGGCTTCACCATCTTTTTTTTCTTTTACTATATGCTACTTTTTTTCTCCTTTGAATGCAACCAGAAGGATTTTACCTGTGCTTGTTTTAGATTCCTTTATTTGAATTCCACTTATAGCTGTTGTCTTTCTTGTAATTCTTTTAAGGTTTTTAGGGTTAAAGATATAAGCATCCAAATCATCCTTTTTGTAGCCTATGGCTGGAAGCAAAGCAAGACAATTCGCTATTGTTCATTACTTGTGAAACTCTACATGGAGAAGTAGGCATATATTTCTTTTCCCAATTTGGTGACTTGCACTTTTGGTTTGACCAGTTACAAGTCAATCTGTAATGGCACTGCTAAAGGTTCTACACTGCAATCTTTGAGTCTTGACCAAGTGATACTTTTAAGAGGTATGGAAAGTAAAAATCTAAATAATAGATGCTTCTCCACTTTTATAAAGATAATATGTAAGTAAACTTTTATATCTGACCTTTACTCTTTGAGGACCAATAAAATAAACATTATATCTTCATTTAGTTTTTCTAGATTTTTGTTTCACAACATTTTCCCAAGCACATATGCCAAATTTATAGCATTCTGTGATAGCACCACCTATCATATTGAGTGATATCAAAACATCACACTGACTTTTATGGCTTATGAGTTATCTCTTTTGTTCTTTTTATCACTATCTATTATATTCACTCTACCCCCTTTCCTCCACTTATCTGATTTCTTCACTCCCTGTACTATGAGGTGATACCATCTTGAAATACTTTACTAATCACACTGGTTTATTTTATTTAGCTGCACTTTATTAAAAGTTATATGGCAGCTTTTTTTTTAAGCAGCAATTCAATCTTTTTTTTTTCAAAGAACAAGTAGGTAGAACTAATATATCTATGGTATCTGAGCATACCTGGATTAATATATTAGTACCTAGAGTAAATATTAAAGCATGTATGAATGAATGAATTCTCTTCTTCCTTTGACAGAATTATAACTTATCTTGTTGCATGCCTATAAACTTTTGATACTATAGGTGTTAAGTTTCTTCTTATAGGAAGATTAAGTGTGAGAGATTAGTAAGGATGAAATAGCTAAGGCAGAGACTTTGATTCATTTAAAACAATTGGAGGAACTGGATAGAATTTGTAAAGGATTTATCATTTCATGTGGCCAGGACTTAGAAATTTTGCTCTGTAATACAGATAGGAAGATATTATATGAAGTTTATCTTTGTTGTCAACAGAGTGAAATGATATAAAGAAACTCCATGGTAATATGATCTATGACTTGAATGCCATATGATCATTAGTAAAGAAATAATAGAACCAAAGAAACAGTTTCTGTTAATAGACAATGAATATGTATCAGGATGCCCCTTTGGTAGAATGGTTAGGCCCTAACTAGGGAATTTCACAGAGGAACTAAACTAAGACTTTGGTTTGGAAGTTATTGGAGTTTAATAATTATACAGGAGTCTGGAGAAATAAATGTTCATAAATGTTCATGTTCATAAACGTTCATAAGTGAATAATGACCATTTAGGGGATCTAAAGTAGGAACATGGATAGGGAAATTACACTGAAGCAGAGATGATGTAATAGGATCACAGACAAAAGATGACAGTGTAGTTAATGGGAGTGATGGAGGAGTAATCGACAAGATTGACCATTTCCTCTTTGATGATTCACAGCATCTCCTTTATTAATGCAGCCCAATATTACAATAACTATATTGACTGGTTACATTATTACATATATTTAGCTTGCAGGCCACTAAAATCTATTTTTTTTTCTTACATGAACTTCTTTATGAACATGTCTCCCCAGTCCTGTACATATGTGATGGACTTTTAAAGTTATTTGAACCACTTCCATGTTCAAGAATTCCAAAATCCCTTTATCTGACCAGTCTCTTGGCTTTTCACTTGTCTCTCCACATCACTCTACAAAATCTTCCTCTTTGCCCACATTGTGACTTCCAGTTCCTTTACCCCTCAATTATCTCCCAGGCCATCTCCCCTGTACTAACCACTCTTTCCTCTTTTCCCGATATTGTTCCCTTGTTGAACCAATGCAACTCTACAGTGTTCTCTCTTGAATTCCTTATCATTTTGCTGATTATTCACTGCCAAGCCTTAGCTCTGAATTACTCCCACCATTTATTGTCTTTGATCCTGAACACGTACTGATGAATGAAGGTGGAGAAAATCATGCAACAATTTTGAGTGCCCTACAAATTTTTGTTATACAACATCAACTCGGTACTTACTTCTGCCAGGTAATTCTCCTAAACCTGCTTAATCAACTCTTTGTCCCCTCTCTACAGAGGCTCTTTTGTGCCTTTTTTTTTCCTCTTTTAAATTATTTTTTCATTGACTTTTAGTTTACAAGATTCATTTCCACAATCCCTTGAGTTTCAGTTTTTCTCCCTTCTCATGGTGGTGTGCAATCAAGTATAGGATCTGCAAATACTTTCACATTGTACAATAGTCTGGTTGTATAGAAGGGTTGTAACCAATGGAGTGAACAATGGGAAAAAAAGAAAGAAAACCAAACATGAAAAAGAATGATAGCATGTAGATTGCTTCAGTCTCCATTTAAATTCTGGTCCTTCTAGATCTTTCTCTGAATGTAGATATCTCCTTTCATCCTGAGACTTGTAGGGATGTCTTATACCTGTGCATTGCTGAGAAGAGTCCATTTTATCAAAGTTGGTCGTCACACATACGATGTGTCTGTGATTGTGTACAAATTTTTCCTGGCTCTGCTCTTCTCACTTAGCATCAGTTTGTATAGGTCTTTCCAGGTGAATATGAAGACTGTCTCCTCCCCATTTCTTATAGCACAATAGTATTCCATTACATTCATATACCACAACTTGTTTAGCCATTCCCCAATTGATGGGCATCCCCTTAATTTCCAGTTTTTTACTACCACAAAGAGAGCTACA
>CM053590.1:170259819-170275414 GCA_028646515.1 Pseudochirops corinnae | reverse complement strand
CTGCTATGTGCCAGACACTGCATATACAGCTCCTGCTATGTGCCAGACACTGCATATACAGCTCCTGCTATGTGCCAGACACTGCATATACAGCTCCTGCTATGTGCCAGACACTGCATATACAGCTCCTGCTATGTGCCAGACACTGTACTAAGCCCTTTACAAATACCATCTCACTGGATCATTATAGTTAACGTTGCTGTTGCTACTGTTGTTATTATTTATGATTATTGCTGTATTACAGTACTTCAGTTATAATATGAGTTAAAAATGGTTTTGTGTGTGTGCTTACCTAGGAACCTGACCGTTTGTCATGTTGCTTCTATGAGAAAATGTTTTCAGACTTTAAGCAACCAGCCTAACCCTTTATTTATAGATTTGAATATCACAACTTTAAATGTGCATACTTCTATGTCTAATTTTTTCTTAGCTTTGGTAGAAAATGATGATAAAAAATAAGATATTTCTCCTGGTTCTTTTTATGAAGTCATAGCCTTCTAATTAAGGAGAGAAGCTAAAGATTTAATGCCATTGACTGCCATTGACTTTGTAACTAATTATTTCCAGGCAGCATTCATAACTTTGTAATGTAACAGTCTCACATCACAAAATGATGCTTTGTCTAAATGGCTAATAACTTTCATCTTAGAAACCTCTCAGAACTGACGAACTCTGAATGCAGATTGAAGCATACTTTTTTATTTTCTTTATCATTTTATTTCGTGTTTTCTTTTGCAACATGGCTAATGTGGAAATACATTTTGCATGACTTTACATGTACAATCAATGTAAATTGTTTGCCTTCTTAAGGAGATAGTAAGGTGGGAGAGAGAAGGGGAATTTGGGATTCAAAATATTTTAAAATGTTAAAAAATGTACATGTAATAAAGAAATATTTAATGAAATAAATAAAACATTTTTAAAGGAAATCTCTCAGAGACTATTAGAAGCTGTACTACAGAGATATCTTTTAACTAAATAGTCTTAAACTATATATAGCCCTAGTATTGGTACCATGCTCAACAGGTGGTTGGTTGGATAATTGGACAGAATCTATCTCTTCTCCCATCTGTCCTAGTAAACTAGAACAGAACCATTGAGTTTCCTCTGTAGATCTTCATGTGTACGTATATTTGTGTGTGCTTGCGCATACACACACATGTGTTCGTGTGCACACAGACACACACAAATACAGAAAACCTCATTTCTAGGGTATTCCCTGTCAACAGGGGACCTGGGGACCATGAATGTTTCACTAGTACTAGGTAAAGACCTATAGTTCCATTTCTACTATTATGATAGATGTAAAAGTTGTGAGATTACTTAAAAGTTTGGGACTGTGGCCATATCTCTCAGCTCTCTGTCCCCAAATTGATTGGAATTCTTCAGACTACTCAAAATTATTCTACCCGCTTGAGCAGCGGTTCTCAACCTGTGAGTTATGTTCAATTTGTAACAATGAAAATACATCCTGCATATCAGATAGATTCATAACAGTAGCAAAATTACAGTTATGAAGGAGCAACGAAAATAATTTTATGGTTGGGGGTCACCACAACATGAGGAACTGAATTAAAGGGTCGCGGCATTAGGAAGGTTGAGAACCACTGCTCTTGAGGGTCCTCTGAATTGTAGGGGATGATCTTAAGACTAGAGAGTGTCTTATTATTACTGTTGTTCATTCGTCCTTCATTTTCAAAGAGGACGAGTGATATCATGGGGTGATGACTTGACTGCCTTGTGAACTGGATTTAAACCTGCCCTGAGACAAACTAGTACCTTAGAGTCTCTGTGGAACACAGAGATTTAGACCAGGAATATCAACTGTTACTAATTAGCAAGGATACTAAATGGCATGTATTATTGATTTGTATGATAGTTTTAAAGTTGTTTCCCCATTTGGAGAGCTCACCCACTACATGATAAATCTTATATAAAAATTAAATGACTTTTCTGTACTTCAAATATCATATATGTAACATTTGGAATTTTAATAATACTTGAACAAAAATACTATTAGCTAATAACGAGTTGAAATCTTTTCCTGCCCTTAAACATGAAATGAGGATTATACAACGCAGTCACAATCCTGATCTAGCAATCTCATACAGTGACTGATGACTAATACTTTTGTCTGAGATTATGTATTTCTCAGAGATTGTTCTCAAAGATTATGGCAGTAATTAGGTGGTACAGTGGATAGAATGCTTGACCAGGAAGACCTGAGTTTAGATATCAGTCCAGATACTTATTTGGTGTTCGACTCTGCTCAGAACAGTCAGTGTTTCTCGGCCTCCTCTACAAAGTGAAGAAAACAGCATTCGTACCTACCTCATAGGGTTGTGGTAAGGGAGATAACAGATGTAAAGTGCTTTGAAAAACCTTAAGAACCATATAAATGATAATTGTTATTATTAGAAAAATCCACTTAAGGTTATCTCTGAGCCTGGTCCCCAAACTGACAGTGCTCAGTAGGTGTTCTGTTGCTGTTAACCTACCTGACTGATCATTTGAAACCTAATAGACCCATGTTAATGGTGTCACAGAAGTTTGAAATTTTTATGGTCTAAATATTTTACTTTGTTTGTAGTTTACTCAAAGTAAGTAATCTCAAACTGAATTCGCAGAATCATAAATATGAAATAAATTCTGAGAGTTCATCTCCTAGTACTTCCACCTGTATGTAAGCAAGATTATACTTAAACTATCTTAAAATGAAGAGGCTTTGTACTAAATGGGAAAGCCTGCAGAGAATTTTTTCCATCAAGGGAGTCTGCTGGGTGCTGGGTGACAAAGATAAAAATCCAACAGTTACAACCTTAAGGAGCTAATGTGTTTCAATTTATAATATTTCTTGTTGCCCTGAAATAGCATGAAAATGTTAAATAATGTTCACTGGATGTTTGAAATGAGTATATATTTAAATAAGGGAAATAGAACATGATCCTAATATGCAATCTTTTCTCATGGGTTCTTCATATATAACTACATTTCTCATAGGCACCATCCCTGGACCAATGTACTTTGGCATTGCAATAGACAGCTCTTGTGTACTGTGGGACCATAATGATTGTGGAGTTAGAGGAGCTTGTCGACTTTATGACAACTTCAAAATGGCCTACATGCTGGTAGGAATAAGTAAGTGACCACATTTTGATACATATTAATATGTGAAAAAAAAACTGAGACTACCATCATTTATAAACAATCTTCCCCCAATTGAAGAATTAATTTCTTTAATAAATGAATATTTTCATAGATTTTTAGAATATATGGATAAACTTAGTCATTTGTATTCATGTTTTAGGAGGTGATTGTATTAAATACACAAATAATATTTCTGATTGTGTTAAAGGTGATGTCTTAATTATTTTTAAGTAATTTTTCAAATTGCTTTTAAGTAATCTTTTACATGGAGATTTGCAAGTTATCTTAAATTAGCTCTGGTTGAGTGAATATAATTAGATGCTGTTTTAACTGGATTGTTTAGCATTTTGCACTTGCCTTTTTTATTTCTGCAATTACTTTGAAAGTCATCTGATTTTGATAAAATATGTTTTGTTGTTAAAGAATGTCAAGATCTTAAGTTTGTCTATGTTTGACTTTTTTCTTTATTACAAGGTAAGGTCTAAGAGAGTGGGTCAAAGGATGTAGAAAGAAATAATTTTTATATTAAAAACAAAAATGCATTAAAAATGGTAAGTGATTTATAAGTCAACATGTCTTCTGAAACAGAATGTTTTACAGCAGGCATATATTTTTGGATTGTAACTTAACGAGGTCTTACAATTCAAAGAAACACTAACTTTAAAGTAATAAATACCTGTTTGATGAAGGAAATAATTACTTCTCTTATCTTGAATATAGCCAAAAAATCTAGTAAGCCAAAAAAAAAAAAGGGTTTTTTAAGTAACCAAAACAGATGTTGGTCCATTTACAAAAATTTATGCACTTTATTCAAATGATATATGTTCTCATGCTGTCACCTAAATTCTATTTATTCTTATTAGAAGCAAAATACTAATAGACTTGCTCCTTTATAAAGTCCATTTTACAGGATATTGGAAGCAGCAAAAACGTATTTCTCAATCACTTACCATAGTTTAGTCACTTTGCTAAGTAAGATAACAAAGTAAAAGTTATCTCAGAACATCAGAGATAAATACAGAATAGAGGGAAGGTAACCTTAAAGAGGATAGTGCGAGTGCCTGGGAGGACCCGGAAAAGTGTCCTTGAGGAGGTAAAACATGAATAAGTCTTAAAAGAAGCCAGATTCTAAGAACCAGAGTTTGCGAGAAAGAGCATTTCAGACTTAGGGAATAGCCTAACAGGATGGAGTATTGTATGAAAGGAACAATTAGTACAGTATGGGTGGATCACAGGGTTTGGAAAGGGGAGTAGAAGAATACTAAAATGGACCATGTTGTAAAGAGCTTAAAATACCAGACAAACGATTTTATACTTGATCCTGGAGGTAATAGGGAAACCTGGAGTTTATTGAGCTGGGCTTAAAGGAAATCACTTTGGGAGGTATGTGGAGGATGGGTTGAAGTGGGAAGACTTGAGGAAGCAGGACCAATTAAAAAGCTATTACAGGGGCAGCTAGGTGGTACAGTGGATAGAGCACTGGCCCTGGAATCAGGAAAACCTGGGTTCAAATCCAGCTTCAGACATTTGACACTAGGTGTGTGACCCTGGGCAAGTCACTTAACCCTGATTGTTGAGAGAGACAGAAAAGATATTATAGTAGTCACTCACCCCACTTTTTGAACCAGTTGTGGTATCTTCTTGTTTCTCCCTTCACAATATCCCTCAAATCTGACTGCTTTTTTCCTTGTCTGAACACGTGTTCAGTTCTGAGTGCCACATCTCCTTACAAGTTCTGTCATCCAAAAGAGGGTGATCAGGATGAAAAAAAAACCTTTTTTTTAAATTTTGAGTTCCAAATTCTATCCTTCCCTCCCTCTCCTTCCCCCTCCATCATACAGTAGGCAACCCTACATGTGCAATCATATAAAACACTTCCATATTATTAATTTTGTATAAGAAGACTTGGAAGGAAGGAAGGAAGGAAGGAAGGAAGGAAGGAAGGAAGGAAGGAAAAGAAAATTATGCTTCAGTCTCTATTCAGAGACAGTATCAATTCTTTCTCTGGAGGTAGAAAGCTTGCTTCATCATGAGTCCTTTGGGATTGTCTTGGACCATTATACTACTGAAATTACCTAAGTCATTCACAGTTCTTCATTGTACAATATTGCTGTTACTGTGTACAACATTATCCTGGTTCTGCTCACTTCACTTTGCATCAGTTCATATAAGTCTTTCTGAAATCATCTTGCTCCTCATTTCTTATAGTACAATAATATTCCATCACAATCATACACTACTGCTTAGGCACCACAAAAAGAGCGCTGTAAATATATAATATAATGATATGATAAATTATTTATATATATAACACAATATATCACATAACATAATATAATTAACATTTTATCTAAAGTTTTGAGTTCCAAATTCTATCCTTCCCTCCCTCCCCTCTCCACTTCCTGAGAAGGTAAGCAAATAGGTTATACATATGCAATTATGTAAAACATTTCCATATTAATCATTTTGTACAAGAAGGGTCAAAAGAAAAGAAAGATAAAAATAACCTGCTTCAGTTTCTATTCAAATAATATCAGTTCTTTGTCTGGAAGCACATAATATGCTTCATCACTAGTTCTTTGGTACTGTCTTGAATTATTGTATTTCTGAGAATAGCTAGATCATGCATATTTTTTCACAGAACAACATTGCTATTACTGTGTACAGTGTTCTCCTGTTTCTGTTCAGCTTACTATGTATCAGTTCATGTAAGTCTTTCCAGGTTTTTCTGAAATCATCCTGCTTGTCTTGTCTTATAGCAACAATAATATTCCATTATGGCCATATACCACTGCTTGTTTAGCCATTCTCCAATTGATGGGCATCTCTTAGACTTCCAATTCTTAGCCACCACAAAGAGAGCTGCTATAACTGGTTTTGTACAAATAAGTCCTTTTCCATTTTTTTGGATGTCTTTGGAATATAGACTTAGCAGTTGTATTGCTGGATTAAAGGGTATGTGCAGTTTTATAACCTTTTTGACAAATTGCTTTCCAGAATGGTTGGATCAATTCACAACTCCACCAACAGTGCATTAGTGTCCCAATTTTCCCACATCCCCTCCAACATAACATGGATAGCATTGATTTCTTTGTCTGAAAAGTGCCTATTCATATCCTTTGATCCATTTATCAGTTGCCATCCCTGCTTTTTTTATTCCTACCTACTGGAAAAGGTACAGTTGGTCACCCTCTACATAATATAAAAGTAGACTCAGTTGTATATAATCTTCAGATTAGGGACAGGACCTACAGGTAGGAAGAGATAGTAAATGAAAGAGACTGTCACAGAACAGCTAATTTAAGAATATCATGTATTTGGTATGCAGCAAATACCATATACAAGAGTGCTGTAGTGCCAAAGGAAATAATAAAAAGATTATGAAATATGTAAGAGGGTTTCTGTAGGTCTAGCTCCAGTATAATCATATAGGCAACTAGAATACCTCATTTTGACAAGTCCATGAAGAAAGGTAGATTAGAAGGCGTATTCATCAGAGCAGGGTTTGGAGAATAATCCTGCAGTTTGTCAGGTGGGTTGGCCACATTGGATTTGCTCTGGTTAGGCCTCCAGTATTGGTAACATCCTGATAGAATCAATTCAGGTTAGATTTTGTCATTGATTCTACAGGATCAGGAACTCTTTCATCTGTTCAACTAGAGTTGACAAGAAATTTGTAAATTAAAAGATCAACATAATCATATGTGATGGCAATATATTCCTTTCTAATAACTAAAATACTTATACTGCTGTTTGTTGGCTTCTGTATTTTTGTATATCTGATTTGTTCTACTGATTAACTTTTATTTTTAATTAATACTGAATAGTTTTGATGATTACTGCTTGGTGGTATATATGCTATCTAGTCATGATAGGTTCCCTGCCTTTCCGATTTTTTTTGGATGCCTAACACATAGCAGATGCTTACTAAATGTTTATTGATTCATTAATCAATTTCATTATTTCCCTGGAGATTCTTGACCCTTTGTTTCTCTAGAATGAATTTTGTTATTTTTTTCTACCTCTGTAAAGTATTTGCTATTTGGTATGACAATGAGTAAGTCAATTAATTTAGACAATATTGTCATTTTTATTCTATTGGCACAGCCTCATCCTAAGCAGTTAATATCTCTCAGATTATTTAAATCTGTCTTTTTTCTGTAAAGAATGTTGTGTAGTTTTGTTTCTATAGTTCTAGTGTATATCTTGACAGGTCTCCCAAATATTTTATGCATTCTGTAATTATTTTTAATGGAATTTCTCCTTCTAGCTCTTCCTGCTGGCTATCATTTGTAATATATACAAAAAAACACTGAAGATACATATGGATTTATTTTGTGCCCCATTAATTTGCTAAAGTTTTTAAGTGTGTTAATTTGTTTCTTAGTTACCTCTCTGGCTTTCTTAAGTAGACTATAATATTGCCTTCAAAAAGTAATGATTTTGTTTCTTCTTTGCCTATCCTTTTCCCCACAATTTCTTCTATTTATATTATTGCTATAGCTAACATTCTAGAACTACATTAAAAGAGAGTATGATAGAAGATATCTTTGCTTTACTCCTAATCCTATTGGAAAGGTCTCTAGAACTTCTCCATTATATATAATGCTAATTCTATGGTTTCAGATTCTTTTGCCACGTTTACAACAGCCCTATACCAGTCCTCATGCTAGTCAATCAAGAAACATTTATTAAGCATCTACTACTTTGTACCAGACAGTGTGCTAAGCACTAGGGATATAAAAAAGAAGTAAAAGACAGTCCCTGCCCTCCAGAAGCTTCAAATCTAATTGGGGAAACAACAAACACATATATACAAAGGAAACTGTATACAGGATAACTAGGAAATAATTAACAGAGGGAAGACACTAGAATCACAAGGAGTTAGGGCAAGTTTCCAGGGATTTTCATTGGGACTTAAAAGAAGCCAAGGGAAGTTAGTAGGCAGAGCAGAGAAGGGAGAGCATTCCAGGTAAGGGGAATAGCCAGTGAAAATACCCAAGCTGAGAGATGGAGGAGTATCTTTTTCATGGAATATCCAGGAGGCCAGTATCAACAGATCAGAGTAATTGTCAGGGAATAAGATGTAAGAATACTGGATAGGTAGGAGAGGCAAGGTTATGCAGGCCAAGCAGCACATTTTACATTTGACTCAGGAGGCAGTAGGGAGACCCTGGAGATTATTGAGTCGTGATAGGACATGATCAGACCTGCAGTCACCCAGACAGCACACACATGGTCCTTAATCTATTCTCAAATGTCAGACTGACCCTCTTCATCTGTCTGAAAGCAAGAAATTTGCCCTGATAAACAAGAGCTTTTTCTTCAAGCTTCTAACTCCTAGAGTCAGTATCTCATCTTCCAAAAGCTATGTCTGTAATGAATTAATGTTACTAAGAAAGAAAGAGAACTTTCTAGTCAAGTGATTTCTCAGAAACAGCCCAGTGATAATGGAACGCTTTTAGACAATTCTATTTGCTCTTCTCTAGACCTTCCTTATTCCTGCTTCAGCACAGCATTCTCTGGGCATCTATATCTTTGCTCCCTCAGAACCAAAAACGTCCTAGGGAGATGACTCAAGTCTCCTTCATTTGGTAAGTTTATTTTGTTTGCCCTCACCATAGTTTGGACAACTCCTTCCCAGACAGAGCTTGAGAGAGCAGTGGTTGGGATTGTTGGGAGGCCCTTTGCTTTGTAATGTCATGCTAGAGGTGAAATTACCTCTGCACAGCTCTGGCGAATATGTATTTGAAACAAAGGGAATGACCTAGCTGACTTGTTGATAAGCCTGAGTTCCTAGATGAAGAGATAGGTCACAGGGGTAGGGAACCCTCAAGGCCACGTATGGCCTTCTAGGTCCTTGAGTGCAGCCTTTTGACTGAGTACAAGTTTTACAGAACAAACCTTTTATTAAGGGGATTTATTTTGTGAAGTTTGGATTCAGTTAAAGGGCCATACTTGAGGACCTAGAGGGCCACATGTGGCCTCGAGGCTACAGGTTCCCCATAGGAGAATATTCTATGAGCTCCCACAAAATAAGGAGGCAAGCCCTAAGCAGAGGCCTCTAAGTTGGAAAACATATTAAACAGCAAAGGAATACGTGGATTTTTGAATGATATGAGCTAGAATACTTTGATTAGACAGATTCAAAACAGGTGAAATGGATGGATTTAAAAAGTTATTAATGGTTTGATGTATGTTTGGAATGTGGTATCCCGTGAAGGGCTTAACATTTTTGATCAATGACTTATGTCAGTGGCATAGGTGGCACCCTTTTTAAATTTACAGATACTATATGAATCTGGAGAGGATAGCTACACACTGAGAATGACAATCAAGATTTAGAAAGACTCTAAGAAGCAAGAACATTGTACTAAGCTGAATAAAATGAAATTGAATAGGAAGAGTTATGAAGTCTTAGACTTGCATTCAAAAAATCATTTTTCTGGATACAAGATGGGGGAGGCATGGCCAGATGTAGCATCTTTTAAAAAAAAGACCTGGGAGCTCTCGAGTATGTCATAGGGAACATAAGCTTTCTTCTCAAACCCATCTCAGCAAATGACTGTCTCCAGAGGAAAGGAAAACACCTTCCTGAGATTGCTTTTAATTTGGGGCTTTTATTAGTTTACATTTTTAAAGTCACAGATTTCAGATTCTTGGTAGATTCAGGTAGATTCTGATTCAGATTCATGTAGACTCCCACATATTTTATGTTGTCTCTTATTTTAAATGGAGACAGGCAGTCTTGAAATAATATTGTCATGAATGCTAAAACTCAAAATGAGCAGAAGCTAGCAGATTATGCAAAATATAACAACAGAACCTATTATAACTGTGTTGGAAAAAAATTGGGATTATCAAAGAAAAGAATTGCTGAGATGAATAGGATGATGATAATGGACAAGGATGAAGAAAAAGCAGAACTATTCAAATTTTATTTTCCTTCATTCATTTCAAGGAGAATGATTTTTGGATCATAAAAGACAGAAGAAAAATAGTTAACAAGGCCTTGTAACCTAAAACAAACAAAAAGAGTGAAGAGATTACTTAGATACTTTATAGGCTAGAGAACTTGATTTCTGTTCTTGGCAAAAAAAATATTTTGTGAATATGTGTAAAGGATTGTAGTAATAATTGTGGTCACATAGCTTCATCTAGAATATGCCATTTAAAGAATTATGCACAAAAACCTGAACCATAAAAAATATTCACACACGTTTTTATATATACCACTCATATATGACCATAACAGTACAAATAAAGAATCCACTAAAACTAGCAAAACTGAAGTCAAATAAAATAGACAGTCTTGATGTCAAATTATTAAAGTTAAAGCATGCTTTCTTTCTTTCTGTTAACAATTAGAAAACTACAAAAATTTTAAGTACTGTATAGCTTCTTTCATAATCATTCTATCAGGTGGTTTTGCTTGCTGTTTGGGGGAAAATATATTTTGGGGTCCCTGATAGGCAATATTCATTATGTAAAATAAAATGTAATAATAAAAACCTTATAAAAGAAACATCTTATTCAAGGCTCATCTTATTTCCTTTTTTGGACAGGATTACTATCCTGGTTCCCTTAACGGCTCTGAGTCAACTCTCTTGGTTTCATTATGTATTAGTGGAGGGAGTTCTACATTAATAAAATCACAAGATTTTGATATATTGATATAATGACTAGACTAGTAGGTCAGGACAATTCCATAGACAGGGTTTAACTAAATTTCAGCAAAGCATTTGACAGAATTTCTCATACTGAGAACAAGTTGGAGAGATATATGGGTTAGATGAAAGTAAAGTTAAATTGTTCAGAATTGGCTCAATGACTAAAATAAAATAAAAATAAAACCAAAATAAAAGAAAATAAAAAACCAAAATCACTGTGGCCATTGTCAGTTTGGGAGAACCTTTTTTCACTAATTTACACATAAAGAACTGTCCTTGTATGCATATGGCTTAACATTTTTACCAGTGATTTAAATGGAGGAAAAAATGACATGCTTACCAGATGTATAGATGACACAAAGCTGAGAAAGCTAACCACAATAGTGAATGACAACATCAAGAACAAAAAAGGATTTATCTATGTAAAATCTAATATAAGTAAATCTAAGTCTAATATTGTAAAATTGAATAGAGATAATGTGAAGCACTACACTCAGATTCAACTTCACAACTACAAGATGGGGTAGCCATGGCCAGACAATGAGTCACCTGAAAAAGATCTGGGAGTTTTGGTAAACTACATACTTCATAGGAGTTAACATTGTAATGTGGCAAGGGAGGGAGAAGTGGGGGGGGGGGGGGGCGAACAAGTACAAATACCACCACCACACCCAGTTGCCAAACATGAGAGGTCATAGTTTTGATGAACACTTTTTTTTCCGTTAATGCACTAGACAAACGTAAAAAAACTTGATTGTTTCCATTGAAAAAGAAGAACAGAAATAGATTTCATATACAACATTTTTTAAACCTTTCTAGTAAATTTAACATAGTAGTTCAATAACTGTTCTTGACTGTATCTCTGATTTCTGCTTTCTTATGTGAATTTTTAAGAATATTTCACTAATACTCATCTTGTTTTTGTCATCACCATCACTGTCCCCCAAAATACCCAAAATGTTATCTTCTTCCAAAAAATAAATCCATCCTTTGAACTAGATATAGTCAAGGAAAACAAATCTACATACTGTTCATATTGGAAAATGCACGTATCGTTTTGTACCTCTAGGCTGTCAGCTCTTTATTAGGAGATGAGAAGCAAAATATTTCAGATTCTCTCAAGTCATGGTTATACATTGTACTGCTAATCAGAAATTTTAAATTAAGTCTCATGAAATGACCCTCCTTTCCTTGATCCTCTAATTTGTTTATGGCATGACTTTTTTACATACATTACACATTTTTAAATATTACATATATTTCCATATATGGTGTGTATAGGATATTAAGTGCAAGATAATACAATAAAAATTACATTCAATAAGGAGCCTTAAAGAGTAGATAAAAATTAACTAAATAACCCAAACATAAAGAGTCAAAGAATAAATCATAGAAATAATTATCTCATTAAAGATAATGACAGTAATGAGACAACATATCAAAATTTGTGGGATTATGTGTATAGGATATTGGTGCCAGCCAAATTTCCATGAGACTGTTTTCTAGTTTTTCAGATAAATTTTATCAGATAGTTCTTATCTCAGTAATTGGGATCTTTGAAAACTGTGCTGTTTGTTTGTTTCTGGATCTTATGTACCTCCTATTCCACTGATCAATTTCTTTATTTTTTTTAAGAATTACAAAATAGTTTGAAGTCTGTCAAGGGCTAGAACCCCTTTCTTCTCACTTCTTTTTCATTATTTCCCTTTAGATTATTAGCCTTTAGTTCATCAGTCTAGTTGAATTTTGGTATTTTTCTTCTTTTAATGGTTTTATTTTCAGTTCCAGATTTGTCACCCCCATTCACACACTTCCCCACCCACTGAGAATGCAAGAAATACCATACTCATTACAAACATAAAGTCATCCAAAACACGTGTCCCCAATAGCCATGTCCCTCCACTCTGCACAAAAAAATAAAGAAAAGGAAAGAAAAAAGGTAGTTAGATTGGTGTGGCACTGAATATATAGATTAATTTAGGTAGAATGGTCATTTTTATTGCATTGACTTGGCCTGTCTAGGAGCAATTTATATTTCTCTAATTATTTAGATTGTGTGTGTGTGTATGCTGATGATTTAGTTGAGTTTATTTCCTGCAACTTTGCTAAATTTAATTGCTAAAACTAGTTTTTTTGTTGATTCTCTGAGGTTCACTCAGTAAATCATCATTTCATCTGCTAAAAGCAATAGTTTTTTTTATAAGTTTCATGCTTAAATAGTTCATCTGTTCTTTTTCTTTTACTGATGTGATGATTTAGAAATATATGTTTTCCCCTAAGTACCGCTTTTGCTGTATCCCACAAATTGTGATATGTTGTCTCATTATTGTCATTATTTCTAATGAGATAATTATTCTAGGATTTGTTCTTTGACTCATTTTTATGCTTGGGTTATTTAGTTCATTTTTATCTACATATTTTATCTGCCCCTTATTCAATGTAATTTTTATTGCATTATAGTCTAAAGAGAGTGCATTTAATGTTTCTGTTTTCTGCATTTGTTTGTGTTGTTTTTTGGTGAAGGGACCATGCACAGCTGAGAAATAAGTGTACTACTCTCTGTTTCCACTCAGTATTCCCCAGAGGTCTATTGTATTTAACTTTTCTAAAATTCTCTTTATCTCCTTAACTTCTTTTGTGTTTATTTTATGATACTATTCATCTACTTATGAGAGGAACAAATTGAGGTCCCACAACTATTAGTTTTACTATTTACTATTTATTTCCTCCTATAATTCATTTAACGTTTCCTTCAATAATTTGGATAATCATTTGGTACTTATACATTCTGTAATGATACTAATTCACTGTCTATGGTATGTTTTAGGAAAATGTACTTTCCCTGATTATGCCCTTAATTAGGTCTATTTTTAACTTCTGTGTTGTCTGAGATCATGATTACTACCATTGCCCTTTTTTTTTCTTTAGCTAAAGGATAATAGATTCTGATCAAGCCCCTTATTTAATTCTGTTTGTATCTTTCTGTATTGTGTGTTTCATAAAAACATGTTGTTGGATTCTAATTTCTAATCAGTTCAGCTATCCTCTTCCATCGATGAATGAATTCACCCCATTCACATTTAATTATGATTGCTTAACTGTGTTTTTCCCCTTCACCCTCTCTTACATTTCCTTCTTTTTTTTTTAACCCTGCCCTCTCTTCAAGGGTCTGTTTTGCCTCTGACCACTGCCTCCCTTAATCTACCCTCACCCACTTTCTCTTAGTCCCTTTCCCTTATACTTCCCAGTTGGGTAAGATGAATTTTTGGACCCCACTGTGGATGTGTGTATGTATGTATGCATGTGTGTGTGTGTATGTGTGTGTATTCCCACATTGATCCAGCTTAGCTGAGAATGAAGTTCAGGTGTTGCCTACTTTCCCCCTCCCTGTTTCTCCCTCCATTTTTTTTTCCACCTTTGCTTTTATTTGTTATTTTTTAAATAAATTAATTTATTTATTTTGTTTACATCATTCATTTCCATGAGATTTTGAGTTACAAATTTTCTCCCCATCTTTCCCCTACCCAACACCTCAAAACAGCTATCCCACTATATAACCCCTCCCCCAGTCTGCTCTCTCCTGTGTCCTCTCCCTCGCCCCTCTGACTTTCCAGTAGGGCAGGATGGGTCTCCCTACCACAGTGCCTGTATATCTTAATTCTCAGTTGGGTGTAGTTAATAATAATATACATATATATTTTTAACATTTGATTATAGAACTTTAAATTCTAGATTCTTTTCCTTCCACCCCCATCACCCACCCCCACTGGAAGGACAAGCAATTAAATATAGGCTGTACATGTGTAATTACGCAGAACATTTCCACAGTGGGCATATTGTGAGAGACTGATTATATGTTTCTCCTTCCTATTCCATCCCCTTCCCCCGCCCCTTGTTCTATTCTCTATGCTGCCCATGTCCCTGTCCCTTTACAGAAGTGTGTACTTCCAGCAACCCTCCCTCCTACTCTGCCCTCCCCTCTGTCATCTCACCTCTCATCCCCATCCTCTCTACTCTCATGTGTGGCAAGATACCCAGTTTAGAGTTTATGTCATTCCTTCCCTAAGCCAAATTCAATGAGAGTAAGGTTGACTCTTTCCCTTTGGCCTTCCTGTTCTTCCCCTCCATTGTAACAATTATCCTCCGCCTCTTCTATATGAGATGATTAACCCTATTCTGTCTTTCCCTGTCTCCTCTCATTCTAATCCTCTCCCACCTCAGAATTTCACCTTTTAGAGTATTGTCCCTTCCTGTTCAGTTGATCCTGTGCCCTCTATGTGTTTGTATGCATATATAAACCCTCCTATATAGACATATGTGTATGTGTACATATATATACATTTGTATTCCCTTCACCTATCCTCACACTGAGAAGAATTTCATAAGTTACAATTATCGTTTTTCCATGTTGGCATGTAAATAGTTCAACTTTGATAAATTCCTTATGATTTCTTTTCCATGTTTACCTTCCCATGCTTCTTGTGTTGGAGTGTCAAATTTTCTTTTCAGTTCTGGTTTTTTTCAGCAAGAATGTTTGAAAGTCCTCCATCTCAATGAATGACCATGTTTTCCCCTGGAACATTTATACTCAATTTTGCTGGGTAGGTGATTCTTGCTTTCAATCCTAGCTCCCTTGATCTCCAGAATATCATATTCCAGGCCCTTCTATCCCTTAATGTAGAAGCTGCTAGATCCTGGGTTATCCTAATTGTGTTTCCACAGTATTCAAATTGTTTCTTCTTGGCACCTTGTAATATTTTCTCCTTGATCTGGGGACT
>CM053590.1:170241990-170259319 GCA_028646515.1 Pseudochirops corinnae | reverse complement strand
TGGAAGGGAATTCAGTGATGGGAAGAAAAGCTAGAAAAACTTCAAAGGAGTAAACATACTGGGGAAAAAAAGGCAGAAAAATATAATTTAAAAATTTAGTGATACTTATAATAAGAAATATGAGAGAAGGTGGGAAAGACATGTGATGTATATTCTCAAAAACAACTGAAGAAATACAAACAAAAACTCCTAAATTCTACATTTCAAGAATCTTTTTTTTTTTTTAAGAATTGACTGAAAAAATTCAGAAGTAGGAGCAGAAAGCAGATCAGTAAAGTTCACAGGACAATGAGAGAGGAAACCATTCTTTTAACCACTCAGAAATGTGATTATTAAACTCCAAAGCTCTGAGGTTAAAAAGGGAGAAAATACTTTACGTGGCAAGAAAGAAGCAAATTATATTTGAAGGAACTCTGTTCAGAATAGTGCTTCAGGGGTGTTGAACCTGAGCCTTGAGGCCACATGTGGTCTTCTAGGTCCTAGGGTATGGCCTTTTGCCTGAATCTAAGTTTTACAGAAGAAATCTTTTTATTAATGGGATTTTTTCTGTGAAGTTTGGATTCAGTCAAAGGGCTTCGAGGCCTCAGCTTCCCCACACCTGTGCTAGACTATCTACCTGTGAAAAAGGAAGAGAGTGGGTGTGGGGAGGGGCACCAGAGAGTATGATGTTCCATGGAGTCAAAACCAAGGAGAGCTGCTAATGGAAAATAGTTACCTAGAAAATTCTGATCTGAGCCCTTTATAAAGTAAGGCTCTCGAAGGAATTTATTTCTGTACTCTATAGCTAAGGCCCATAGATTTTGGTCTAGGCTGAGAGAAGAAGAAAAACAAATGGAACTGGAATCAGACTGGGATCAGACCAAGTCAAGCAAGCAAAAAAACTGCAGGTCCCTAATACTAATTTCTGTCCTTTCCCTGCTAAAATGGGGATTCTTAACCTAGAGTCCAAAGACCACTGAGGGTTCTGTGGATGGATATCAAAAGGTCTGTGAATTTGGATGGAGAATGTAATACTATACATTTAAAAGCTTTATTCTGAGGAGTCCATATCCTTCACCAGACTGCCTAAGGGATCTATAACATGCAGAAAAAACTTAAGAAATCCCCTGTCACAAAAGAATGGAATGGGGGAAAGGTAATTTTAACAAGATTTGATGGAGAGAAAATAAAATTAACAATAGTAATTATGAAGGTGAATGTAATATATATTCACCTTTAAAACTGAATAAGGTAGCAAAATGAAGAAAACAAAACCAAAGTAGTTTGCTATATCCAAGTAACATAGAAATATGATTTATGTGGAGGTAAGGTATAGGATATCTGGAAAAGTTGAAGGGAGCCAGATTTTGAAGGACTTTGAATGCCAGATAAAGAATATTTTATTTGCTCCTAAAGATGACAGAGAGCTACTGGAGTTTATTGCAGAGGAGGGTGACACAGTCAGACAGACCTTGTCCTTCAGGAGGATGGATCTCTTTTACCCCTGAGTGGGGGATGAATTGGAGCAGGGAAAGACCTGAGAAAAGGAGACCAACCCAAGGCTAGTGTAATAGTCTAGGATTGAGATGATGAGGGCCTGCACCAGGTTGGTGAGAATATCAGAGGAGAAAAGGGAGATATTATGGGAAAATTAACAGAATTAAGCAATAAATTGGATTGTGCACTGACGGAGAGTGATGAATTGAAGTTAACACTTAAAATAACTGGGAGGGTAGGTGGTAGCACCCTTGACAGTAATAGAGAAGTTTGAAAGAGAAAAAAGTTTAAGGGAAAAGACAATGAATTCAGTTTTGTCCTGGTTGAGTTTGAGACATTCAGATTTGGCCACGTTGTTTGAAGATACTAGACTAGAAACCAAGAAAGAGGTTAGGGCTGGATAAACTAAATCTGGCAATCATAAGCAAAAAGATGATAATTGAGTCCACAGGAGATGATGAGATCACCAAGTGCAGGAGTATAGAGGAAAAAGAGAAGAGGACTCAGGACAGAACCCTGAGGGACACCCACTTTTAGCAGGCATAACCTGGATGAGGATCCAACAGAGTAGACTGGGGAAAGATCATATAGGTCGTCTTGACTTTTATCTTGCCACCAGACTTTGATGACTCTGGAAGTGAAAGTGAAGCCAACAAATTCATACAACTTTGCCTCACTTGAATCCAATTTATGTGTGAGTCAAAAAACATCACCCCATACCATTTTACCATTTTTAACTACCTCCAGGTATTGTGGCAACAGGCAGGTGACAAGGCATCAGATATGGATACAGTGGAAGCTATAGTTATAATGCTGCTGAGAGGAAGCCCAGGCCAAAGACGCATCTTCTCACTGGCATTCAGCAGCTCCCGGAGACTGAATGGCCTTTTTTAAGGATCACACTGCTGACCTCCTGGGATGAGGAAGGGTGCCCTAAAAATTGTCTGCTTTACCCAATGCTGGCCTACTTACCATGACAGGCAAGGATCCCACCCTGCGATCAAAACACACACCAAAAAAAAAAAATGTACAAAAACTTTTGCAAAGATAATTCTACTCACCATTAGTACATGGAATGTGCACATACTTATGAACAGCATGAAATCCAGTAGACCTGAAAGATGAATAGCTCTTGTTGTGACTGGACTCAGCAGGTATCATATCCAAATAGCAGCCCTGGGTGAAATAAGACTGGCAAATGAAGGCCCCTTTACCAAAGTCAGAACTGGTTAACATATTTTTCTGGCATGACCACAGTGATGGGGAGTGTCATGAAGCTGGAGTAAGTTTTGCAATCAAAACTAATTTAGTCAACAAGTTTGTCTGCCTCCCAAAAGGAATGAAGGACAGACTCATGATGTTGTGATTGCCACTTGCAGAAAAGCGCCATGCCACCATCATCAGTGTATATGCTTCCACATGAGCTCAAAGAAAAATTTTATGAAGACTTGGAGACTCTCATTATCAATGTGCCAAAAGAGAACAGGCTTATAATTCTGGGTGACCAAAATGCCAGAGCAGGCACAGGTTATCAGACATAGCAGGGAGTCCTTAGGAGAAATGGGACCAGAAACAGCAATAACAGTAGTAACTTACTACTGAAAACTTGTGCACCTCATGGCCTTCTTGTCACCAGCACTGCCTTCCATTTACCTAAATGCAATAAAACTTTGTGGATGTACCTCACAAGAAACATTGGCATTGTAAGGAGAAGAGACATACAGGATATGAGAGGAAGGGATGTGTGGCTCAACATTCACATTCAACAAAAGTGAGTCCACTCACAACAAGAGCTATTCATCTTTCAGGTCTACTGGATTTCATGCTGTCCATAAGTATGTGCACATTCCATGTACTAATGGTGGGTAGAATTATCTTTGCAAAAGTTTTTGTACATTTTTTTTTTTGGTGTGTGTTTTGATCGCAGGGTGGGATCCTCGCCGGTCATGGTAAGTAGGCCAGCAAGGGAAGAAAATAACCAGAGCTTAATGTCAACAGATTAGAGCACTTCTCTCTGGGTGAAGTTTGTTGCTAACTTAGAGGGAACTATAAAATAATTTTGAGTTAGAGAATGACCTAGTCAGATATGTGTTTTAGGGATATCAATTTGAAAACTGTAGATAATGATTTGGAAGGGAATATATGAAAATACTAATCAGGAGAGACATAAGCATTTAGCAATCTATCTTTTTCAGGAAATATTTGAATAGTTCCTGCAAAGTAGTCTCTTACATAGAAGCAAAATAAATACTTTTTTTCTTCTTTTTCTTTTTGTTAAGTGCACAGACATGGAAACTGGGGTCCTGAATTCCAATAGCTAATTGTCCAGTTTTCTTTGAATATTGAATGCATGAAGGGCGTAATGTCAAATAAAGATGGGAATTTGCGTTGTAATTACATGTAGATGGCCTCATGTGCCAGACTGACAAGGTTCAGGTACAGGTGGAAGATGATGAGCTATAGTTTTGAAATGTTGAATTTGGAGATGCTAATGAAACTTTCAGAGAGTAACATCCAGAAGGCTGTTAATGATTCAGTATTAGGGTACAAGAGAGATATTAGGGCTGGGTCTACAAATTTGAGAGTCATTTTCTTAGAGACAGTTATTGAACCCATAGGAGTGGCTAAAAACAAAGAGACAGCCTGTAGAGAGAGTAGAAAGGGGACCTTTCATGAGCCTTCATGCTCAGCAGATGAGAAAGGGATAATGAGCCAGAAAAAGGAGAAAGGTAGTAGAAATGTGAAAAGAGGAGTATCATAGAAACCAAGGTTGGAGAGAATATCTAGAAGAAACCTTAGAGAGGCAAGTTCTAATAAAAAAAAAAAAAGGCCATCAGATTTAGCTGTTAAGTAATCATGAACTGAGAAATTTAACCTCCCCACCTTCTTTGAAATGGGGACACTATAAGAGTAGAAGATCATATACTTTCAGATGTAGTTGAAGAGTTGGTTTTACTGAAATGCTTGTTCTATCTCTTTTATAAATTCATTGTTAGAAAAATTGGGAGGGGTGGAATATGTTTGGAAGTGTTGTAAGAGCAAAAGCTATCAATAAAATAAAAACAAAACCGATTGGGGCCCTTGGAGAAATTTTGGCTGAGTATGTAAGTTGGAAGCCACATTACTGTGAGTGGTTTATAAGGAAGTGGATGTAATGAGAATAAACAATACTGTCTAGGAACTTAGCAATGAAAGAGAATTTAAAGAAATGCCAGTAACAGCAACACTATGAGACTACCGACTTTGGTAGACTTAGCTCTTCTGAGCAATGCAATGATTAAAGACAACTCCAAAAGACTCATGATGGAAAATGCTATCCACATCCAGAGAAAGAGCTATGGAATCTGAATGCAGAGCGAAGCATACTGTTTTCTTTGTTGTTTTCTTTCTCATGGGTTTTCCCTTTTGTTCTGATTCTTCTTTCACAGCATGACTAATGTGGAAATATGTTTCAGATTGCATGCTTTCTTAGAGAGGGGTGAGTGGAGGGGGGGGGATTTAGAACTCAAAATCTTTCAAAAACAGTTGTTGAAAACTAAAAATTAATTAATTTTAAAAAGAGATTTGGCTGTGATGACTGTAGTGGAGCAAGGGGAAAAGAGATTCAAAGGTTGAGAAGAATATATAGTAGAATTGAGTCAAGACTGTGAAGGGAGGCCATATTTTCTATTGGAGGAAAAAAAAGTAAGTAATTGTTAAGGCAATTAATAATGTTAGCAATATTATGGAAAGATTAACCCATATAAAGGAACATGCTATTTTCAGATATTGTGTACATTTGCATATGAATGGTTAATATAATCATTTAAAATGTCTTACCTCTTCATGTAGTCCAGTTGACTCAATGGACTATTTCTTTCTAATACTTTATCGGTGTGTACTTTGAGTTCTGTTTAGTACTTTGCACACTTTTTCTTTATCTCGTCTACCTGATACATAGCACACAAAACAACAGTGGTTTTATGAACAACAGAAAAGCGTGTCAAACATGTGCTAAATAGGTTATAGATTTTATTCTGGAAGGGACCCTGGAAGTCATTGAATCTGTCCTCCTCATTTTATCAGGGAGGATACTGAGATCTAGAGAGATTAAATGACTTATCCCGGATCATATAAGTAGTAAGTGTCTGAAGCAGTATTCACACCCAGGACTCCCTGACTTCTAGTCCACCATAGTCCCAGTACTGTACCACCTGCCTTTGTATTATTTATCAGTGGTTTCTTTTTAAGTTTACTGTGTATGTCTTAAAAAGTTAGGGAAATGTACAGTTTTAGCATGTGATGGCTGAAAAGTGTCTTTTCTAGTTGTTATATTATCCTTGTAATGAAATATAATCATTAATAATGTAGTTACTAACTTGAAACATTTTACTTACAGATTTTGCTGAAGAATCCTGCCTTTATGTGTTTAGTTCTCTCCACCACCACAGAAGCCTTGATCACTACTGGATTTGCTACCTTTTTACCTAAATATATGGAAAACCAATTTGGAAAGTCATCTAGCTATGCAGCTACCCTTGGAGGTAAAGTTTCTTCCCCGTTATATTAGAACATCATTAGATTTTCCTTTATCCTAAAAATATAAGCTATTCTTAAATATTTTTATTGCTATAACCTTTAGTTTATACAAATTTTAATGTAGCCCTTGTCAAAATTTCTAAGTGTATAAAAGAAAATATTCTATAAAACAGAAATGGAGAGGCAGCCTGGCATAGAGATAGAGAGGTCAACTTAGGCCTTTGAATAGGGAAGATATGGGTTCAAGTCCCACTTCTGATACCCCTTGGCAAGTCACTTGAACTGTCAGAGAGCTCTTTTAGACTATTAAATTGCATGGTAGATGCTGATCTGCTTTGGTAGAGGGAATTTCGCCTCTTTATAATAATGACATCACAGGTCTGAATTGGAAAAAAAAAATTGTAGCCAAAGTTAAATTAATAAAGCCAAAAGTTGAATAATAAAAACTTGGAGTAAGAAAGAACCCGAGAGGTCATAGTTTAAGCCTCTCATTTAGAGATGAGATAACCGATGTTCAGGTGGGGGGGGGGGTGTCATTTCATTAATCTTTAATATCTTTGGAACAAATTGAAGTTTTGCTTTTTTGGGTTTTTTTTTTTAATTTTTATTACTTCTACCTAGCTGTGACAGATTATCGGATGTTTCCATGTACTTGGGCTTTTGATAGATAGTCCTTTTAGGGATATAATTTATTATAATATAATTTATTACAATTAGGGATATAATTTATTATAATTTATTACAATTAGGGGTATAATTTATTATAATATTTAGCTAAAGGGAATCTACAAAATCCTCTTCTCTCGGAAATTGCCTTTAAAAATGATCTCATTCCTTTCCTGTGCCTTTTCTAATTTTCTCTTGGCTTTTACTTTCCTCTTACCCACATTTTATTTTCCTTTCTCTTCTTCTTTCTTTTTCTCTTTTACCCCTTTCTTCTTTTTTTTCTTCACTTTCCCAACTCTGTTGCTTGCCTTTTTTTGGGAGAGGGAAAGATCGGCGACTGCTAACTAGTGAGCAAGTGATTTGCTTTTTTCAGAATATCATTGTGAACTGTACGATGATTGATTGTGTCTCATTCATATTATAACTGTTGGGCCTTTTTTTCTTTTTTAGGAATTGTTTTAATACCAGGAGCAGCGCTTGGGCAGATTTTGGGTGGTGTCATTGTTTCCAAATTCAAAATGTCTTGTAAAGAAGCTATGAAATTTGCAGTACTTTCATCGACAGCATCTTTTTTGCTGACTATAATTTTAATTTTTATGAAATGTCCAAATGAGGCATTTGCTGGAGTTTTTCAACCATATAAAGGGTAAATATAAGTATCTTTTTTGATATTTGAACACCATAGTTCAAAAACATGTTTATTAGTCATAGTTATCAAGTATTTACCAAGTAGGTACTATATGTGTTCCATACTATATGAAACATTGTATGCGTTTATAAATTATAAGACATGGTTGCTACTTTCAAGGAGCTTAAAATCAAGTAAAGACAAATCTAATATTTGTTAAGATGTGGAGGATATTAAAAATGATTACAGTAATTATAGCAAACATAGCAATTTATGTTTTGTACTTACTAATTGTATGACAGAAATTTGGAGAAGAAAAAATTGTATTAGTGCTGTCTTCCCTGCCTTTGATACTTAGGGACTTTAGTGATATCCCATCCTTCCAACCCATCATCTCCATCAATAATAATAATAGCTAATAATGGAGCTTTCAAGTTTGTAAAGTGCTTTACAAATATCTCATTGTATCCTCACAGCAACTCTGGGAGAGAGATGGTATCATTATCCCCATTTTATGGACAAGGTAAACTGAAGCTGAGTAACTGAAAATAAGTGACTTTCCCAGGTCATATAGCTAGTAAGTGTCTGAGGGCATGTTTGAACTCAAGCCTGAGTCCAGGTTCAGTGCTCTATCCATTGTACCACCCAGCTGCCTCAACTCTAACAATCTGCACCTTTATTCCATCTTATTTGTATTCAGGAATTTTTATTTTTCATCTTATAAGCACCTGTTAATATTCTGCTTCAACGATCAAAAGTTCTGAAATTATCTCTAACCAAAACTTCCTATTTGTCCTTGTTTCTCCTTCTTTCTGAACTAATTCACCATTCTCATACCTGCTAGTCTCTTCATGATTGGGCACGCTTTCAGACCATGACGCCATGCCCTAGCCTTTGCTTCCTTCCCAAACCTGGGAAGTTAGCTAGATTTCTCTTGGCTTGTATTTCCCTCTTACCCATATTTCATTTTCATTTTTTTTCTTCTTTTTTTTCTTCCACTTACCCAACTCTTTCTTTTCTCTTTCTAAAGAAAGTTGGTTCTAAAGTTAGCTGGTTCCACAGTTATAGCCTGTCTCCACTTTTTGAATTCCTTAACCCTCTCTTTTACTTGCTCAAACCCATTCCTTGGTGACCACTCCCATCCCTTTTCTCCACCCTCTTCACCTGTGCAGGGGAAAGTCATACAGTTGGGCCGGCCAAACTTCCTACAAATGGAAATTCCCTGGTCTCATTGCTGTGTGGCAGTCCTTTTATTCTTCCTTAATTTACTTTCTACTGTAGTTCCCATAACAACTATTTAGAAAGTTCTCTCAAGTGTCCTACAATATCCTTTATTACCCCCTCAGCAGAGGGCCTTGCCTCATATTTAACTATGAAAATAGAGGACATTTATCCTGAGTTCCTTCTTTCCCCTTTTGTATACCTAAAAACTCTTGTATTTTCCTTCACTCCATTCTCTGAAGAAAATGTGACCCTTCTCTTCTCAAAGGCCAGTGTTTCTTCTTATTCTCTTGAGTTCATCCCTTTTCATCTCCTCCAGGAGATTGTCCCCTCAATAACAAAGTCATGTATAGAATGGTTATCCAATTTGCAAATGGTAGAAACCTGGGAGGAATACCTGACTACTATAAAACAAGCTGACATTTACGCTTTAATTAATTATCCCATAATGGAATATAATATAAAATTTGGATTTCCTAAAGCTACCAACAAAAATTTATTTGGAGGTAGGTATTCACTGCCTTCTCCAAAGGCTATAGTATAATATATACTTTCCATAGAACATTCACTTAGAGTTTAGAATATTCTCCCTCCCATTGTTCAGAATTTGTGAATTCTTTTTTTTTTTTTTTTTTTTTTTTTTTTTTGCTTTTTGGAGCTGGGAGAAGGCAGGGCAATTGGGGTTAAATGACTTGCCCAAGGTCACATGGCTAGTAAAGTGTTAAGTGTCTGAGGTGGGACTTTGAACTCAGGTGCTCCTGACTTCAGGGCCAGTGCTCTGTTCACTGCACTACCTAGCCACCCCTGGAATTCTTGATAGTCTAAAATTTTCAATCAAAGATAATAAGATAAAATTTATCTTATTATAGAGAATAAATGCCAATATATATATATATATGATGTATATATATATATATGTATATATATATATAATATATATATATGTATACACACACATATATAAACACCTTATATTTTGGTTCAGACAATCAACCTTGCAAGATGAGGAAGGTCTTACTAGATAGTAGGATGTTTGAAAAAAAAATCTGTGGGTTTTAGTTGAATGGTTAGGGCAGGGATCATTGCCTGCATTTAAAAAGGCATAGAAACCAGGGATGTGAGGTAAGAGTCCTGATGTCTCTGCCCTGGTCATACTACATGTAGGATATTGTATTTATTCAGATTTATTCAGATATTTTTGAAAGGACAGCGATAAACTGGACAGCCCCTAGAGTATACAGTCAGTATGCATTTATTAAGCCCCTGTTTTGTGCATGGCCCTATACTAAATGATAGGCATACAAAGAAAGGCAAAAGACAGGTCCTACTTTCAAGGAGCATGGACTCTTAATAGATCATGGGCGAGACAACCTTGTGCAGATAAGATACGTACAGGACAAATTGGAGATAACAGAGGGGAAGTGTTAGCCTTAAGGAGAAATCATGAAAGAGTTCTCATAGAAGATGGAATTTTTAGCTTGAACTTGAAGGAGGTCAGAGCATACAGGAAGTAGATGTGAGGAGGGAGAGTGTTCTAGACAGGAAGAATAGTCAGTGAAAATGCCCGGAGCCTGGAGATAGACTGTCTTGTGTGAGAAGCGGCAGGAAGGCCAGTGTCACCAGATCACAGGGCACAGGGGATCAAGGAGTAGTGGTGTAAGGAGACTGGCGCTCAGAGAGGATGAGGCTATGAAAGGTTTTGAATTCCAAAGAGAGTCTTTATGTATTTGCTCTTAGAGGTCATAGGAAGCCACTGGTATTTATTGAATAGGGGTAGGTAATGGCATCTGGCCTGTGCATTAGAAAGATTAATTTGATGAACTTGAGTGGGGAGACATGAGGCAAGGAGGCAAACCAGAAATTTGGGCATTAGCCCAAGTATGAGGGGATGAAGTGAAGTGGGGAGAGACTTGAATCAGGGAGACTGGCTAGTGATCTCTACAGGCTAGTGCAATAGTCCAGTCATGAGGGGACAAAGGCCTACACCAGGGTGATGGCAGTGTCAGAGGAGAGAAATGGAGTGTATGAGTGATATTACCAAGGTAAAATTGAGAGGATATGGCAAAAGGCTAGATATTGGGAGGGAGGATGGTGGTAAGAAAGTGAAAATTAGAGTATGATACCTCTGTTCTTAATTTAAATGACTTTGAAGACCGTGGAACCATTGACAGTAGCAGGAAAGTTAAGAAGAGGAAAGAGTTTGAGAGGAAAGATGATGAGCTCAATTTTAGACATGCTGAGTCTAAGATGTCAACAGGACAGCCAGTTTGAGATGTCTGATAGGTGACTAGAGATGCAAGCCTGGAGGTCAGGAAAGAAATTAGAACTTGACTGAGTAGATCTGAAAATCATCAGCTTAGAAATTATCACTGAAACCATGGAAGCTGATGAACTCACCAAGTGAAATATATAGAGAAAGAAGAGAAGAGGGCTCAGGACAGAACACCCCAGTAGGAGATACCCAAGGTTAGTGGGAGGACATGACTTGGATGAATATCTAGCAAAGAAGATTGAGGAAGATATGTGAGATAGGTAGCAAGAGAACCAGGATAGAGGGATGTTACAGAAACCTAGAAATAAGAGAGTTTCACAGAGAAGAGGGTAGTCCATAGTGCCAACAGCTGCAAAAAAAAAAGTCAAAGATAAGGATTGAAAAAAGACCATTAGATTTGAGCAAGGATTATTAATCATTTTTGTTTTTCATGGACCCCATTGACAGATGGGTAAAACCCATGGTCATTGAAGAATAATTTTTTAAAATTCATAATAAAAATCATAATCAAATTTTAAATTCATATTCAAAGGAAATGCTGAATTACAGTTAAAAGTTAGGGACAATAATGATGTAATTTTTTTTCCAATGGACCCCCTGAAGTCTCTTGGTCCAAGAGGCCTGGTAAAAGATAAAGGACCTTCATAGTCATAAGAATTTGTTGAAAAAAAATTATGTTTAATCTGGAGAAGATAAGATATTGTGGTATGTGATAATTGTCTTCAGGCACTTGAAAGAAAAGAGATTAGACTGGTTCTTGGCCTCAGAGGAAGGTGTTCTATTCCATAAAACATTGAGCAGAAGTTGTAAAGTAGAAATTTAGTCTTGATTTTAAGAAAAAAAAAATCTCAACAATTAGACCTACCCCAAAGTAAAATGGACAGCATTGGGAAGTAATGAGTTCCCCCTGATGGCAAGTCTTCAAGTAAAACTGGACATCTACTTGGTCAGGTATGTAATAGAGGATTTTATTTTTCAGGTACAGGTCAGACTAGGTAACTACTTTCTTTGGTTGGTTTTCAGGTTTAGACTGAATTGGAAGTCTCTTCTATCTCTGAAATTCTGTGATTCTGTGCTTCTGTGGTACTTTGGAGAAATGTTAACTTCAAGACACATCAACAAATTGTTCATCAATAATGGGAAATTGCTCAACCAGATATTTAATTTATATTCAGAAATTAGTTCTAAGAACTCCTAAGTGTCGTTCATACAATACAGTAATACTCACAAAGGTACGCATACAGAGGGAATTGGATGAAACCAAAGTTTCCATGAGAAAGAGGGGATTGTCATACAGACACCTGCAGACAGACAGACAGACAGACACACACACACACACAGCAAAAAAGAATTGAATACTGCAATTACTAAAAAAAAAAAATTACAGTTGCTTTTTCCAATTAAACATTAATTTTCTTTCCTTCACGCTTCTTCCCCAACTGAACAGTAAAAAGAAAAAGGTAATCCACATAAATAATGCATAGTCAAGCAAAACAAATTTCCATCTTGGCCATCATTCTTCATTTTTTAATCCATCACTTCTGTAACAGAAAGTAGATAGCATGCTTCATCTTTAATCCTTTGGGATCATGGTTTATTATTGTATTAGTCAGAGTCCTAAAGCTTTCAGATTTTGTTTTTGAATATAATTGTCTTTATATAGATTGTTATCCTAGTTCTTCTGACTTCATTCTGCATCAGTTCATAGTGGCATTCCAAGTTTCTTCTAAAATTCTTCATTTTGTCATTTCTTAGGGCATAGTACTGTTCCATTACATTCATACACCATAATTTGTTTAGCTGTTCACCAGCAGATGGGCACCCCTTTAGTTTGGAGTTCTTTGCTACCACAAGAAAAGCTTCTATAAATACTTCTGTATTTCTTTAATCTCTTGGAATATAGTCCTACTAGTGATAAAGTTGGGTCATTTGGTGTACCTAGTTTAGTAACTTTGGGGGCATATTTCCAAATTGTAGCTCCACCAACAGCACATTAGTGAACCTGTTTCCCGCAGCTCCTCCAAAATTTGTCATTTTCCCCTTTTGTCAGCTTTGCCAATCTGACAAGTGGTGAAGTAAAACATCTTAATTGTTTTAATTTGCAATTCTGCAATTACTAGTTATCTGAATTTTTTTTTTTGCCTTTCTTGGCGGGGGGAAGGCAGGGCAAATGGGGTTAAGTGACTTGCCCAAGGTCACACGGCTAGTAAATGTTAAGTGTCTGAGGTCGGGTTTGAACTTAGGTCCTCCTGACTTCAGGGCCAGTGCTCTATTCACTGGACCACCTAGCCACCCCTGAAATATTTTTAATATGGTTGCTGATAGCTAGTATTTCTTCAGTTGAAGACTATTATTAACACGCTTGGACAGTTTATCAGTTGAGGAATGGTTCTTATTCTTATATATTGGAATCATTTCTTATATATCTTAGATGTGATACCATTATTGGAGAAACATGCTGTGAAGATTTTTTTCCCCAGTTACTTGCTTCCTTTCTAATTTTAACTGCATTGGTTTTGGTTGTACAAAACCTTTTTAATTTTACATTACCAAAATTGTCTATTTGCTCTTCTGTGAATGTCTCTATCTCTTGTTTGGTTGTGAACTCATCTCTATCAACATATTAGAAAGATTATACACTATAACCAGATTGGATTTATACCAAAAATGCAGGGTTAGTTCAATACAAGAAAATCTGAAACCGAATAAGCCACAGTAAATATCTTTTATATAAATGGATGCTGAAAAAGGTTTTGACAAAATCTATTTGTAAAGGTAATTTCTTTCTTCCTCCTCTAATTTGCTTGTGATATCACCTTTTATGTTTAAATTCCATGTATGTATTTGTAGTTGGTTTGTAACCAGTAATCCATTAGTGTCTTGATTGGCCCGGTGCTGAATAAGTAAGTTAGTTTAGGGGTGTTGTCATTTTATTATACTGGCCCAACCTATCCATGAATAATTAATATTCCTACAAGTATTTAGATTTATATCTATTCAAAATGTTTTGTAGTTGGATTCGTGCAATCCCTAAGTATGACTTGATAAATATATTGCAAAATATTTTGTATGTCCTTTATATGTTATTTTTAATAGGATTTCTCTTTCTATCTTTGCCTCTTGTTTTATTCTTTATATAATCAAAAATTTTCCATTTTGCCTTTCCTAGTCCTCTCTGTTTCCTGACTGGTCATGAACTTTTCCCTAATTCATAGATATGATGGGTTATTTCCTCCTTGCACTTCTAATTTGTTCATGATGTCACCTTTTATGTCTAAGTCATGAACTCATTTGAAGCTTGTCTATTAACATATATAGAGAGCTGATGGGTTATACCTAGTTTATGCCAGACTACTTTTCAGTTTTCCCAATAGTTCTTGTTGAAGGGTGAGTTCTTGTTCTAGTACCTGGTATTTGGGGGAATAGCAACTATCTAGGAATAGAAAACTCTACGCTGTTGTGCTTGTTTGTTTCTGTAGATTCTATAGATATTGTATACCTAATTTGTTCCACCGAACAACCTATCTGTTTATTACCCAGCACAAAATTGTTTTCATCATTCTAACTTTGTAGGATAGTAGATAGATTTAGTACTACCAAGCCCCTTTCCTTCCAATTTTTTTTTTATTAATTTTCTTGAGATTCTCGACCTTTCATTCCTCCAAATGAATGATTTTTTTTCTAGCTCCATAAAGTAATTCCAGAAATACTGGCTTTTTTACTCTTCCTAAACCATAACACTTGGACTCCCATTTCTATCTCTTTTTACTGACTGGCCATTATGCCTAGAATACCTTTCTACCTCTTGAAATCTCTCATTTTTAAGACTGTTTCCTCCTTCTACATATAATCCGTTACTAGTAACTGTCCCCTCAAGGTTACCTTTTATCTGTTTTATATGTTCCTAGACAGCATACATGTTATCACCTCCATTAGAATATAATTTCCTTCAGTTCATGGGATATTTCCCTTTGGTGTTTCCATCCCTAGTATCTAGCACAGTGCCAGGCACATAGTAAACACTTAGTAAATTCTTCCAGATTGATTGATCAAAAATTCAATCAGAGAATGATAGATCTAAAATCAAGAGTTACCTAAGAGGCCATCTAATCCTACCTCTTACTTTATAACTAAAGAAGCTGAAGTACAGAGACGTTAAATGGCTTTGCCAAATTTATATAGGGAATCATCAGAGATAAAATTTGAACTCAGCTTCTCTGACTCCAGAGCCAGTGCCTTCTTATACTATATCGTATGCAACAGCCTAATTGTGAAACCATTTTTATTAATAAACATATTCTATATATCCAGTAAATAAAATGTAAACAAATCTTTTTTTCTTTAGAGTAATGTCAAGCTTATTAATAGAAATCCTTACAGTAAACTATATGAACTCTAAGCATGACTGTTCTGTAGTGATCTCATTTTTAGATGGACACCTACATTTTAAAGTGACCATTAACTTATAAAACAGAGATTCAATTTGTTTCTTACAGAGCAGAAAGCATAGGAAACATCACAGCCCCTTGTAATTTGAGGTGTAATTGCTCTCGCTCATTTTATTATCCTGTCTGTGGAAGAGACAGTCTCCAGTATTTCTCTCCCTGCATTGCAGGTTGTTCGTCTTCAAATACAATAGAACATCAAAAGGTAAATCATTTTTAAAATATTTCTTCAGCATCAGTGAGGAACCTATCTTTTCAGGATATTTCTAGTGCTTGGAATCTACCAAATTTATGTGGGCATCTATTTTGATTAGTTTTTTTTTAATTTGCCTTGCTTCTCTTTTAGAAGCATGCCTTTGTTGTTACATAGTATTACCAAAACCGTATTATAGAGCAACAAGTTGAGAGTAGTAATGCAGGAGGAGTAGGCTGTCAAAATTGGGTTCTTTTCCTCTGACCAGGTTTTCAGCATTTTAGCCTAGGAAAATTAACAGCCATGAGTCAATCTACAGGCATTTATTATGTACCAGGCACTGTGCTAAGCACTGACAATATAAAGAAAGTCAGAAGACAGCCCCTGTTCTGAAGGAGTTCACAGTCTAATGGGGAAGAATACATGCAAGCAACTACAAGATATAGATTAGATAAATTGGAGATAATCAATAGAGGGATGCCAGATACTAGGAGTAAGTGGCATCAGGGAAAGTTTTTTGTAGAAGGTAGGATTTTAACCAAGACTTGAAGGAAGCCAGGGAAGCCAAAAGATGGAGATTTTGAGAGAGAACTAGAGGCATGGGAGAGAAATTTATGTTTGAGCCTATAGATAATAGAGAGCCATTGGGTTTTACTGGGTGGGTGGGTGTAAGATGGGTGATATGGTCACCTAGGAAAATCACTTTGATAGCTGAATGGAGGACAGGTTGGAATAGGGACAGACTTGAGACAGGGAGATCAATTAGAAACCTATTGCAGTCACCTACTTAAAAGACCATGATGGTCTGTAACAGGGTAGTAACCATGTGAGTTGAGATAAAGGGATAATATGAGAGATGTAAAGGGAAACATAACAAAACTTGACAACAAAATGGATATATAGAGTGATTCCCTATGTCTCTAAGATAAAATACAGTCTCCACAGCCTCACATTTAAAGTCTCTCTGGATCCATTGAAAATTTTTAAGCAGGGAAGTGACATTATCAGGCATCTGCCTTAGAAAGATTATTTTGACAGCTGGATGGAGAATGGTTTGGAGATGACAGAGACTGAAGGAAGACTTAGAAGACAGTTATAGTAGCTCAGGCAAGATATAAGCACTTGAACCTGGATATTGGCTATGTGACTAGAAAAAAAAGGGAGGGTGTGAGGGGTCTTGTGGAAGCAGAACTGAGAAGTCCAGATAAATGATTACATGTAGGGAGTAAAGCAGAACAGAAAGTCAAGGAGAATTTTGAGGTTGCTAAAGAAGGGTGACTTGAAAGTTAATGGTGCTCTCAACAGAAATAAAGAGGTTTAGAGGAGACATTAGTTGAAGAGAATGTGGATGGGGCATAGAAATTAATTCCATTTGGGAAATGTTTGGTTTGAAATATCCGTAGTACATCCAAGTAGAGATACCCAAGCAGACAATTGTTACCGTGGATCTCAAGTTAGGAGATAAATAGAGAGTGCATATATAGGACTGTGAGTCATCTGCATTGAAATGATTGAACTCATGGAAATTGATGAGATCACTGAGAGAATAAAGAAGAGAAGAGAAAGGAAGAAGAAAGGAAAGGATAGGACAGGACAGAAGAGGATCCAGGATAGAAAACCAGGTTGTGATGCACAACATAGATAATTATTCATTGATACTTCCAGTTTCTCCCACCCCTCAACATATTCTCAGGCCATTACTCCTACTCCAACTTCACTTTCCTCAAATCTAATCTTGACCCTATAGTTAGTCAGTTCTACAATATGTCGTCTTTTGCTCTCAAATTTCTTTTTTTTTTAAATTTTATTATAGTTTGCATCATTCATTTCCACAAGATTTTGAGTTACATATTTTCTCCCCCTTTCCCCCCCCCACCACTCCAAAACAGCCATCCCAGTGTGTCCCCCCT
>CM053590.1:170218705-170233348 GCA_028646515.1 Pseudochirops corinnae | reverse complement strand
TAATGGTAATTTTACTGAAATTTATTCAGTCAATACAATGTACTGTTACGATAAGATTATATTAAGTGTATTTGAATTATAAAATAATAATATATTACACTTTAGTGCTTTTAAAGTACTTGCATGTTATTTTATCTATAGAGCTATCCTATGAATGCAAAGTAGGTTATTTTTTTAATAATGCAAAGTAGATTTTTTTTCAAATCTCTTGCTAACTGAAATGGATACGTCTACCCTCTAGGAACAAAGTAACAAGTCAAATGGTAACAAAGAAAAATAAATATACTAATCAGGCAAGTCTTAGACTGCAGTACCTACTCTAAGAATAAGGTTTATTTTACGAAATTATGTTTTTAACATTTACCTGGTAAATGCTTTGGAAAGCAAGAAAAAGGTATAATCATAGACCATCCCAGGAAGCAGGAAATAAGAAACCCTATCCACCATGCACCCAGCCAGCGTGGATCATCTTCAGTGATGTCAATGCTTAAATAAGAAAACAAAAAGATTCAAATCTACTTTCTGATTACAAATAAACACAGAAGTACTTTTCTACTTTGATATTATAAGGCAAAGACCATGTCCTCTATTATCTTTTCATCTCCCCAGTGTCTAGCTAGTGCTTTAAACACAATAGCAGCCACTATTTGCTGAATTCAGATTGAATGAATATTCAGATTGCTGAACGTGTGAGTAGACAGAAATTCCTTCTGAGGCAGAATAGCACCAGTTTATCAATTAATAAGCATATATTAAGGTGCTAGGCAAACAAATACAAACTGAAACTGTCTCAAGCCCTTGAGGTGTATATCCTTGTTTTATATAGTAGACCCACTCCATATACTGTGTAATATTTTGTCATATAAGTCACTAGTTTATATTCTAATTACCAAAATAAAGGTCTCTGTGTTTTTTGTCCCTAATGCCACCAACTCTTTAAAACCCACCAGTATTCAAACTGGGGTAGCTTTCATAGAAAGTAGTATGAAGCAAAAATACTAAAATATCTACAGATGAAATCCTGCTGTAACCAAGTTCATGGAACAAGGAGATTATTTGGTTATGGAGTTCTTATAATATGTATATTTGATCACTAAATTCAGATTCTCAAGATCTAAAAATGATACAGGGTTAAGACCTATATTATCCCAAAATAACTGCAAAATAGAGCTCTGAAAAGATAAATGTGGCATGTAAATTGTCTTGCATTCCTTCCCTGCACTTAGTACTTTTGTGTTTATTAAGAAATTTTTTTGGTGAGTGTTTTTGGAATTCAAATGGGTTCCTATGACTGAGGTTTGTGGGAGAAAGTTAAAATATTTCATATCAAGAGGTAATGGAGAAAGGATTTGAGGAAAGAGGAAATATTCATCAAAATCTTTCCAAATTAGTGTAAAGGGCCCAAATATAACTTCACATGATCCTTTCCCCTTCTAGCCCTAAAAAGCACAAATTACATATTGTTCTCCCATAATTTGGGTTCAAAAAAATCAACCTAATAAGCACTGGACAGGGAAAGCATGAGTCAACAACAGCTAACTATTAAAATGATCAATTCTGGTCCTCGGCAATAGATGATGGAACACACTTCCCTTATCTTGGAAGAGAGGCAGGGTACTACAGGGTGCTATACATCATCAGATGTCCTCAATGTGTTGGTTGGTTTAGCTTAACTATTTTTCTTTGTTACAATGGAGGGTTCAAGTGTGAATGTTATAACATCAGGATTATGATTATGGCATAAAAACAATTTTTTAAAAATTGGGGTCTTTAGTGGATTGAAAGCTCATTAGGAATCAGTGTGTTACTTCAAAAAGTTAATGCTATGGAGAAGCATATTCATAATAAGGAAGTTGACAGTTTGGGAACAGTCTCTGTTCAGGTTTTGGGAAGGACAATGATAAGCTGAAATATCTCTAAAGGTAATCTACCAAGATGATGAAAAGACTGGAGACATTCTACCGACAGACTGGCAGAAGATTCTGGAGGACCCGATAGCTAGAAGATGACTTAACTTTGTTCTGCTTACCCCAAGAAGGCAGAATTAGAAGCAATGTATGGAAGCTACAGGGAAGAAGCAAGGAAAATTACATTAAAATTGCAATAAAAAACTACAAAAATGGAATGTATTGCTTTTTCTCTTCATTAAAGGTCTTCAAGGAAAAGCAAATATCCACTTGCCAAGTATTTTGTGGAGGGAATTTTAGAGCACAGGTTGGACTAGATGGCATCTTGGAAATCTAAAGTTCTAATTCTGTAAATCTGGTTCCCTTTCTAGACCACTGGAAAATGGCTACAGAGCAGGGTTCTAAGGGGAAAAAAGTTATAAAAATTCACATTCAAATACATTCTGCCAAGGAACACCACTGTGACTGGCCTCCCTCATCCCTCCATGTTGTATAAGAACATTTCTGCTCCATTTTGGGCAATTGCTTCAGTTATGGTCCCCTGGAGATGGGTCAGTTCCTTGTGCCCCCATGTTAGCAAAACAGAAGAACAAGTATTATTTACCCATGCAGGACAGAAGGGGAGAAGATGGATTGTCCTGGGAAGTGACCTGTAAGCCACTCTAGGGGAGTTAGCCTGAATGGTAAGGAGCAAAGAGATGTTAATGTTTTTCCCTAATACTGGTGCAAAGCAATCAAGCTTGAAGAGAGAGGGAAGAAAACAGCAGAACTTTTGTGGTAGTGAAGCCAAATAGCTGAAATGGTGTTGGGTAGCTGGGAGTTTTCATTTTTTCATGTATTTCTGTGTGCCCCGTTGTTTCACTGCCCATTCCAGGAAGGCTATCGAAAAGTTGTATCTCTTGTTGTCCGTGCCTGGGGCCCTATTTAAGGTCTAGGAACTGATACCTATAGCGTCATTTCAAGAGTTCACGTACGATATTTATATGTCTTAAGCTCAGCAAAATATAAGTACTTTCTAAAGCTACTCCCTTTCCCTTCACTTAGCAAGAGTGAATGAATCACACGTTATTGAGAAAATTGGATGGAAAGACTGGTTGTGACTAGGCTGTGAAAGGTTTTGAATGCCAGCTTGGTGAGTCTGAGGTTTAATTTAAAGGAATTATGCATATTTCTCAGCTGTATAATCTGCAAAATGGATCATGTATGATGACATAAAACCTTAAAAATACAGAAGAGCAAATATTAGAGACATCTGTTAATAATTACTTTGCAATAAAAATATATTAAAGGGACACTTAAAAAAGCATTAAAAAATGAACTGAAGAAATAACTTAATTCTTCAGAATTGGCAGGTCCAAGAACAAATCAGAGAAAGGCTAGAGAAAGAGAAATTTCACTAAATGACAGAAATAAGAGAACACAGCAAAATTTGGGAGATGCAGTCAAAGCATCTTTAAACATTTTCATTTCTAAAAAAAAGAAAAAGAGATCAATGGGCATTAAGTTAAAAAGAAGCCAACTAGAATCATAAAAATAAAAAAAAAAACACCAAAGATCAAGGAATAAATGAACAAAAGCATGGACAAAAACACTGAACCAATCAGTAAAACTAGCGAGGAGCTAGCTTGTGAGCCCAGTATTGATACACAAATGGTGGTACCCTCAACAGTAACAAGAAAGTTAGGAAAAGGGAAGAAAACTAGGGGAATTGTGAGGAGATAAAATAGATAAAGCATTAGGTAATTAGTTTCTCTCTTCTTTTTAATTTATCAGTAATAAAAATTTAAAAGGAGAATTCACAGTACAAAAAGAAGAAATAAAGGATACTCATAGAAACTATTTTGTACAACTATATGCCATAAAACCAACTTCTTTGAAATAACGAAAAAAATATAATGTACAAAAATTAATAGAACAAGAAACTGAGACTATAAACAACCCAATCTAAGACAAACAAGTCAAACAAGCCATAAAGAGACTTTTAAAGATAAAAACAAAAACCAGGAACAAATGGATTCACAAGTGAATTCACTGAAATATTCAAATAAAATTTAATTCCAATATCACAAAAATTGTTTGCAAAAGTAGCAAAAGAAGAGATCCTTTTGAACCCCTTTTGAGAAAAACAGAGCCTTGATATATAAAAAAGGGAGAGTCAAAACAGAAGAAGAATACCATGGACCAATATCACTAAGAAACATTGATACAAAAACTTAAAATAAATTATTAAACTTGCTTAAATGACATATTTCAAAGATTATGATGCACTATGACTTAGATTTAGGTTGCTTTAATATTAATAAAATTATAAATTTAATCATATTAATATCAAAATGTCAAAAAAACTGTATGATCATATCAACAGATGCCAAAAAAGCTTCTGACAAAGTGTAATACTCATTTCTGTAAAAAAAATTTAGAAATAGGATTTAATGGACCTTTCCTTTAACATAATAAATAATGTATATCTGAAACCAAGGGCTAGCATTATATGCTACAGGAGAAACTAGAACCCTTTCCAATAAAATCAGAGGTCAAGCAACAATTTTCATTGTCAACACTTTAATTTGACATCATACTAGAAATGCTGGCCATAGCAACAAGACATAAAAAAAACTGAGGCAATAAGCATTGACAATGAAGAAATTAAATTATCACTTTTATAAATTATGTGATGTGCTTAAAGAATTTTAAAGAGACAACTAACAATTAACTGGAAAAACTAATAATTTCAGTAAAGTTGCAGGAATACAACATAAATCCACATAAATCATCATCATTTCTTTATAATACCAATAAAACCCAACAGGGAGATAACCAGAAAATGTATAATAAAATACTTGGTAATATACCTACCAAGATACATACAAAAACTATATAAATACTTCTAATAGAGAACTAAATAATTAGAGAAATATTAATTCCTTGAGGATAGGATGTGTCGATATAATAAAATGACCCAAATCATTTACTTATTCAATGCTACACTAAATAAACCTTCAGAGGAATACTTATAGATATAGAAAAATAATAATGAATTCACATGGCAGCACAAATGTTAAGAATCTCAAGGAAAATAATGAAAAAGTGAACATGAAGAGGACCTAGGAATAGCAGATCTCAAACTATACTACAAAAGAAGTAATTATCAAAACAATTTCATGCTTGTTTAAATAAAAAGTTTTATCAGTGCGACAGATTAGGCACAAAATATACAAAAGCAAGGAACCTAGTAGCCTAGAGTTCAATAAATACAATAGTTAACTCTTATGAGAATTGGACAACAATATGGAAGAAACTAAATTTATCACTACCTCATATCTTTCATCAATATAAGTTCCAAAAGGATATGTAATCAAGTATAAACAAATCAGAGATATATGGGTAAAAAATTAATATCAGATTTATGGACAGAAAATTTCATAGATTAAAGTTAACTGAAAACTAAATAATCTAATTCTAAAGAATAAGTGAATCAAAGAACAAATCATAGAAATAATCAATTTCATTAATGAGAAAGACAACAATGAGACAACATACCAAAATTGTGGGGTGGAGCCAAAACAGTATTTAGGGGAAAATTTATATTTCTAAATGCACATATAAATAAAAGAGAAAAAGAACAAATTAATGAACGAGTCATGCAACTAAGAAAATTAGAAAAAGAACAAATTAAAACTCTCCAATTAAACTCCAAATTGGAAATCCTGAAAATCAAAGGAGAGATTAATAACATTTAAAGTAAAAAAAAAAACATTGAGCTAATAAATAAAACTATAAACTGGTTTTATGGGTAAAAAAAATCCAATAACATAGATAAACCACTGGTTAATTTGATTAAAAAAAGAAGAAAAGCAAAGTACTAGTACCAAAAATGAAAAGGGTGAATGTACTACCAATAATGATGAAATTAAAGAAATTATTAGGACTTATTTTGCCAATTATATATCAGAGAAACTAATGATCTAAGTTAGATTAACAGAAGAGGAATTAGAATACTTAAATAACCCAGTCTTAGAGAAAGAAATTAAACAAGCCATCAATGAGCTCCCTAAGAAAAACCCCCCCAGGATCAGATGGATTTACAAGTGAATTCTATCAAACATTTAAAGAACAATTAATTCCAATACTATATAAACTATTTGAAAAAACAGGTAAAGAAGTAGTTCTACCAAATTCCTTTTATGACACAAATTTGGTTTTGATACCTAAACAAGGAAGAGAAGAAAGAGAAAGAAAACCACAGATAAATTTCCTTAATATCAATGCAAAAATTTTAAATAAAATACTAGCAAGTGGATTATAGCAATATATCACAAAGATCATACACTATGACCAGGTAGGATTTATAACAGGAATGCCATAAATGCCAAAGGATTAAAATATTAGGAAAACTATCAGCATAAGTGACCATATCAATAACAAAAACAACAAAAATCATATAATTATATCGATACAAGCAGAAAAAGCCTTTGACAAAATCAAACACTTATTACTAATAAAAACACTAGAAAGGATCAGAACCAATGAAGCCTTTCTTAAAATGGTAAGTGATACCTAAAACTATGATCAAGCATTATCTATAGTAGGGGCAAACTTGAAGCCTTTCCAATGAGATCAAGGGAAAAGCAAGGGTATTCATTATCATCACTATTATTCAATATTGTACTAGAAATAATAGCTATAATAATAAGAAAAAGAAATTGGACAAATAAAAATAAGCAGTGAGGAAACAAACTATCACTCTTTGCAGATGATCTGATGGTATGTTTTGGGAACCCCAGAGAATTAACTAAAAAACTAGATGAAACAATTGACAACTTTAGCAAAGTTGCAAGATATAAAATAAACCCATACAAATCATCAGCATTTTTATATACTACCAACAAAACTCAGCAAGGAGAGATAGAAAGAAAAATTCTACTTAAAATAACTGCAGATAATATGAAATACTTGGTGTTCAACCTGCCAAGAAAAAAATCAGAGATTATATGAACACAATTATAAAACACTTTCACACAAATAAAAATATTAATTGTTCATGGGCAGGCTAAGCCAATATAAAAACAAATGAAAATCCTATCTCAGTTAATTTACTTATTCAGTGCCATACCAATAAAAATACCAAAGAATTATTTTATGAAGTTAAAACATAACAAGATTCATCTAGAAGAACAAAAGGCCAAGAATAATAAGAGAATCAATTTTTAAAAATGTTAAGGAAGATGGCCTAGCAGTCCCAGATTTCAAACTACATTGCATTGCTATCAAAAAATCTGACACTGGTTATGAAATAGAGGAGTTAATCAGTGAAATAGATTAAGTACACAATGGCTGTTGCCCTTCATTCTCAAAGAGAACCAAAATGACATCACTATGACAGAGTCAAGTTATAGTGTGTCCACCTGTAGCTGATCAGACCAATAATTCAGGCACAAATAGTTCATGTGAACATTTGGGTTGGAATCTCTAAATTAGTCCATCTTATGTCTCTTGAACTACTTCAATTCTGCTTGGCTTATAGAGCACAGCACCTACCCTGATGAGGGCATACCATGCTGGGTAGTCCTGTGCCAGTTTTTCCATGTTTCACAATCAATTCCAAAGTTCTTAAGAGAGTGCTTGAGAGTGTTCTTGTACGACTTTTTCTGACCACCATGTGAGTCGTACCCTGTGTGAATTCTCCAAAAAAATAATCTTTTTGGTAAGTGTGTGTTTGGTATTTGAACAACATGGCCAATTGTAATGGCAAGCAAAGAAGTACTGTATCACTTGTTTCAGCTACCTTTGAGCCTCGCTTTTGCGTCAAGTCTTTATTGGAAACAGTATATATGGGTTGCCCTTAAAAAGCCTAAGGGAGTTTGGAAAACTTCCCTGCCCTTAATAGGCCTAATGTCATCACATGGAGGCCACAGTGGGAGGAGTTTGCCGAAAGAGTGGAACAGGAAGGGCAGAACAGGAAGGAACAGAGAAGACAAAGGCTTGAACACGAGCTGAGACCAAGTAGAACTGAGAGGGAGAATGCTTGTGGTGTTAGAACTATGTCCATCGATTCTCTCTGTGTTGATGTTACTTTGTCAGACAGGAGCACTCTGTCTGTTGATTTGTGTTACTTTGTCAGAAGTAGTCTGTCTGCTCATGTATGTACTTTCTCAGGCAGAAGGACTCTGTTGATTTGTGTTGATTTCTCATACAGAAAGTGAATTGAGGTGATAGTGCCAGCAATATGGGTAAATATTGTTGTAGTCCTGTTGAGCTTTGTATTCCTAGAAAAAGAAACTGTAAAGAGCTTGGAGTGGAGCAGTCCTTGTGACCTGCGATATGGAACAGGTGTGGAAAGCTGCCTACCTGTGAATCCAAGCAACAGTAGGGTGAATCCAGGCAAGAGCTGGGACTGTTGCCTACCTGTGAATCCAGGCAATAGTAGGGTGAATCTAGGCAAGAGCTGGGAGTGTGGAAGAGGAGCCATGGGGTTTCTAAGCCAGCCTCCCAAAGAAAACTTTACTTGGGTACTCAGTGCTGATTGATGAGATTGTGACTTACTGTGAGCTAGGGGTGGATGGCCTTTGTACTTTCTACTACTCCTTAAGGATGACTGGCAATCCAGCATGGAGTCAAGATTAAAGAAGACTTGACTTGGGTACTCTTTATTGATTGAGAAGATTGTGATGTACAGAATGATATGTTTCATCTAAGACTATATGGCCACCTTAGTAACGAATTGTTATGTTATGTTCTTGTGAATGTTGTGCTAGTTTCTTGAATGTTCTGCTTTAAGCTTATTGCTGAATAAATAGAGAGTTCACTATACTATGCAATTAGATTCTTAAAGTTATTGACAGCGGCAGTCCTCAGGAGAACTGCTCATGACTGGTATAATGGCAAGCAAAGGAGCACTTAGCACTTCGTTTCAGTTATTCAAGTATTTAGCACCCTGTTTCAGTTCTTCAATTGCCTTTGAGCCCCACTTGTGATTTGAAGGTGGGAAGAACTTGCTGTCACAACAGGAAGGGTGGAACAGGAAGGAGAACCTCCATGTGAAAGCAGGAGCACAAACTGGAACAGAGCAGAACTGAGAAGAACATTTGTGGTGTCCTGCACTTTGTTTGTCTGTTCTGTCTGTGTTGAATTGTGCTTGTTACTTTGTCAGACAGAAGCATTCTGTCTGTTGTTTTTGTTACTTTGTCAGAGAGAAGGACTCTGTTGATTATGTTACTTTGTCAGATAGAAGGACTCTATCTATTGACTGTGTCACCTTGTCAGAGAGAAGCATTCTATCTGCTGACTTGTGTTACTTTTTCAGACAGATGCACCCCATCTCTTGACTTGTGTTTATTTCACAGGCAGAAAGTGAATTGAGATGATAGTGCTGACAATGTGTGTGAATGTTGTAATTCTGCTAAACTTGATATGTATAGATGTTGACGTGGCTCTTACTTCCCAGGAACAGAGACTTCAAAGGGCTTGAAGTGGACTGGTAATTATGAGCTTCAATATGGAATGAGGAGCTGAGAGCTGCCTACCTGTGAATCCAGATGACAGTTGGGTAAATTCAGGTAAGAGCTGGAAGCATGGAAAAGGAACCATGGAATTTGGGAGCCAGCCTCAAGCCAAGATGAAAGGACATTTTCTTGGGTACTTAGTGTTGACTGACAAGATCATGATTTACTGTGACCTAGGGGTGGGAGAACTTTGTTCTTAGTACCCCTTAAGGATGACTGAATTAAGGATGATTGGAAGCTCATCTCCAATTAAGAAGGAAGATGACTTTCTGACTGACAAGATTAAAACAATATGACCTAGGGGTGGGAGACCTTTGTACTTTGTATCCTGAATATTATATTTTGTTTAAAACTATGTGGCCACTTTAGTAGTAGGTTGTTATGTTATATCACTGTGAATGTTGAACTTTGGTTTATGTGAATGTTTTGCTGTAGTTTATTACTGAATAAATAGAGAGTTCACTATACTCTGTGATAAGAACCTTAAAGCTATTCATAGGAGCAGTCTTCTGGGGAGCTACTCATGCTTGGATTTACACCTGTCTTTTCACCAGCTATAGGAATTGTATTCTCTGCACTGATTAGTGATAATGACCTGATCCTAGAGAGGTGAGCTGAACATTTCAATAGTGTTCTCAACAGACTGTCATCAATCAATGATGGAGCAACTGACTATTTACTGCAGGTTGAAGTCAATCCCTTCCTAGCTGAAGTTCCAACTGAAGAAGAGGTTTTGAATGCCATTAGGCTCTTTTGGGTGGCAAAGTACCTGGTACTAATTCTATTCCAGCTCAATTTTACAAGGTCGGGGGGAGGAGAGGGGGCTCATTGCTCATAAAAAACCTGACTGAAGTTTTCTGAAATATATGGCAAGAGGAAGATGTCCCCCCAGAGTTCAAGGATACCTCTATTGTCCATCTCTATAAAGGTAAAGGAATAGATTGTCATGTGATGATTACAGTGGAGGGTCTCTCTCGTAGTCACTGCTGACAAGATTCCTGCCAAAGTCCTCCTTAACAGGTTGACTCTTTACATGGAAGATAGTCAACTACCTGAGAGCCAGTGTGACTTCAGAAAGGGTCAAGGAATGGTCAATATGATGTTTGCTGCCCAACAACTCCAGGAGAAATGCCAGGAGTAGAACAGAGGTCTGTATACAATATTTGTAGTTCTGACCAAAGCCTTTAATACTGTCACTCGTGAGGGCTTATAAAACATGTCAAATTTGATTGCTCAGAGAAGTTCATCAGCACTGTACATCAATTTCATGATGGCATTCTTGCCTGTGTTCTGGATAATGGACAATGCTCTTACACTTTTCCAGTTATCAACAGAGTGAAACAAGGTACTCAACACACAGTAGAAAATCACAATGGTAATCAAGTGTTTGATAAATCCAAAGATCTAAGCTTTTGGGGTAAGAATTCAACATCTGACAAAATTTGCAAGGAACACTGGAAAGCAGTTTGGCAGAAACTAGGCAGAGACCAACATCTCATACTGTATGTTGTAATGGCAAGCAAAGAAGTAGTTAACACCTTGTTTCAGCTATTTAGTTGACACCTTGTTTCAGTTCTTGTCCATAATTGTATCAAGTCTTTGTTGAGATGCAGAACTTGTGAACTCCACAACTTGTGAACCCTAGAATTTGTGAACTTCTGTTGCTGATGCAACAGGAAGGGGAGGAGTTAATGACCATATATAAGGAGAGGCCCAGGCTAGAGAGAGCAGAACTGAGAAGAGAGAAGAACGGAAAAGAGAACTCTTGTGGTGGGCAGAGTTAAGGAGAAAACTGGTGGTAGTCCGGCACTCTATGTTTGTCTATTCTGTCTGTATTGATGTTTGTTTGTGATACTTTGTACAGAAGCCCTGGAACCTTACTAGAAGCCCTGAAAGAGGATTTTCTGATTGTTTACAGACCTCCTGGAGGAAGGTTTTAGAGGTCCTGGGACTTTACTGATGATTTGTGTTGACTTCTCAGACCTTGTTTGTGGGTCTCGGTTGATTTCACAGGCAAATAGTGAATTAATGATGGTGCTGGCAATGTGAATGAATGCTGTTTTGGCTCTGTTAAGCTTTGTCTTCCAAGAATCAGAAACTGTGAAGGACTTGAGGTGGACTGGCCCCTATGAGCTTCAGTATGGAACTGGATGAGGAACCGGACAAGGAGTTGAGAGCTGCCTGACTGTGAATCCAGGTAGATTAAAGCAGGAGTTGGGACCATGGAAGAGGAACCATGGAATCTGAGAACCAGCCTTGAGTCAAGATGAAAAGACCTCTTCTTGAGTACTTAACACTGACTGAGAAGATTATGATTTACTGTGACCTAGGGGTAGAGAACTTTGACCTTTGTACTTTGTGTCCCTTAAGGAGGCTTGCTTCTTAAGGATGACTGAATTAAGTTCTTACTGAATGATATCTTTTGCTTAAAACTATGTGGCCACTTTGGTAAAAACTGTCCAATAGCATTCACCCTAAATCACTGGGACAGCTAGGTGTTGCAGAGGACAGAGTGTCAGGCCTAAAGTCAGGAAGACTCATCTTCCTGAATTAAAATCTGGCCTCAGACACTTCCTAACTATGTGACTGTAATGTTAATGGAATAGGAAGATCTTTCCCACCCCTTAAGAGGCTTATGTGACCTGCTTTGAGCTCTGACCCAGCTCACAGCTGTACTACAGTCTGAGTCACATGGAGCCCAGTGTGTGGGAGAAACTTGCCCAATCAAGCAGAGAGTGAGACTGAAACAGAACAGGAGAGGTAGAGCAGAGAGCAGAGGTAGGAACTTGCCTAGGGGAACTTGTTTGTGGGGAGGCTTGACAGAAAGAACACTTAAGATGTCAGCACTCCCTGGATTAGTGATGAGTACCTTGCTAAATCTTACTTCTTGGTATCATAATAGTGATGTTTCAAAGAAATATTTTGGTTTTGCCTTTGAGGAAGAAAAGTTTATTATATTTTGCATATTTATGCTGGAAATATGTATGCATATTCATAGCAGTTGCTACAGGTATCACACTGGTATTACAGTGACCCTGAGCAAGTCACTTAACATTGTTTGTCTTAGTTCTTCATCTGTAAAATGAGTTGGAGAAGAAATGGCAAACCATTCCATTATCTCTGCCAAGAAAACCCCAAGTGGACTCACAAAACAAATGGAGTCAGACACAAATGAAACATATGCACAATAAGACTAAATCAATGTAGTTAATTGAGTAGGGGAATCACAGGATCTGTTCTGCTGTCAGACCTGAAGCAGATACAGCAATTAGGAGGATATTGCAATAATCTCAGCAAGTGAGAGCCTGAACTAAAGCAGTAGTTGTGAAAACAGAGCAAAGGGGGTCTGATTCTAGGGATGCTGCAGGAGCAGACATGGCAAAACCTGGTAATCTCTCAGATGTGTTGAGTGAGGGATAGTGAGAAGCCCAGGATAACACCAATATAATTAACCTGTGAGATTGGGAGAACGGTAGTGTCTCTGAAGAGGTCAGAGAGTCTGGAAGAGAAGGTTGGGAAGGAAAGAGAATGAGGTCACCTTTGGACATGTTGAATTTAAGGTGGTTCTAGGACTTCTAACTTGAAATGCCAATAAGAAACTGGTGCTGTGAAGTTTCAGTTAAATCATGAGAGTGGAAATCAGAATGAAGAATGATTTGGAGGAGAGGAAGTGGGAAGAGATTGGAGAATGAGAGGAAAGAAATTAGAAAGTAAAGAGGAAGTGAGAAAAGAGGAAGGGGAAGCAGCAAATGAAAACTTTTTCAAGGAATTTGGCTGAGAATGAAAGGGGAGATACAGAGAGTTTAATAGGATCAAGTGAAAGCTTTTTAAGAATGAGGAGACTTAGGTATGTTTGAAGACAGTAGGGAAGGAATCAGTTGATAAGGAAAGACTGAAGATTCACGAGTTAGAGGGAATGCTTGAGGATGCAATCATCTGGAAAAGTTAGGACAGAAAGGGACGAAGTACACGTGTGGAGGGGTTGACCTTAACAAGGGGGTAGAAAAGAGACAGTGGAAAATGATGTCAAGGGGTTTTAAAATGAAGGGAATGGGAGAAGAAATTGATTTCTTAAAAAAGTACCATTCCCCAGTTGATATTGTCAAAAAATATGAACAAGATAACGATTTGTGTTGAAGAGCCTCAATTTTCTCAGAAAAATAAAAGGTAAGGGCCTCAGGTGAGGAGTTGAGAGCTGACATGGGAACACAAAGTCACAACACTAAACATCCCACAGAAGTGCGTCTATGGTGCTAGCAAGTATGGAGTAGTTCTCATTGCCCTTTCTCACATTCTGAGGCTTCTTGAGGTAGCGGATAAGTACAGACAGAAGTAGAACCACTGAGGAGATATCTGTAGACTGGTGTGTCATATCAAGGAAGCAGAAATAACTGGTGCAGAAATAGGAAATGTAAGATAAGTCCTCTTCATGGTAGAACATTGTGACTTTGGAATCTAGTACTACTGGGTTCCCGTGTTGTGTGCCCTGCTGGGAAAGTTTTGTTTTGTTTTTAGGGCTAGATTTTATTATGTAGGGATCTGCTATGAATACAGGAAAAAAAAGTTTAGGTAACGATGAATGTATGTTACAAAGTCAGTGCTGTAAATGCTTAACAATAATGTCTGAAATCTATCTGATTCTCTTAGGCATACTTGTGTTAGGTCATTGGGCCCAAGTAATTAGGGACAAACATGATGAATATTATGGAACTTAATTCTATCTAATCTCTACTCCCTGTTACCATTACCATAGAAAATATAAGTAACGTAATGTGAAGGTTGAGGGGATGGCTGCAGAATACAAACAATTATGGCAACCCCAACAGCATGTCTGGCTATAGTGGCACTGCCACCACTTGGGTCCTACCATTGTTTCTCTATCATTTCTCAAGGTTAAAAATCACAGAGGAAAACAGACATCAGTATGAGGAAGAGTCTGTTTACTTACCTGCCTGCAATTATTAATTACTAGCCTATCCCATTCCCCAGGCCATGGGAGAACCTTAACAACATTTCCTATTCCTGGTGACCAACTGTGGTTTGGAATAATGATGAGATCTGGCTCTTCAATATTTTTGTGATGGATAGTGGAGTAAGATCTTCATATGTTTATGATAGAGCACACTTCTGTTACTGAATGAAGTACAATGGGGGAGGGAGGAGAGAAAGGGAGAAAGAGAGAGAGAGAAAGAGAAAGAGAGAGAGAGAGATAGAGAGAGAGAGAGAAAGGGAAG
>CM053590.1:170190271-170218205 GCA_028646515.1 Pseudochirops corinnae | reverse complement strand
AAATGATTATCTCCAAGTATAGAAAATTTCAACAAGAAGTCAATATGGCTAAACTTTATTAGTAAAAGAATTCACCTATATAGAGGGAGGACAAGTGTGTGGGAACGCTGTCATGAATGAAGGCTGTTCCCAAAGTATAGAGAGGTGTTCCTCCAACTCCTAGCAGCATCTGTCCAAGTATGAAGACGTATAGGTAGTTTGAAAGTGAAGATGTTATGTAGTGTTGACATGTGTTGTTGACTCTTGTTTCTGGGCAGGTATCTTTAAAAAAGAGATAAAAACAATTATTATTATTTTTTCTAATTGTTTCAAAATTTAAATGCACTACAAACAGCATTTTCTTTACCAAATATGAAAATGTCATTTAATTATTTCTTAATCATCATTTTTGGCATTTTAATTCAAGTATTTTGCATTTGATTTGACAAAGCTAAAGTACGATGTTTAATCTAAATAAAATGCCATGATTTTTTAAAAATTAACTTTTGCTACTATAAAATATCCTGTGGCCTGGCATGACCCCATTTATTTTTTTTGGGGGGGAAGGGAAAGATATTTGAGCTGTTTGCCATTTTTTTACAGATGAGGAAACTGAGGCAAGCAGGGTTGAGTGACTTCCCTAGGGTCACTTAACTAATAAGCAGCCAGATTTGAGCTCAGGAAGATGAGCTTTCATGATTCCAGGCCCAGTATTCTACCTACTGTGCCACTTAGCTACCCCTAAATTTTTATTACTAACTTCCTTTATAAATTATTTGAGCTTGGTATTAAGGATTCTGATTCACAAAAATGTCTAAAAAGGTAGGTTTTGCTAAGGAAGAAAGGTGTTCCACCCTGATGATCTTGATTATAATAGATCTCTTTTCACTCCTTAATTCAAGTCAATGATCAATATCTTCTATGTGCCAGATACTATAGTAGGCAATGGGTATGAAGAGACAAAAAAAGTGAAAACAAGTCTTTTCCCTCAAAAAATTTACATACTATTACAAGGGAAACAACATGTACTATACATATGTATAAGTAACTACAAAATTACAAATTATACAAAGTAATCTGAAAGGAAGGGAGTGCTAATAATTGGGAGAATAAAAAAAAATTCTTGTATAGGAGGTAGAACTTAAACTGGACATTAAATGGAGCTAGGAATTCCAAAAGGAAGGGAAGACAGAGCACATTCTAGATTTAGAGGGTGGCTTATACCAAGACACAGAGAAAGGAGGCAGAATATCTTCTAACAGGAACAGCCAGTAGGTCATTTTGTCTGTAAGGAGAAGTACTGTGAGATCAATTGAGAAAATATGTTGGAACCACATTATGACAAATTTTAAGTGAAGTACAGAAGAGTTTATATTTTACACTAGAAGCAACAGAAAACCACTAACACTTCTTGGACATAATAATAACAAAGTCAGATCTGTGCTTTAGAAATTTTTTTTTCAACTGCCTGAGAGATGTATTAGAGAAAAGGAAAAGGGACATTATTACAGTAGTTCAGGCAAGAAATAGTGGGGTGATGAACTAGCACAGTGGCCATTTGGGTAGAGAGAAGGGGCCAGATATAAGAGATGACATCAAGATATAACTGACAAGCCTTGGCAAATTAGAGATGCTGTGGGAAGGAGTTGGGGAGAGTGAATAGTAGAGCCTAACTTCAAGGTAGTGAATTTGGATAAATGGAAAGATGGTGGTATTCTTTACAGAAATAGGAAACATAGAAAAAACGGCAGGTTTGGAAGATAATGTGTTCTATTTTGGGCATGTCAATTTAGTTCTCTATCCATTTACTAAGAATCACGTTACTTTCCCCCTATAGTTTTCAATGTTTATTTCTTGCTTCAGAAGATGAAACTAGGACAAAGACATAAAAACCAAAGGGGAGCAGATTTGGGGTATACTTAAGAGAGAAATTATAATTACAGCAGTCAAAAAATGTAATGAATTACCTACTTGAGACTGAAAAGTCTATCACTCCAAGTATTCAAGCAAAGTCTGCATGACCAGTTGTCAAGGACATTATTTAAAATGCATTAGATATTAAGATTTTATATAGGTCCTGGCCTGTCTTAATATAAGTAGATGAGGGAGCAAGCTTCCTTAGGTCAATGAACAGAGAGACATGACTCAGCCATACTCTCCTCTGAGCACTGAGATACAGGAGAGAATGACTAACTCTGCCCATGGATGAATGTTGGAAGATTTAGAGGAAACCAGAGAACAGCACAATGTATTAGTACCACAGCAGGCAATAAAAGTAATTCCTGACTACAGACTATAAAACACAGAGGGAACAGAGAAGGGGAAAGACAAGCACCTATATTCACCCACCAGAAATATGAAAAAGAAGGCAGGCTGAAGTGGAGGTCTAATTACTAGCAATCTCATCTAGAATGGTAGGGGGAGGAGCATTCAAATTACAGAGTAGATAAGAACAGGTTCAGCTCAACAAACTCAAGCATTCCCAAGAAGGCAGAGCTCAGCCTGAGAAAAAAGTTCCAAAGCAATATTTGAATCTTGAAATATGAGTTAACAGAAGAAACACTATGGGTTAAAAGAAACCAAAGAGGTAAACCCAGAAGAGAATAACTCCAAAAAGTATAAACAGAGTCTCAGAGACACTGACTTATTCCCAAGGAATTCAAGAAAACTCATTAAAATTAAGAAAAAGATTTAAAAAATTAAACTGGAGCTCCAGATGAAAAAAAAAAAATGAAAGTGAATAAATATCGTCAGGGTAGAAACCTTGCCTAAGTAATGGACTCCCTGAAAAACAGAACTGAACAGAAAGAACTTGAAGACTCTATGACACAAGAAACAATAGAAGAAAGCCAAGAAATTGAAAAAACTGTAAGATATCTACCGTCAAAAACAAATGACCAAGAAAAGAGATCAAGGAAAAATAATTTAAGAATCATCATTCCCTGGAAACCAAGACCAAACAAAATAACTCAATATTATATTTTTTTGAGAAATCATAAATTGAATTACCTACATCTAATAGTACGAGATGATGAGGTGGAAATAAAAAGAATCCACTGGTTACCACCTGCAAGAAATCACAAACTGGGAATGTAAAAATGTTGGCCAAAATATAGAGCTTTCAGAAAAAAGAAAAATATTGCAGGCAGTAAGAAAGAGTATCAAGGTGTCATAGGGTCACCAAAAACTGTGCCATAACTACTCCATAAAAGAAAAACTCTTGGAATGATATGCCAAAATAATTTACCCTGAAAAACTGAGAACAACTTTGGAGGATGAATCATAAAAGGGGATTAAAAGGAAAGAAAGTGTAAGAAACCAGAAATCAGTGACTGTCAAAGCTAAATGAAAAGAGAAGGGAAAAGAGGGTAGGAATAACCTACTTCAATTATAGATTCCTATAGATGAGATCCTATAGATTCTCTTTAGATGAGAAAGCAGAAACTTACACTATGTTGTTTACTTGAAAGATATTTGAAATATAGAGTTAAAATGAAAAGATGGAGCAGAATTTCTTATTCCTCACCTAAAATAAAAAAACAATGGGTAGCAATTATGACCTCAGATAAAACAGTAACAGTAGATATGGTTTAAAAAGATAAGCAAGAAAATTACATAATATTTAAAGGATAAGAAAATATCAATATTTAGTATGTATGAATTTTATAGCATATAAGTACTTAAAGAAAAGTTAGGCAAATTATAGGAAAAAATAAGACAACAAAAGTATTATAGCTAGAGGATTCAATATGCCCTGTCCAAATCTAAATAAATCTAACAAAAAAGTAAACAAAAAAATAATTTACCTGAATACTATTTTGGAAAAATGAAGTAAGGAAGATCTCTAAAAATTACTAAATAGGAATAAAAAGAAACGTTCCTTTGGACATTCATGGCAACTTTTAAAAAACGGCTATGTGCTAGGGCAAAAAAAGGTCATAAATACATAAAAACAAATATAAAACATATCCTTTACTGACACTGACAAAATAAAAATTATAATAAATAAGGAGTAGTTCAAGAAAGGCTAAGAGATAATTCTAAATATTTTTCATTTCAAAGAACAAATCACAGAAATAATACCTAAATTGTATCAAAGAAAATAACCACAAACTATACAAAAACTTTGTAATGTCACCAAAGCAGTTCATATGGGGAAATGTATATTTACTAAAAATTTCATCAACAACTGAGAGAAAGAATAGATCAATGAATTGTGATTTCAACCAAAAAAAACCCAGAAATGAAACAATTAAAAATAGAAATTCTTAAAATCAAAAGAGTGCGAAATCGAAAACAAAAATTATTAAACTAATAAATAAAATTATAAACTAGTTTATAATAGTAAAACAGATGAAAGATTAACTAATCTTATGAAGAAGAAAACCAAATTACTTATATCAAAAATGAAAAAGAATTCACAACTAGTAAAAAGAGAAAATAAATTATTAGAAATAACTTTGTAAATCATGACAAAATTGATCACTTAGATAGTTGCAAAAATAAAAGACACAGATAACAGAACATGAAATTTAAATTTTAATAATCCAATCTCTGAAAAAGAATTTAACATATCATGATGGAATGCTTAATGGGGGAAAAAATGAATCTAGGACCAGATCAACTTCCAAATACATTCTACCAGACAGTCTAAGAACAATGAATTCTAATATTACATAAATTGTTTGAAAAATAGTAATCCTACCTAATTCTATGAGATAAATATGGTCCTCTTTCCTAAACCAGGGAGAGATTAAGAAGAGAAAAGAACTAGAGAACAACATCCATAGTGAACAATGACAAAATATATGTATACATATATTGCAGAGGATTTAGAACAACATATGAAAAAAGATAATATAGATAAATGCAGGTTGGGTTTATATCAGGAATACCAAGTTGGTTCAATATTAGGAAAAGTTATAAACATAATGGACCACATTAGTAGCAAAAAAACAAAAGCAAAAATTATATAATTCTATCAAGAGATTCAGAAAAAGCTTTTGACAAAATATGACACTAATCTCTGTTAATAAAAAATTAAAAACATTTGGATCAATGAACTTTTCCTTAATATTATCAATGGTATCTATCAAGAGCTTTAAATGAGAAACATTGGAAGCTTTTCTAGAAAGAATGGACCTGGGTTGTAAAAGCAAGGTTGCCATTTTCACCACTAGTTTGTGTTCAATAAATGCTAACCAGAGCAATAGGATGAGAAAAATAAATTTAGGGAATAAACATATGCAAAAGAAAAACAAAATTATCACTTTCGGAACATTATTATTGAACATTATATCAATATTAATTAGGGAAATGCAGATTCAGCAAACATTAATTTAAATAATATTAACAACTTCAAAAAAGTAGGAAGATATTAAAAAAACCCAAAAGTCACCAGCTTTTCTGTATGTTACCAACAAAATGAAATGTAATCAAATATAGTAGCACAGTGTTTGATAAATCCATTGACTTAACATTCAATAAAAAATTGTTGGGAAAGCTAGAAAGCAGTTTGGTAGAAATTTGATTCAAAGCAATATTTCACATCATTCACCACAAGAAGCTCCAAATAGAAACATGAGTTAGACATGAAATGTCATATCAAAACCAAATGAGAGAAGAGAAAGAAGTAACATTCGCCACTATGGCTATAGGGAAAATTCTTGCATTAGCAAGGGATAGAGAAAGTGACAGGAGATAAAACGGACAATCTAGATTACACAAAATATTGTAGTAAAAAACTGAAAACAATGTGGGTGCCCATCAACTGGAAGAGGACTGAACAAAGTATGGTATATAATGAAGACAGAATATCATTGTACTGCAAGAAGTGACAAATTCAAAGAAATCTGGGAAGACATGCACGCAGAGCCAAGTGAGCAGTATCAGAACAATTTACACAACTACACACAACACTGAAGAAGATAACAATTTTGAAGCACCTATGAACTATGATCCATGAAGTGATCCAACACAGCTCCATAAGGCTGTTGATGAAGCACGTATCCTACATTGGCAATGGACTAGAAGTGCAGAATGAGACAAACATTTTCAGACATGGCCAACGTGTGGATTTATTTTGCTTTACTATAATTTTTTGCTCACACCAAAGAGCTTTTACTGGGGAAGAACTGAATTATAGTGGGAGACAGAGATGATGATTTTCCCCAAGAAGAACAAAAAGAATGACACCGAAACATTTTCGAAATACATAGAAAAGAACATAAGGGAGATGAGGAGACACAGACAAGCAGGGTAGTGTTGTAACTACTACTTTAATTTTAATATATACTTTAAAAAACAAGCTATAGATAACAGCAATTCATAGCTTTCTATATAGCTCATTTTCTGTTCTTCTTTACATATGAAAATGTTCATTTTGTTGGTATCTTTCCAACTCATAATAATGAAAAATATTTTTTAAAAAATAAAGTGAATCAGTTCCCAGGTCAAGGAGAAAATATCACAAACAGTCAGGAAGAAACAACTTGAGTATTGTGGAAACACAATCAGGATAATCCAAGATCTAGCAGCTTCTACATTAAGGGACTGAAGGGCTTGGAATAGGAGATTCTGGAGGTCAAAGGAGGTAGGATTAAAACCAAGAATCACCTACCCAGCAAAACTGAGCATAATACTTCAGGAGAAAATATAGATATTCAATGAAATAGAGGACTTTCAAACATTCTTGATGAAAAAAACCAGAGCTGAACAGAAAATCTGACTTTCAAATACAAGAAGCAAGAGAAGCACGAGAAGGTAAACAGGAAAAAAAAATCATAAGGAACTTATTAAAGTTGAACTATTTACATACCTACATGGAAAAACGATAATTGTAACTCTTGAGACTTTTCTCGTTATGAAGACAGTTGAAGGGAATATATATGTGTATATATATGTATACATATATATATGTATGCATAAGAGGGTGTGTGTGTGTATGTATATATGTACATGTATATATAGACAGAGGGCACAGGATCAGTTGAATAGGAAGGGATGATATCTAAAAAATAAAATTAAGAGGTGAGAGAGGAATACATTGGGAGAAGGAGAAAGGGAGAGATAGAATAGTGTAAATTATCTCATATAAAAGAGGCAAGAGAAACTGTTACAATGGAGGGGAAGAGCAGGAAGGTGAAGCAGAATGGGTCAACCTTACTCTTATTGAATTTGGTTTAAGGAAGGAATAACATACACAATTAATTGGGTATCTTGCCCTACAGGAAAGTAGGGGGGAAGAGGATAAAAGGGGGGATGATAGAAGGGAGGGCAGATTAGGGGAGAGGGTAGTTAGAAGCAAACACTTTTGAAAAGGGACAGGGTCAAAGGAGAAAATAGAATAAGTGTGAGGAGTGGGATAGGATGGAGGGAAATACAGTTCGTCTTTCACAATATAACTACCATGGAAAGGTTTTGCATAACTACACATGTACAACCTGTATTGAACTGCTTGTCTTACCAATGGAGGTAGGTGAGGAGGGAAGAAGGAAAAGAATCTGTAAATCAAAATTTTAAAAACATTTTTTTACATGCAACTGGGAAATAAGATATACAGGCACTGGGGTATAGAAATCCATCTTGCTGTACTAGAAAATTAGGGGGGATGGGGAAGGATATAAGAGAGAACAGATTGGGGGAAGTGGTATTCAGTAGGCTCGCTATCTTGGCGTGGGGGGTAGGGGAGAGATGAGGAGAAAATTTTTAACTCAAAATCTTGTGGAAATGAATTTTGAAAACTAAAAATAAAAAAATAATGTGAATCTTGAGTCACTAAACAAATACATACTGAACGACCAACTACTTGTAAGGCATCATGCTGAGGACTAGCATCTTATTTATTCAGTATTGTAATACACTGGTAATGCATGAATGATCAGCTATGTGCCCCTACATTCCAGCCCATTTATATATATATAGTAGGTAGTATATATATTTGTTCATATTTGCCTGTACCTAAATCTTATATATCTCCACTGACTACTCTGCCCATGAAACCTTTGTTAATGCCCCTGATCAGTAAGAACATTTTCTTTCAGTGATCATATACCATTTTGTTATACAACCTTCTAATATACCTACATATAATAGTGAGTATTACTGAGTGTCAGGCACTGTGCTAAGGTCTGGGGATATAATTAATAAAAACAATAGTCATCATATTATAGCAAAATAAAAATATAATCAATAAGTAAAATATGAATTAGCTCAATTCAATAAGCATTTATTGAGTGACTATCGTATTCCAACATCCCCAGGCATCTTGACTTTTGTCTTGCCACTGGACTTCAATGACTCTGGAAGAGAATGTGGCTGACAATTTTGTGCAACTCTGCCTCACTTAAATCTAATTTATGCTCGAGTCAAGACACCATCCTGTGATATCATTGGTCTTCTTCAAAAAACGAATGACAAACAACAATTACATACTAAGCACCAGGCATAGGCACCAAGAATATATTTAAAAAAAAAAAAAAGACGAAACAGTCTTTGCTGTCGTGAAGCTTAGGTCCTACAGAGTGAAAACAATTGTGTACCTAAATAAGTATATACAAATAAATACAAACCAAACTCAAAATAATGTTTTAGGGGAAGGGCACTAACAATTGCTGAGAATAGGAAAGACCCCATACAGAATGTAATATCTGAACTATACTTTGAAGGAAGGTAGGACTTTAGTAGGTTAAAAGAAAGAGGGAGCACAGTCCAGGCATGTGTGATAGGTTATACAAAGACAGAACATGAAATGACATCGTTAACCAAAAGTCATGACTCCCTAAGGCATGGGTAGTAACTTGATTTATTACATAAATATGGTAATTCCTTATACCAAGGGAGTCCACAATACAGAGAAAGTCTCAGATATTTATAGAGTACAGCAAGAAGGGGAGAGCTCTTGGGGGAGTGGAGGACAATGCTCTCCCAAATGGGAGTGGCATAAGAGGAAGAAGGGGGCAGTAGAGAAAGGGGAGCAAGAAGGAGCAGGAAGGCATGTGAGCTAGTTAAACGGAGTAGTCAAGGTTTTATAGCATGAGAATATTTGGGCAGTTTTGTAGGCAGCAAGGAAGTACGGGGGAGGGAGGAACAGAGAGAGAAGGAAAGAGGGGGTGGGGGGACAACTTAAATGACAAGCTTATGGAGCAGAGTAGAGGCAAAAGGGTCATGGACACAGGTGTGGAGATGAGTTAGTAAGGAGAGGAATTATCTCTTCCTGGCCACTGGAACAAAGGAGAATGAGAGATGATACTGAGGGTGACTGAGGTATAGGAGTGGGGAGCTCCTAATGAAATGCCTCAATTTCTGAGGCTCAATAATGTTATCTGATATAATGGGAAGGTGAAAGAACAAATAATGGAAACACAAATAACTGTTGTGAAGAAAATTATACCAATGAGAAATCAAATCAATATTTGTGGGATACAGTAAAAGCAGTAAGGGAAAACACTTCCGAACATTTATATTAACAAAAGAATTGAGCATGCAATTAAAAAACTAGAGAATCAGTCTATAATTATTATTATTATTTATTACTAATAAATCTCAGTAATCTCAGAACATGCATTAAAGCATAAATTTTGCAAAATCAAATAAGATGATTTAGCTGATAACGCCAAAAAACCTTTTTTAAAAAGCCAAATGTGACTGACCATTAATTATGCATCCTAATTATACAGTGCATGACGCATAATAAACACTTAATAAATACTTTTTCATTCATTTGTTCATTTTTAAGGATGTATAATTAGATTAAAAGATACGGTCGGTCACCTTTCTATATTATGTCACAGGCTAAGTCCTTGATCCAATGACAATTTTCTAGAAATGTTAAACCTTTTTTTTTTTTTAAAAGTACAGCAAGTTCTTAGGAAACATCTTACCTTTAAATTCAGATGCCAATTGGTATTTTCCACTAGTAAAGTGAGGCAAAGAAAATACAAGTGATCCCAGTCCTATCATAAAGGATGCAAAAGCAAGCCATCTTGGCTTGTGTCCTCTTTCTCCATAAAATGACACAAATAATGACAGCAAACAAAATGAAATATCATAACTTGATGACACCAGACCGGTCATGAAACTGCTCAGTTGATAGCGCTTCTCAATGGTGGAGATGCTGATATTCACTAATCCATTTACCACAATACCTGCAACGAGACAAAAAGAGGTCATGAGGCTGTGCGCTTTCAGAAGCCGGAAATGATAACACAATCAACATGGTGAAAGTGAATTCTTGGAACATAACTGACTCCATTTCATCCTGTGGCCAACATTTTGTTGTGTATGACCCCCACATGAACTGCATGAACAGCAGCAATAGCTGGTTCCCTTCAGTGTCTTTCTTCACTCTCCTGATTTGTATAAAAAGACTAATCGCAAAAAAAAAAAAAAAAAATCAATCTGTGAAATGTTTTTCTTTTTTTGATCTAGCCTGGAAGATAGTTTTTTTTTTTTTTTCCATTTAGTAAAACTAGCTATACTAATCAGGAGGCAACTGTTATCTGTCTACTGTAGCTAATGATATACATTTTTTCCTTTTCTTGGTTTTTTTTGGAATTACTTTTTTTTTTTTGCTTTTTGGAGGGGGGAAAGTAGGGCAATTGGGGTTAAGTGACTTGCTCAAGGTCCCACGGCTAGTTTTGTCTTAAGTGTCTGAGGCCGAATTTGAACTCAGGTCCCCCTGACTCTAGGGCCAGTGCTCTATTCACTGAGCCACCTAGTTGCCCCTATACATTTTTTTTCTTAACAAGCACACTTTTTTTTTTTAATAACCAGCTGCACTATAATGAAGAACCACATACTTTTTCTTTGTTTCATGTAATGCATAAATATTACTAGCTTCATTGTGAATAACTCACATTTTCTTCAGTTGTTGGTGAGGTACATATCACACTCTGAGTGTAAGAAGACTTATTTGTCTGATTGCTGTTGGCTTACTGGCAATAGCTAGTTAAATTGGCAAGATGTTTTATATGATCAACGTTCATGCCATACACACATTTCATGCAATATATTTCAAGAGTCATTATTATTTACTGTTATCTACAGATTGGCAGGTTAGTCTCCCCACTTTCTGAATGATTTTAACACTTCTCTCATGGTATTCTTCACTATTTCATTCCCTACAAAATGATGTTACACACTATCCTAACTGGGTTCTTGTAGTAAGGCAAACCTCTTACACTTCCCTAACTGATTCTCTCTCCCACTTACCAGAGCAGTTATTCCAAAACTTTTTATCTCTTCTCAAGCCTCTCATGGCATCACTTCCACTTTCACAACGGCTATTATATTGCCCAAAGGTTTCCAAAAAACTGAATTTTGCCTCAACCACAAAGAAGTCAGGAGTTAACCAGAAACAATTGTGTCTAACTTGTCATGGCCCCATGGACCACAGCATGCCAGGCCCTTCTATCTTCAAAGATCTCTCAAAGTCTGTCCAAATTAATGATCACGGTTTCCATGACACACTCTATCCATCTCATCCTCTGCCATCCCCCTTTCCTCTTGCCTTCAATCTTTCCCAATATTAAATCTTTTCCAATTGAGCCTCATCTTCTCATTACATGGTCAAAGTATTTAAGCTTTAGTATTTGACCTTCCACTGAATAGCCTAAATTAATTTCTTTAAGTATTGACTGACTTTGAGGAGTGATCCAAGAGAGGAACTTCTGCCTACGTATTAGAAATTTTCTTAACTGGGGGCTCAGTAGAATTGTGACTAAACTCAGAACTTCTCATCTGAAACTCCTGGAAGCAATAGAGAAGGGGAAGTGGATCTCAGGGTGATTATATTTCCCCCTCTGTTAAAATGAGTGAATTATTTTATGAGCATTACACTTACATGCTTTATTCTCCCCAGAAAAACATGAGTTCCTTCAGGAAAAGGGGATGTTTTTGCCTTTCTGTATAAGCCTAGCATGCTAAGGTTACAAATGCCAGGGCGAGCACAGTGCCAAATATACAGTAAATATTTATAAAGGCTTACTGTTATTTAATTAGGTGCCAGGATACAAAAACAAAAATGAAACAGTTCCTGACAACTGCCAGGATCAGGAAAGGCTTCATGTAAGAAGCTGAGAATCTAGGAATCAATGGTAAGGAAAGGCTGCATTTCCAGCACAAGGATAATCTTCTTTTTTTTTTTTTTAAACACCAAGCATCACCAAAGATTTTTAATGTTTCCTCTCTGTCTTCCATAGGCCTCATTAAAAAAAAGAATATACATTTTTGTGTGCTCTACATCATCACCAGTAAGCATTTAATGTGCTGCCCACACAGGGGTGGGTGGGATCCATCCCTATTTCCCTCTTCTTGTCCCAACAGGCTGATTATTCTTTGTGATTCAGAACTGTCACTGGTCCTGGACATCACCCAAGTCTGTACTTCTAAAAAACTAAGTTAGTGTTTCATATAGTCATCGCCACTTGTGTCACTAATTGTCTCTGTCTTATTCTATCCCTTCCCTTTCTACCCCATCTATCTATCCTGTTGTATCCCTATCCCTTCCCTTCTGTCTTGAAGACAGCAGATGTTGAGTAGGTGAAACACCGAAGTAGGCTGGTAGACCTAAAATGTATTATGTGTAAATGGGAGCAGTACGTAATAAATCTGGAAAAGTTGAAGACATATTATAAACGACTTTAACTGCCAAACCAGAGGTGTGTGTATTTTATCCACTAGTTTAAATCTCTAATTTTCCAAGTTTTTCAGTATGGGAGTGACACTGTGTCAGACCTGAGACGTTAACTCTAGGAATGTAACTTTCGGTTGTCAGCTGTTTGAAAGACAGGGAAAGAATGGACATAGGAAGACCAATAAGGAGGTCACTGCAGTGGCTCAGGTGAGAGATGATGAGATGATGTGGTACTGAAGCTGAGTGTTATCTCTGCGAATGGAGAAAAGGTAAAGGATGTATGAGTTCTTGTGAAAGTCGAATTAAGAGTTAGCAAAATTTGGTAGCTGATTTGATATCGAGGCTGAGGTAAGCAAAAGATACATACTAAATAGAGACTTAATCTGAATAATGTATAAGTCACAGAATAAATCACAGAAACAATAAAAATATGGAATGTGGGAATCAATTATGAGTCAATACAACAAAAGTTCTGGGATACAGCGATAGAAATCTTCAGAGGAAAAAAATCTCTGAAAATATATATTAACAAAACAGAAAAAGAAAGGATTAACAAATCGAGTAACCAATTCTAAAACCCAGAAAATGAAAAAAAAAATGTAAAATAAGCACAAAAACATAACATTTTAAGAATTTGTGGACAAATAGAGAAATGGAAAACAAAAAAATATGGAACTGATAAATAAATTTAAAAACTGCTTCTTTTTAAAAAATAACAACTAATAAATCTTTAACCTGATAAAAAAAAAGTGGAAGAAACTATCAACAGATTCTTCCTATTTCTATTTTATCCTCTGGTTCTAGATTCTCAGGGCAGTTTTCCTTGATAATTTCTTGAAAGTTGATGTGTAGGCTCTTATTTTGATCATGACTTTCAAGTAGTTCACTAATTCTTAAATTATCTCTCTGGATCTATTTTCCTGTTCAGTTGTCTTACCAATGAGATAATTCACATTTTCTTCTATTTTTCATTATTTTGATTATGTTTTATTGTTTCTTGATGTCTTATGCATTTGTAATCTTTCATTTGCCCAATTCTAATTTTTAAAGAATTATTTCCTTTTATATCTTCTTTTCCATTCGATCAATTCTACTTTTTAAGGAGCTCGTCTCTTCACTGGATTTTTTTGTGCCTCTTTTACTATTTGGCCTATTCTGTTTTATAAGGTGTTGTTTTCTTCAGTACTTTTTTGTGCCTCCTTTACCAAGCTGTTGACTCTTTTTCATGATTTCTTGTATTACTGTCATTTCTTTTCCACATTTTTCCTCCACCTCTTATTTCATTTTTAAAATCCTTTTTGAGCTCTACCAAGAAATTTTGGGGGTCTGAGATGAATTCACATTTATCTTTGAAGCTTTGGATGTAGAAATTTTGACTGTTGGCAAAGCATTTGTGCTTTGATCTTCCCTGTCACCATAATAGTATTATATTAATATTATACATAATAATTATATTGTTGTGCAGAGAACATTATAATATTATAATAATATTAATATTACATTATAATAATATGGTCAGATTCTTTTGTTGTTGTTGCTTGCTTATTTTTCCAATTTATTTCTGGACTTTTAACTTTATTTTAAAGTTGAGCTCTGATCCAGGGTGGAGGGGGCCCTCCCCTAAGCTTTAGGTTTTTTGTGCAGCTGTTTTCAGAGGTAGCTGGGTGGAAGAGAAGAAGGGATGTCTGTAAATTTTTTATTCTTCCAAGGCGGTATGATTTATGAAGGTATGTTTACTATTCTCCTGGACTATGCTCTGGTGTTTGAGTAAATACAAGCACACTTGTCCACCTTGGAACTCTGACCAGTATCCTCACTCCCTTGTAGCTAGAAGCTGTGGTTTGCTAGTCCTCCTCCTCCTCCTGGGATTGTAATCTGGATCCGAATATGGGAAATGCAACATAGTCTTGAACCCAGTGCCAGCAAAGGGACCCTTATAATTTTCTGAATGGTTGTCCAACTCCTTTGTCATCTGTGGGCTGAAAGCTCTAGAAGTAACCACTGCTGCTACTGATTTGGTTGCCCCTAAGGCCTGCTACTGGTTTGCTGGAGCTCAGCCTGTGCTGACCTGGCCTGAGCTGGACCGTATTCTACTCTCACCTGGGTGCAACAGATCTTTTCCACAGACCTTCTAAGTTGTCTTGGGCTGGAAAACTGTTTCACCTCATCCTTTTGTGCATTCCTCTGCTCCAGAACTCATTTTGAAGCACTATTTATAATTTAGAGGGGAATCTGGAAGATCTCAGGGGAGTCCCTGTCCTTTTTCTGCCATTTTGGCTCTGCCTCCATAAGCAACAGGCTTTCACCATAGATATTCAATAATGGACCACATCTTTATCATCTGACAATCAAAATAAAAAGAATATAATGTCATACTGTGCTTACTGTTTGTTGATTATTCCTCTCCCCCCTCTTTTACACACAAAAGAGTTACTGATTCTGTAGAACTAAACACAACTTTGCAGACCCTTTTATGGTAAGATATAAATGCATCAATGCATCAAAATCATTCAAGATCCCTTGGAAGATATAAGGAAAGAAATCATCTTTGTTAAAAACTCTCTGATAACCAACAGGGAAGTCATAAAAGGAAGAAATATGTATAGTCCCCAGAACTTTGTTGCTGTAGTAAAGGAGATTCAACATAAAGTCCAGGCCAAAGAGAATTTCCTGTGGATTGTGAGGTGCTCTAAATGCTAACTCCTTTTTGTGAATTACATTCTGCTGACTACATTAAGAACTGAACATTTCAAAGCCTCCTGGAAATCTGTAATCATTCAAAGGAGTTTTCCCTAATCATATATACCAAAGAAAAAAAAAAGCCCCAAAGTGAATGAAGAATGTCAATGAACCAGTATGTAGGTGGACAATCATATAAAGCTTCTCCATCAGTATGTATATCAGGACAGATAATACATCTGGATAATGAGCATGATTGGAGTTTTAAAGGAAGGATGGATTAGATTGGCTTGGGAAAATTGCAAAACTTTACTCTCTCCAAATTTCCTATAAAATTAAAAGCTTTTACTTTAAAAAAAAAAACAACATTCACTGGTGTTCCTATGTGGCAGTAGAATACAATTTTCTCTAAAGAATAAAAAAAAAAATAAAAATTTTAAAACAACAACATGGAGAAGTGTGTGTAAAAAAGTTTCAATGTTATTCTGAGAGTTGGAAAGGTCCTTAGCAACCATCTAGCGTGACCCGCACATGAAAGAAATCCCTAGTATAACATTATACATCTAATAAGTGGTCATCTAGCCCAGGGAATTAAAACTTGAAGCCCACAAAACTCTTGAGTGTGGTCTGAACCAGATTAAAATGTAATTGTGAAATGTTTAACAAAATAAATAAAAATACAACATAGATAATGTTAATTTGTGATCTTTATATTTAAATTTGTTAGCACTGATCTGTTCCAAGACTTCCAGGGGTTGTTGAATTGTTTTTCAATCCTGTCCAACTCTTCATTATTCCATTTGGAGTTTTCTTGGCAAAGATACCGGAGTGGCTTTTCATTCCTTCTTTGGTTCAATTTACAGGTGAGGAAACTGAGGCAAACAGGGTTAAGTGACTTGCCCAGTGTCACACAGCTAGTAAGAGTCTCAGGCAAGACTTGAACTCAGGAAGAGGAGTATTCCTGACTCCAGGTCTGGCATTCTATCAACTGTGCCATCTAGCTGCCTCTGACTTGAGAGAAGTTGCAAAGGTGAAATTAACAGGCCTTGGCAAGGTTGGATATGGGGGCTGAGACATAGGGAGGATGACTCCTATGTTGCCAACCTGAGGAACTGGGAGGATGGAGCTGCTCTCCACAGCAACAGTAAAGGTAGAAGGGAGGAAGGCCACACGTGGCCTTCTAGATCCTTGGGTGTGGCCTTTTGTCTGAGTCCAGGTTTTACTGAACAAATTCTTTTATTAAGGGGATTTGTTCTGTGAAGTTTGGATTCAGTCAAAGGGCTGCACTTGAGGGCATAGAGGACCACATGTGGCCTTGAGGCTGCAGGTTTTCCACTCCTGGTTTAAGGGAAAAGATAACGAATTCTATTTTGGAGATGCTGGATTTAAAGCATCCACTAGACACTGTCAAGATACTATTAGGAGTCACCCTGTTTTCCAGAGCTAAGGCCCAGCAGGCAAGCTGTGCCCTGAGCTTGGTATAACAACAATCCTTTGCATTCACCCTCTGGATGAACACTGCAGCAACCAAATCACAGAACTGATGGTCCCTGAGCTTGGGTATGCACCTACAGACCCAGACATGAAGCTCTGCTGTGAATGTGCTTTTTGTCACTAAACAACCCTGCCTCACTGTTGCTACACTACACTGATTCTCTGTCTAGCCACAAACATATAAATCAAGGTTTAGTCCCAGTACATGCCAAGTTTCCCTCCTTGCTTGCATGCCATTTCCTCACTATAGAAAATAAACTTCTCCCTTCGTCTCCACACAATTGTTCTTGTCCTGTTCAGCTCAGGCCTCCGCAGGCCAAGAGGTTTGGTCTAGTTGACAACATCCAGTTGAGATGTCCAAAAGGCACTTGAAGATGAGACTGGATGTCAGTAGAGAGGTTGGGGTGAGACAGGGAAATTCGTGAAGAAGGTTTTTCCCCCAAGACAAAGTATAAATGTGTCCCTTTGTAACTTCCACCCCCTGCTGCTGATTCTGACTTCTTGGGACCAAACTGAACAAATTTAATCCCTCTTTCACGTGACAACCCTTCAAATAAGTGAACACAGCTATTGCGTTCATGTTAAGATACCTAAATATGGCTATTGTATTTCTTTATGAGCCCTCATTAAACGCATTACATTCCCATCCATCATACCTACATTTTAAACCTTGGTCTAGAAAACCAAATTTTGTTTAGAGACAATACCTTTCATCAAGCTTTGTGGCTGTTCAGTTGTGTTCAAATCTTTGTCACCCTATTTGGGGTTTTCTTGGCAAAGATACTGGAGTGGCTTGCCATTTCCCTCTCCAGCTCACTTTTACAGATGAGGAATTGTGGCTATTCATTTCTTAAATCAATCTTTTTCTTCTTAAAGTCTTACCTTGAACTGTCACCAATGATGAAATATCTATAGTATAGTTTCTTGCCAAAGTCTTCATGATCCCAGCAATAGTTCTTAGGTTTTTTGTGGCACTATCAGTCATCTCAGAATGAATTAACAAGTGATTCTACAGTCTTCATTCAGTCAGCCTGATCTCTGAGTACCCAATTTACGCGTGGATTAAACATGTACATCACTCCCCTACATAAACACTAAATTCTAGCCCAAACTAGATTACTCATCCCTTAAACACATTATGCACTTTCTTATTTCTGAGTCTTCCCCAGCCTACAACATGATCTCTCCTACTAAAATCTTTACCATTTTCTAGCTTAGTGGAGATTTCCTCTACTAAGTTTTATTGATTTTCTCTTTAAATTTTCTCTAACACTTCCATGGCAAACTTAGCAGATTCTCTTTTGGTTTATAGCTACACTGTATTAGATAACCTCACTAGACTGCAGGCTCCCTTAGGGCAGAACCATGGTTAAGTGCAGTTTTGATCCTAACACAGCACCTTACAGAGAGTAGAATTGCAATAAATAGTTGTTGGTAGGTTGGATAAATGAACTGTTGCCTTTCCAAATTGAAAATAAACTCCATGAAGCTAATGACTGTTCAGTTATCTCAATCAGTAAGAGAGCCACCAAAAGCCACTCACCCACCCTCACTCTATTCTTGCACAGACACACAAGGGACATTTAAAAAACTTGATGACAAGCTATATTCAGATGCCTAGAGAAACAGAAAAAATGAAAGGAAAGGAAATTTAAGATAAATAGGCAATAACCCTAACCAGACTTTGGTTTCCAGCGATAAGTATTGGGAGGTTACAAACACCAATTATTTCAACTCACTTCCTATGAATGCTGACCACTTGTGGACTGGACTCCTCTTGCCTTCATCCTTTCCTGACCAACCAGTCCACCCTTTATCACACTCTTGGTCCTTCAGACTGGAAAGTGGAGTCATGAATCCCAATTAAGGAGGGAGTCCAGGACAGCATCTTTCCTTTCTCATCTGTCTGCAATGCCTCAGGGATATCTCTGACCACGCCTCCCCCATTTTTCAACTTCCTTTTATGTGTTGTCTTCCCCGTTAGATTTTAAGTTCCTTGAGGACAGGGACAATAAATGGATAGAGAAGTTAGACTACACAGACAGATGGTAGACACTAATGATAGACACTACATGTAAATATACACATATATCTTTAGTGTACGTAATCATATAGAGACATCTATAGAGGGATCAGATTTCTCTACCTATAAACATGTATGTATGTATGTATGTATGTATGCATGCATGCTTACATGCAGGGCTCAGCACCGTGCCTAGGACACAGCAGCATTAAATGATCTTGACCGACTGACCCTTCGCGTCTCCCCCTCCAACCGTCCCCCCCCTCCCCCCGGGCAGGGTTACCTTGGGTCAGGGCCAGGAGGCAGTAGTGGCACAGGAAGCCCTTGGGGTTGTTCCAACGCTGCAGGCAGCCGGGAGTGAAGTTTGCCCAGCCGTACAAGCCCTCCTCCAGATTCGGGGACTGCGCCTGCTCCTGCAGCTGGGGGGTCGGCGGCGGCGGCGGCGCCTCCGGCGCCTCCTGTTCCTCTGGGGAGCTGGGTTGGGAGGAAGACCTGGAGACCTCCCCATCTGCTGGAGGCTCCGGCAAATGACGCTGGAGGCCGGGGCTGGATGGGAGGAAAGCCGGGTTGTCGATGCCTTCGGCTCCTTCCATGGCGGGACGAGCTCAGAGTAGTCCAAAGTCGCCTCGCGGTCAGGGGGCGCCCCTCAGGCCCAGGGGACGCGGGCGAAGGTGCACTCGGACCTCCCGCTGCGCTTCGGTCCCGGCCCGGAGGCGAGGCCGTGACGCCGCCGCTGCCCAACCGCGGAGCCCCCGCCTGTCGCCGGTCGGCCCGAGGCCCCCCGCCCCCAGCCCCGAAGCGGGGCGGGGCAGGCGCTCCCCACGCGACCCCGCGTGGCCTTAGTGGACGACTCCACGGGGGGGAGGGGCGGAGGACTTCTAGGCTTGCAGGAATTACAGTTGTGGGATTTTGGGGGGGGGGTATTGTTTACTTGTTTATGGGGCTTTCTCGAGTTCTTGGGAATCTTATGTCCACCCGAAATAACTGAGGGATCCCCACGAGAGCATGATCCTACAGGCAAGCAGTTATTTCATCCCAGAAAACAGTACAATCCATTTTTAACGTACCATTAAAAAAAATGGGCTAAAAGAAAACCCACACAGTAAATACCGCTCTTTACCTCTTCCATGTAAGTTTCCCACACCCAGGAAACCCACGCGCAAAGCAGTGGTTTGTTTAGGGCGCTGCCATTTCCACACACAAGCCTCCCACGCCACTCCCTGCCCTATCAGAACAGCCGAAGCATCAGGAGGAGAAAACGGAGGTTTCACTGGGGGTGTGAGCCTCTCCCGCCCCATCGTAAATCTAAAAATCTCTTGGCATCATCCTCACATGGCTCCCTTACTATCTGCTCCAAAGCCATTCTCTGGATCCCTTTCTGTCTCCTCCACCCTTTCCCCTTCCATCACTCAATCATTACTTGATCACTGATTTTCCAGCTGTCCCTGTATACTTTCGCATTCCCAGCTGCTTACAAATACACAGAAATCTTGCCCCCCCCTAACAAAAACAAAATCCTTCACCCTCAAGTTATTGCCCTACGTCACTCCTAGAAAAAGCTATCTACAGGGTCTTCTCATTTTTCAGCCCCTTGCAGTCTGACTTCCTGTCTCATCACTTACCCTTAGCCCTTTTCTTTAAGGTTACCAATGATTAGTCTTCATCCTCAGAGGTCTATGTAACATTTGATATTGATCACCTTCCTGCTTTGCCCTATATACTCTTTCCTCTTTGGGTTTTCCTAGCTCTTCTCTGTATGACCTCTGAGTCTCCTGCTGCAGCATCACCCATGTCTCACCCCCTTGGTGTGGGAGTATCCCAGCACTAGGTCCTTCAGTCCTTTCTCTCTACATTCTTTCTGTGACCTTCTCAGTTCCAGTAGTTCAACTAGTATCTCTAGATCTACAGATATTCAGCCTCAGTTTTTCTCCTGGCCTCCAGTCCCATCACTGCCAAAAAAGCTTATTCGACATTTCCAACTGCTTGCCTATGGGCATCTCAAATTCAGCATGTCTAAAATAGAACTTATTTTCTTTCCCACATACCCCTATCCTTCTTTTCTTTCTAAATTCTGTTTCTGAGAGTCCTGAGGCTACAACCATCCTTCTTTTCTTTCTAAATTCTGTTTCTGAGAGTCCTGAGGCTACAACCATCCTTCTTTTGACCAGGTTCATAAACTTGGAATCAATCTCCATTCCTCCTACTATAGCAACCTCTTATCCCATCATTTTTTGACATGTCTTGTATCTTTCTGTCAATTCACAGGACCAATATCCCAGTTCTGGCCCTCAATATCTCTCACTTGGATTATTGCAGTATCTTCCCTGTTCATAGTCTCTCTCTTCTCTAATATATCCATCACCCAACTGACAAGTTGATATTCCTGAAGCACGGGTCTGATCGTATTATTATCTTGTGCACAAAGTTCCAGTAACTTCCCCATGCTTCTAGTACAAAATACAATATTCTCTGACTTTTAAAGCTCTTCACGATCTGGTTCCAGGACTCCAAGTAAGTTTTAAGCTCTCTCAGATTCAGTTTCCTCATCTGTAAAACCAGAATAATTATAATAACAGCACCTATTTTACAAATTGCATGGGTCAAATGAGAAAACATACACAAAGTGCTTTGCAAACCTTAAAGTGCTATGTAAATGTTAACTCTTATTATTATGTAATTACAAAGCCACCATGAGTGATATTTGAAAGAGATGGAAAATAGAAGTACTACGTAATTGGAGAAGTGCAACTTTTGTTTCAGTTTTCAAGAAAGGAGAAAGAGCAGTCTGAAAATGATAGCCAGAGAGTTTGACTTCAGTTCCTGAGAAAACATCATTAATGACATTGGTGAACATCTAAAAAGGGTCCATGGCTTCATCAAAAATTAACTCACCTCGATTTCTTTTCTGGAAAAATTACTAAGCTAGTAGATGAGGGTAATGCTGTGTATATGTTACCTAGATTTTAGTGGAGCTTTTGATCAAATATTTGATACTATTTTTGTTAAGAAGATACAGAGATATGGATCAAGACAATGATGTAATCAGATGGATTCCACATGGGTCAGATGACTTAAATAACTAGACTAGTATTAATGGTTCAGTGGCAATGTAGCAGGAAGGTTCAGTGTGTGTGTGTGTGTGTGTGTGTGTGTGTGTGTGTGTGTGTGTGTGTGTGTGTGTGTGTGTGTGTGTGTGTGATGAGCCCTTTTGGCAATCTGGTGAAGCCCTTCTCAGAATAATGTTTTGGAATGTAATAAAATAAAATATATAGGATTATAAAGGAAAACAATTTTATTGAAATGGTTATCAAAATATTTTCAGTAACAAGTTCTTGGAGTATTGGGCTAATCTCACAAGATGAAATTCAAAAGGGATAAATAGGAGTTTTTGCACTGGGATTCAAAAAACAACCTTACAAATATAAAATGTGGGGACACAGTAAAATATTAATTATTTTGAAAAAGGCCTGGGAATTTTAGTGGACTGCAATCTAAATGTGGATCAGCAGTGTGATGTAATCATGGACTGTATTACAGATATTAGGCATAGCTGTACCATCGTCAGACCTCCTCTGTCTTGTTTGGTTCAGTTCTGGGTGTTACGGTTCAAGAAGGACATAAACTAGAGATTGTCCATAGTTGGGCAATGAGAATAGTAAATTACTTTAAATCTATTTATTTTGAGAATCAATTGAAGGAACTGGGGCATGTTTAGCCTGGAGAAGACTCAAAGTTGGGTTTAGAGGGATGGACATGATAGTTTGTCTTCTAATATTTGAAGAGCTTTCATGTGGAGGAAGGACTAGATTTTTTTTTTTAAATTTATTGCTAGAAGACAAAACAAGAAGCAGTGTTAGAAGTAACATAGAGGCAAATTTTGACTCAACTTTATAAATTGGTAGGAAAAACCTCCTAGCAATTTGAACTGTCCAAAAGTGGAATGGATTGTTTAGAAAGGTGATAAAGGCCCTTCTAATCCTGGCACATAGTAGACAATAAATCTTGTGGAATGAATGACTATCAATACTAAGTCTAAGAAATGACTCTTTGTGGCATTCAAAAGTCAAATTCGACTACCATTACAACACTAGTATTCAGGAGTAAGTCCTCAGAAATCTAAAATGGAAAAGGGTGAGCATAAATGTAAACTTTATGAGATAAATTTTTAGCATATAAATATCAGTGGCTAAAATCACAAAAATCAATCAGCAAGAAGTTAAGTTTTTCATATGTTCAGTATTCTGCTAAGAACTGAAAACAAAAAGACGAAAATGAATTGCTACCTTCCCCCTCAAGGACCTAACATTCTAGCAAAGACCTGGCCCTTTTATAGCCATTGGAATGTTTGAGATTAAAGATTCTGTTAGTTTTGACAGTTGATCAGGAAAATCTCTGTCAAAACTCAGTGTCATAAAATGAGTTCAGTTAAATAAGTGAATGAGATCTAGGGTATAATCCCTCTTTACCAAAACAATTAGAAAATCAACCCCTCACTCAGTTAAACTTATCATGTACTCACTTCAAGCAAAACTCTGTCCTGCACGTTACCTACTTTACTGGGTTGTTAGCAGGATCAAATAAGATATGTTGAATATCTTAAAGTATTATGTAGATGCTACCTCTTAATATTATCTCATTTTTTTCTTTTGTATGCATGTATAGTCATTCCTCTGTAGAGAAAGATCTTAGGAATGAACCTATAAATAAAAAGGACAAACTTAGGCTGCCACCTTGGAATTTTGTTTCTCTTTGGTGCACTTAGCAAGATTTGTGAAGATTCAAGCTGCTCCCTGGCATGAAAAACTCATCTCTTTATCACAGATTTTCTCCCTATAATGCTGTATGATTGGAAATCTTGGAGCACCATGGTCTCTAAAGAATCAGGGTTGCTGATGGCTCAAGAGACAGTTGAGATGTAAGGTGAACTCAAGTGGGCTGCTGCACGTTTCCAATAATGACTGAAGCTCAAGAAGTGGGTCAAAGTACATCACTGAGGCGATGAGTATCAGAGAAAGAGGTGGTGCAGTCACATAGTGATGTTGAGGGAATTGGCTGCCCAAGTACTCATGAAATGTAAAAAGATCTAGAAAAGGGATTCTTAACCTTAGATTTCATGGAGTCCATCCATTTGGATGGGAAAATAATTACATCCTTATTTTAGCTAACATTTAGTTTCCTTTGTAATCCTATTATTTTATGCACTTAAAATCATCATTTGGAGAAAGGGTACATAGATTTTTATCAGACTATTGGAGAAGTCCACAGCTCAAAAACAGATTCATGATGAGATACGCTATCTCCCTCCTGAAAAAGAGGTGATAGAGTCAGAGTGAAGATGGAAGCTTTATATTTGGTGGACATGGCCAACATAATAATTTGTTTTGTTTGGCTATAAATGTTGGTAACCAGGATTTTGTTTTTTTCTTGCTTTCTTAATGGGGGAAGGGAAAGGGGGAAAGAATGAAGATGTGAAAATAAAAAGCAAAAGCAAAAAATCTTGAACTAGAAGGTCTCTGACATGTTGAGTAGATTCTTTGCGGAGAATCTTTGGGAGAACATGGACAAGAATAAAACAGGATGAGCAAGTGGGATCTGCAAAATCTACATTAAGAGAGGGAATACTTATGTCAATGAGACCACAAATGCATTCGAGTATATCATAGGTCTAGTTTGAAATTCATAGAAGTCTTACTTTTTGCTATCTTTAATTTTTCTAGTTTGCTCATTTGTTGCTTGAAAACATTCTATATTTGTTTATTGAACCTTTAACCCATTCATCTGCCAGTTTTTTACTGTTCTCTGAACACACCCAGTAAGGGAAATATAGTGAAAAAAAAAGCTTAGATTAAGAATGATGGCATCTGAGTTCTCTCAAATACAGTATCTATTTGACCCTGGGTAAATCATTCAATCTTTGTGACCCTAAAGTTCCTCTTTTATCAAATGCAGATAATAACATTTATACTGTCTAGGATACAAGGTTGTTTTGAAATAAACTATGTAAAATGATTTGTTAAACTTTAAAGAACAGTTGCTATGGCATTTGAGCAGTGAATTTAGAGTAGGAATTCAAACACTGCTACTTAATCTGTGTGACTTCAGGGCCTCAGTTTTCTCATGTATAAAATAAGAGGATCCCACTAGCTGACCTTTTAGTTCACCTCTCTTAGACTCCTATCATATGAAAGATAAATTTAGGCTATTCTCGTTTCCTGTATTGCCAAATGCACCCTTTGTGAACATTACACCTTATTGATTCACGATTGACATCTGGTGGAGAAAATGGGTAACTGCTTAGTTTTCCCTACAAAACTTGAGGGAAGAAAATGGCATTTTTTTTTTTTGAGTAGTACAACATTATAATGCTTTTTCTCAAGAATGTATTTCTTCAAAAAGTGGAGATTAGTTGTATTAAAGCGATAGTAATGCCTTGCTCAGACCACATTTAGGATTTTATGTTGCATTCTGAGCACTACATTTCAGAAAAGGAAGCACACATTAAGTGCCTCCTAAGTTCTAGGAGCTTTACAGATATTATTTCATGTGATCATGATGATAACTCTAAGAGGTAGGTGGCATTAGTTTCATCTCCATTATATATCTTGGGAAACTGAGGCAGATATGTTAGGTGACTTGCCCAGGATCACACAGCTACATGAGGCCAGATTTTAACTCAGGTCTTTCTGACTTCAGATTTCAGGTGTAGCACTCTATACATTGCAGCATCTAGCTTTTGGGAACTGTAGCAGTGGTTCTCAACCTTCCTAATGCCACAACCCATTAATACTTGTATGTGGACGTATCTGCATGTGGGCGGACCCGCCTGGAGACAGATAGAGGAGCGGTGTCTTGTTCCTAAGACCATCGGAAATATTTGTTTTCCGATGGTCTTAGACGACCCCTGTGAAAGGGTCATTCGACCCCCAAGGGGGTCACCACCCATAGGTTGAGAACTGCTGAGCTATAGGGTCAATAGAAAGGCTTCTAGGATGATGATTGAGAGCTGACATAACTGATACATATAGAGCTTCGTAGTTTACAAAACGTTTTTCATACATTTTACATTTCCTTACGATAAATCTGTGAGGTAGATAAAACATTTTATACACGAGAAAGCTGAGGCTTAGAAAGACTGGTGTGACTTGCCCATGTTCACATAACTAGCAAGTGTGAGAAACAGAAATTTTAACTTGTCTGCTTCTGGTTACAGATCTAGTAGTTCTCTTTCCATTATAACACAATGCTTTACATCAGTTTATCCAAGGAAATAGAGATAGCCTGGAGTGAAGGAGATGTAACAGCTGCCTTCAAATATTTGAAGAGCTTTGCTTGTTCTAAAGGTGATTTCCTGGTGGGAATTAACTCCCCAACTCAGGAGCTGCCAAACTCCTCAACTTGAGGATGCCACTTGTGGTAGGAGATGAACAGGTTTTACATGCATAGTGAGAGGGACACTTTTACTGCACTATTCCTAGAGACAAACAAGTGGCCACATTAGTAAAGCAGGGCTGTATTTGCACGCCCACCAGGCTTTAACCATAGGCCTTTCCCCCTTTTATTCTTTTCATCCTTGCTCCCTCACTTCCCTTCTTCTTTCTCTTCATCAAGTCACTGCTTTGGCAGCATGTAACTGAGCTGTTTCTTTTTGTTTTGCTTTGTTTTGTTTGTTTGTTTTTGTTTTTTGGAGGGAGGAGGGCAGGATAATTGGGGTTAACTGACTTGCCCGAGGTCACACGGCTAGTTTTGTGTTAAGTGTCTGAGGCTGGATTTGAACTCAGTTCCTCCTGACTCCAGGGCCAGAGCTCTCTTTACTGAGCTGTTTCTTTAAAGTGTAAAGGTACCATTTTGGCTTTATGGACTTTTGAGATTTAAGAAGCCCACTCCAATGAGAATGCTTATCAGAGGTTTCACCTGAGTACTTCCTGATATATATACATACATACATATATACATACATATATATGTACATATGTGTATATATATGTATATATGTGTATATATACACGTATATGTATGTATATATGCATGTGTATTTGTATGTATGTGTATGCATATACATGTATGTGTGTATGTATATGCATATATAGTCTGCTAGGCTAATTCTATATAAGGAGCTGAAGAATATTTTATTTTAATCTTGTATCCTTTAAATTTATTTCAATTCGTTATTAAGTAAAATTTTAATGACATTTTGTGATCCACACAGTAACTTATTGCATTTTAAAACTTGAACCTGTATTATTAGATCAATTTAATTTAGATTTTCCTACAATGCTTGGTATAAATTGGAAGTGTTTTGGTTGCTTTGGGTTTTAAAAATTTTTTGCAATGGCCTCAGAGTCATTTTTGAAGTGGAGAATTGTCTTTTAAAAGACAAGGAACCAAGGGTGATGGGGTGGCTAGATGGTATGGTTTTGTTTCCAAGTGGCAAAAATTTGATTTGATATATAAGGAACCTTTGTTTGCAGGGAGAGAATAAAAAGAAAATTTCCATTGACCTTGTGGGATTAGAAAGTTGCATTTTGAGTTACTTAATACCCCCCCTCCCCCCCCAAAAAATTTCCTGACTCCTATTAACTTCATTGGACAAGTTGAATTACTAATACAGCAAAGTAAAAATTAATTGTCCTTGCCTGTTATTCAATTTGGGGTAGATAAGAATGAGTTTTTAATCTTGAAAGATCAGGCACCAAGGGCAGAAGGAAGACTAAATCAATGGATTTGTTAATCATATAAGTGATAGCTGCTGGAGCTTGAAAGCAATAGACTACAAACTGAAGACATACTCCCCGACCAAGAAGTTTCTCTGGAGAAGACTTTAAATCTTTTTTTTTTTTTTTAATTTTATTATAGTTTGCATCATTCATTTCCACAAGATTTTGAGTTACATATTTTCTCCCCCTCTTTCCCCCCCCCACCACCCCAAAACAGCCATCCCAGTGTGTCCCCCCTCCCCCAGTCTATTCTCTCCTATGTCACTTTTCGGTAGGGCAAGATGGATCTCCCAACCACAGTGCCTGTGTATCTCAAGTTCCAGTTGGATGTAGTCAGTAACAATAATAATAATAATTGCATATATATATATATATATACGTAGATACATATTCATAACATTTGATTATGGA